>VZRM01003044.1:55076-419692 GCA_013397955.1 Grantiella picta | reverse complement strand
AATATAATATAATATAATTTATCATAATTATATAATTACTATATTAATTTATAATTAAATAAAATTTATTATTTTCCCTTTACAGTAAGAGCGCAATGCTAAGATTCTTTGTACAGATTTAGAAACGCAAATGAAACCAAAGGGTTTTAAAAATGAGGAATAATCTAGTTTATACTTTCTTACTGCTCAGTCCTTTGTAATATTTCACTCGCCTGTTGATTTGGAATATGAAGATCCTGCAAAAATCAGGATGTCTAGAATGACGCTGTTTCACTGGAAGTAATTTTTTAAAACAACAGTCTTGAGAGTGCCTCTGTATAATGAAAATAAAGACAAGCACTTTGAAATCTCCCCATAAATTATGTATGTGTTTCAGGTGTCAAGCAGTCAACCAACCCATTCAATTGAGAAACAAACAAAAAACTAGGGAATGCCACTTGAAAAGTGCCTGCTTAATATAAAAATAAGTGATGTTAATGGGAATAAATATGTTTGTAGCATAGCAACTGAGGCCAATTTCCCTCAACATGTCTCTCTACTGACAGCTCTCTTTGGTTTTGGATACTAGCTAGGGTTTTCAAGCTGAGAAAGGCAATTTTCTAAAATCGGCATTTTGCTCCCTTGCAAACCTTAATTGTGGTTAGTGATTTGCTATGTTGCTTTGCTTCTCATTAATTATCCACAATTGCTCCTGCTACTTGGTCTACCTTTAAAAATATACTACTATAAATCAGTACTTGGCCATGTGAATGGACAGCCATCTGTGAATTGCTGTAAACTACATACAGGATAAAGGTAGAATAATATGATTTGATCAAAAAGTCACTTCAGATTAAAAACACCTTTTTCTTCTGTAATGGTACATTCTTCCAATTTGCTTTTATGTTTAAAGTCTCAGCATAGGAGAGAATTTTATCAGCATAAATTTTATCTCCTTAGTTAAGGCAGAATATGAACTCACACTAGCATGAAAAACAGATTTAAGTATTAATGTTGCTAGTAAAATAGACTTTTCTTCATAGACATAATGTCATTTGGTCCTACAAATTTACAAAATCTGTGTGACATCTCTCAGTTGTAAGAATCCATTACTTCATGGCATATAATGAATGCATGCAAGGTTTTGTTACAGCTACAGAGTCTGAAAACACAAAAAATTGACCTATATTTTTTTATACTCTTGGTAGTAAGGTTCTTTAATTAATGAAATGAAATCTAGAAACTGGTAATTCGGGTTGTGGGTGGGTATGGGTACTGGCCTCAACAAAGAACTTGGGTATATTTACTATTTCACAGAACCACAGAATAAGCTGAGTTGGAAGGGACCCACAAGGATTATCCAATCCAGCTCCTGGCACTGCAGAGCACCATCCCCGAGAGTCACACCATGTGCCTAAGAGCATTGCCTGAATGCTTCTTGAAGTCTGTCAGGTTTGGTGCTGTGACCACTTCCCTGGGGAGCTGTTCCAGTGCCTATCCACCCTCTGGGGGAAGAACCTTTTTCTAATCCCCAGCCTAAACCTCCTCTGACACAATTTGAGGCCATTCCCTTGGGTCCTGTCACTGGTCACCACAGAGAAGAGATATAATAATAGAATCCTGTGAATGACTGATTTCTAGTTTCCTTTTGTTAATCAAAATCCTGTTTGTTTGCCTCCATATTATATTCTACTCTTCAAGCTCAGACCTAACTCAGTTCTGAGCAATACAGTTACAGAAATATAAATCCAGTCAAGTAAGAGTGCCTCCCTTAAAGAGCCTACAATGCCAGCAGGACGAACTTGCAGTGTTCCCTTTTAATTGATCATGCAAATATAGTTTGTCAACTTGTGTCTAAACAAAACCCAAAAATATTAGAATTGACTGTTCAAGAAAAACTGTTTCCCAACTACTGTTTATGTAATATAATTTGTTGAAAGTAATAAAAGGATATATGGAACAAATCAAAGGACCTAGATGAAAGCTGGATTAAAGTTACTGAAACGCCTAGACAGTTAAACCACTATGGATAATTGCTGGTTACTGAAAAGATCAGTCAGAAGGTTAAGTATGATTATATATGTTCTAATTTTTGGCAGCTTTTGAGTGTGAAATCTGCATGTAGCTTTGGACTTTCTTCTACTGATAGCTGACCATACCCATGAGTCTGAAGGAGGGCTACCAAGCTGATCAGAGGGACGCAGCACCTTTCCTATGAGAAAAGGCTAAGAGAATTGGGATTGCTTAGCCTAGAAAAGAAAAGACTTTGGGGTGACCTAATTGCAGCCTTCCAGTACCTAAAGGGGACTTATAGGAAAGATCGGGCAAGGTTGTTGACGAGGGCATGCAGTGACAGGACAAGGGGGAATGATTTCAGACTGAAAGAGAGTAGGTTTAGATTAGATATTAGGAAAATATTCTGTACTGTGAGGGTGGTGAGGCACTGGAACAGGTTGCCCAGAGAAGCTGTGGATGCACCATCTCTGGAGTTATTTCAGGCTGGGTTGGATCAGGCTCTGAGCAACCTGACCTAGCTGAAAATGCCCCTGACCATGTCAGCAGGTGGGCTGGATGGGCTAGGTGATCTTTAAGATCCCCTTCCAACCCAAACCATTTAAACATTTTATGATTCTATGATGTAACAGCTGTTTGTACAAGCATTTTATTTTCCTAATACCATCTCCATCTGGCCTAAACAATGTGACTTCTGGGGTCGAGGATTTGATAAAATCCTCAATTACTTTGTAAACTGAAGCCAACATTCAGTGCAACACCCGTTTACTAATTAGCATTTCATAATGTGCAATGCTTGAAGATTTATGCTGACTTGAGCTGATGGCAATTAAAATATAAGTACATAGGGCAACAGTAGAAAACCTATTGTTTATGCACTTAAGTCAGCATACTGTATTTTCTTCTAATTGATTCAACTTCTCTTCAGCTTTGCTTTTCCTTCTGATGTCAAGTTGGAAAATCTCATCTCTGGCTCAACCTCCCCCAAAATACCAGATACAAGACAAAACTAAGAGGAAGCACTGCATTAGGGAGCAGGATATAAATAGTTAATGCTTATCGCCATGAATGTGTCACAAACGCGTGTGTTGACATTCAGTAAGTAGTAAGAGTTTGGGAAAGAGGACACAAAAAAGCTTTGTCTTGACAGTCCCTAAGTATGAAGCTGCTCAAGAGGTACCTATGTAAAGTATCCCTGCACCAGCTTTATGTTGACATTGCTGTGTTAAGGGCAGCATTATCTATTGCCTAAGAAAAATTACCCAGTAATCTGAAGTCTTAACTCACAAGTCTTTGTGGGGAGGGGAAAGATGGAGTGTGTGTATATGCAGACTCTGCAAATTCTAGAGCCACAGAACATACAAGCATTTCTTGTAGTGAGCAGTTGGAGATAGAGTATGTTATTACGATAAAATTGTTTATAAAAGATAAGCTGCGAAAGAGAAAACTTGAGGAAAACCTATTAAAAACTTTGGTTGTGATCTCATATAAAGGAAGGAATTCAACTTGAGTTCCACAAAGGGTGAGATTCCCACCTCGAGATTATGGTAAGAACTCAATTAATTTCAGGAAACCTAGAATTTCTCCTGTTTTGACAGTAGCATGGATCAATCCTTTACCTCTCCCTGTGTACATTAGTGAGTAGAAGAGCACATGTAAGTGCAGATCTGGAGTGAAAAAGTTATTGGTAAGCACCAGCACTCCACCATTGTGGAGTGGGGGAGCAGGACTAGGTATTTTGGATAAATTTTAGTCTAGCCCTGTAGACTTAATACTAATTAATTGTTGGAATCCAGTAGGGCAACTATCAGAGTGTAGAGTTGTGCTTCACTTCATTCAAAAGGGATTAAATGCATATTACAATATGGTTTAGTGATCTGAACCAGAATGCAGGAAGAGCAATGACTGGCACTTCCCTTTGAATGTGCATGTCTGATCTGTACCACAGTTGTGTAGATGCTTCTGATGTCTCAGTCAGTTATTCTTTTAACTGAAATGAGATTATTGATGCTTTTGAAGTACATCAGGTCTACTAAGGTGAAAGCTACCCAATGTGGTACATACTAGGTGCCTTTCTTTAAAGCCCCAGTTTGCTGAAGCAGTGTCACTGGATGAATGCAGTTTTGAGAGGATCTCCATGGGAGAGTTGTGCAACCACATTTCACACCATGCAAGCAATTTAGGACCAGATACATCAACAATGCACTTCAGCTGCTTTACAATATTCCCACAGCACAAAGTGGCCATAAAACCAATTTAACTAGTCTGTTAGGTCAGGTTCATGGCTGCTTTGTGCCAACAGGCACAAAGCTGCCGAAATGTATTGGTGAGCTAGTCCTGTATTCCATCTTCAAAACAATAGAAAACATTTAAATAGTCTCACCAAAAGTGGTGTAGTGTTACATATGACAAAGTATCAACCCACCTGGAAATCTTGTTGCAAAGTGGAAACACAAAAAAAAAGAAATTGCTCATTCGGTAAAATAATGAAAATTCCATAAAAAATGGGGTTCATTCTCTATTTCCATTTCACCTACCCCTGGTGCTCAACAAGAGAGAGAACATTCTCACCTGCCACAAAAGCATGTAGAAATGGTAGCAGTTAAGACAGACTTTCTCCAGTGTACGAGGAAGCATTTACTGAAGCTATTAGAATTCAAACAGGCTCTGCTGGGCACCGAGTTTTATTCTTAGTTGTTTTAAAAGTATACAGCAGGTGGTCTTGAAAACACAGATACTTCAACACTGTTGGAGATATTTCCTGAAGTCTACTTTTTCCACCAAAGAATATGAAAAATGCTGTTTCATTGACTGAGAAAACTATGCATCTAGTGTTACAATATATGGGGATCTTGCATGGGACGCGCAACAACAAGCCCACTAAAATAATAATTTCTTCAACGTTTCTAAAAAAAATACATAATGACAATGTCATATGCCTGCAAATGTTCTTTTACACTGAGGTAATTCAATTTCCTTTCCTCAACATCCATGTAGAAGAAAATAATCTACTTTAAAGTTGTTAACTATGTTGTTTCTAACCCATACAAAGCTACTGACAAAAGCAGTATGTTTGCTTGCTGAAATGATGGCACTTCTCACAAGATGGGTTTAAATATACGCATTTAGTACAGACAATTCTTTAGTATGAAATAACTTTCAGGGAAAAAGAGTAGTATTTATTTTTATAGCTATATACCTCCATTCCACCAAACAAATATTATCCTTTCTAACACTCATAAAATCACCAAACCAAGATAAGCAAGCCAAGGAAACTTAAAGGGTTCTAGTGGGTTTGACTTTTTATTGTCCACATTTTTCCTGACTCCCCACTCACTTATTCTAAGTAAATGACCTGCTAGTAGAGAGGTAACATCTGCTGTTTTTTCTAGTTGTCCAGATCTCACAGGAAACTTCAGTCAGTAGCAGTAGCTGCAGCAACCTGAAGCTACCTCCATTTGGGTATATAAATCTAGCTACAGAGAAATGACAGAAAGAGAAGCTGCCCCTCATCTTTAAAATAGTGAGTCTGGCCACATATGATGCTAGATTTAAGTAAACCACAAATTTTAGTCTCTAGCTTGGGTGGTACCAAACTTTCTCTCAATAATTGCAAACAGTGCTATTTCAAATGCCATATTTGTTGAAAAAATGAGGCTGGCTTCAGTATTTTATATCAGTTGATAATTAATGAACAATATGTGCTCATGGGCAACTTTTACTAAGATCCTTGTGATGTTATCTGGAAACTACAAGCCTTTTTATTGTACAACATAAAATTAAACTGCCTTTACATCTCACTCTTTTAATATTTTTCTGACTAATTGGCAGATATATAGGGAATGCACAGCCTATTACATGCAAGTTTGGAGATCCATGACGTGGAAATTACAATGGATACTAATTAATCCTGTTTGCAGTGCAGAAAATACTGTTTTCTGATAGTGTTTCAAAACTTAAAAGACTTTATTTACTGTGGTTCCTATGTTAAGTGTACTTTGCCCAGGAATAAGACCTCAGTTGAGCACACAACATCAGAACTCAGGTTTCAGAAATGTGAAAAACCAGGAGGGCATAACCCATGTAGAAACCTTGCCAGCCACAGACAGGTTATATACAGTCTTTAGGTAAATGTGAGTACAGATATTTAAACTGGATCTCAGTTCCAGTTACAAAAATAGGCACATAAAATTAACTTGTCTTCACAACACTGAAATAAAAAAATTGTTTATCCTAATGAGGAATGGATACCGGTTCTCTCTGTATCATGCTATACGTAACCTACTGTGGAATTACAGGATAGAGGTAGCAGAGCAACAGGCCTTGAAAGCCAAAGTGACCTTCTGTCTCTGGTCCGGAAGAAGCCCTGGGATTAGTAAAAAACGTCCTGGTTACAGGGGAAGTGGAAAGAGTGCATTGATGGCCTGTGAACTGCTGGACCTATCAGAAGTGAGGAAGACCGTTTGTTACCTTAATAGGTATTGTTTGCCTGTTGCCATAAAAGGTAATATTGTGAAACACGATAGTTAATTCGAGGACTTTGTAGTGTAGTAATTTCCTGTTTGTGTTGGAGTATATAAGCAATTATCACTGCACAATAAATGTCTTCGCCATACCATCGTGGAGTCCGTGTGTGCCCTTAAAAAACACTGCAACATACCTATTTAATGATTGAATAAACTGTATTTATAGTCATTATGAAGCTGAAAGTCTGCAAGACATGAAACAACTTTATATTCCTTTCAATAGTGCTGTGTGAGAGACTTGGAAAAAATCTTCTAGGACCCTTCAATCTCAATATTTATCTCATCAGCTGGATAAATTTTTCAGCAAAATAACATGGTCTTAGCTTAGATAAGAAAGCCTTTGAGTAACTATGCTGAAAAAAGTAAAAACACAAAGAGAATAGACCCCCTCCCCCAAAATAATCAACTGTCTTCCAAAGGCAGAGTAATTGAAACTTTCCTCTGGTGACCAATTTAAAAATAAAGAAAATTATAAAGTGGCAGAGATTGAAACACTAGGTTATTCTTGACTCTTTTGCCAAATGGAAGAAACCCTCTCTTTGCCCCTTTCTCTTTGATCGCACCCACACCACACATTTTCACACCATACACGCCCTCCTGGTTCTTATCTTTTGTAGGAGGGTAGGATTTGTTCCTTCTGTTTTTTTTCTCTTCAGGAATTTTTGTCCTATCTGTTGCTAAGACACCTTAACTCTCGGTACTTAAGAGACACAAAGAAGTTACCAGGCTCAGGGGAGGAGGGCACCTGTCTGAACTCCTCCTATCCCAGGGTTTCTCTGGGGGAAGGAGAAATATCATGAGGAACTGGCCTAAGAAAAGAGAGATGGGGGCAGCCCCTGCCTCTCTTGCTTCTGGGGCACTGGAGGAGACAGCCAAGCCTCTGCAGATAGGAGAGGGTTTCTCTGTGACCGCCAGAGCCTAGCATCTGCATTTCTTCCTTGCTGGGTGAACTTTCATTTGAGAGAAAAGCACGGGTATTCTGACCCTGTTCCCCATCCTGGAGTGCACGTCTTCCTGGCTGTGCTCGCAGCTGTGGAGGAGGAGCCTGGCTGTCGCTGCCCCGTGCCTGCCTGCCAGAACGCACTGCGGTTTCTGCCACAACTGCAGAGTTTCTGCCACTTTTCGCTTGCTATCCCGGGTAAGCCAGCCCTGCTGTTCCAGTTTGCTGCCCTGAGCTCCCTGGACCCCATCCTGCATCCAACAGGCCTGTCCGCCATTAGCCGTGTGGGACAGGAGCTGACCTCGTGCCACAGCGCCCCCTGCAGCTGCTCGGGAGTCATCGCACCTGCCCTGCCCGGCTGGGAGCTCAACAGCGCCCCTGCCGTCTGTGACCGGAACTGCACCAAAGGGAAGGGTGCCTGGCAGCCCAGCGCAAGCTGCCACCGGGTTTCTGGTTTTTGTTTGTTGTTGCTGCTGTTGTTTGTTGCTTGTTTGCCTCTTAATAGATACTAGTAAAGAACTGTTATTCCTTTTCCCATACCTTTGTCTGAAAGCCCTTGATTTCAAAGTTACAATTACTTGGAGGGAAGGGGGTCATATTCTCTCTTCTAAGGGAGGTTCCCACCTTCCTTAACAGACACCAGTCTTTCTAACCAAGACACCTTTCTATGTGGTTTTAATTCCATTTCTTTTATATTCTCCATAAATTGACTTAAACCAATTTCACAACAGATTAAATTTTCATTATTGCTTGATTGTAGATATCTACTTGTTGCTTCCTCTCGAGTTTAAAATCTTAACTTCCCATTTCTCTTCTTCCTGTGGTTCTTCAAAACCCAAAGACTATCCTTCTCAACATCTGTTTTATGCATGCTTCTGTAATTCATATGGTTTATACTACTATGAATATTTCATTTGGGAGATGGAACACACTTCTATTTTAAGGTGTGGTGGTTAAATGAGGAACATTTTGGAATTATGTTTAGGGTTGTGTATCTCAAGACACAACCACATAAAAGGCAGTTATCCCTATCTTTTAAGTAAAATTATGGATGACAAAATATAAAGTTGACAAACTATGCACTCTTAATCTTGAGACGAAAAAATTAATTGTGATGCCATTATGCAGTAACCTTTCAAGAACTCTGTTAATAACATTGAGTTTACCCAGTAATTAAAATGGATACTTCATCATAACGGAATGATGTATCTATTTAAATCAGTGATTAAATCAGTAGTCATCCAGGCTTTCATTTTATAACTCAAGGTGTTTCATAGGTCTAAGCTGAATGAAACCTTTCGAAATATTTTAAATTGGCCATCTTTGATGGCAATCTGACAGTGACTAAGAATGGGGCTACGTAAACTTCAGGATAAATTTAAGAATAAAAACTCTATCTTGAACCACTCTTTAGTAGCAAATATAACAGGAAAAAAGGCATTTTTTCTTGGGACCACAACCCGAAACTAATCTTAAACCAAAATACAAGATGTTTTGTCAAAAAAACTCCCCAAAAATGAAACAAAGAATTTTCAGTTCTCTAAAATAGTGAGATAAAAGAATTCTGTTTGACTGAAGGATAACAACTGTAACTCAGCTTTAAGTTTTAGTAGATGAATGAGTCTGGTGGCAAAAGAAATGCCTGGTCCTCAAGGTTAAGGGCATAACCTTAACATGTGGTTACACTTCCTGCATGCTTTTGTTTGAATTATTTGGCTCAAATTTTTATGGATAGATATGTCACTCCTTTACAGTCATATCTGGTATTGGACCAATGAGAATGAAGCCCCTAAATACTTTTGCCAATCTAGGCTCTAGTAGATTCCTGTGCATCTGTCCCTCCAATTGTAAGGATGTGCATTAGCTAATTATGGTAGACTGCCTTGTTCCTGCAATAAATGGTGGTCAAATAAATATGTAGAATATGTAGAAGACAGGAAAATTTTGAAAAATCTATAGAAGAATAAATGGAAATAAAAAATTATTTTTGCTATTAACTTGAAAATGATGTAAAAATGTACTGCAAAATTTTATTATGTGAGATGAGCCATAAAGAACCAAATAAGCTATCATAAAGCTGACCATGATCATGAGCCTGAGGTAGACAAAGAATCACATTTTACACTGTGTGAACTGAGTTATGACAAAGCTCTGGTCCAAGTTCAGATTAACTATGACTGATGTAGCTCGTCCCCAAATATAATGATCACAGAATTCTGGTCAGTTAAATTAGCTGACTTAACGTTACAGACATGTTTTAGTATGACACTTTTTTGTACTGAAGATAAGGTCAAGAGATTTGTCCAAAAAATTACAATAATCCTCAGTCTTCTAAAACATAAAGATAAAAACTTTCCATTTGACTGAAGGACAACAAATGGAACTCAACATTAAGTATTAGTAAGAGAATGAGTCTAGTGGAGGAATAGAGGATTAATTAATCTACAGATCAGTGTTTCAGCTACAAGGAATTACTTCCCTGAAGTTCTTTTCCTGATAAAATGAATGAAAACAGGATTGGAGGCAGTGAATGAATGAGCTTTGTAGGGAGATAAAGAGTTAGTCTGAATATCTTTTAGCCTTGAATTGATTTTAAGCTTTATGTGCTCTCATCTTAATCCTCCAGGAATGTAATAAAGTGTTACATGAGGTCAGCATGAAGGTGAAAGTAGCATTTGAGTCCACAGGATTATCAAACCTCTGATGTTAGTCTCCCTTTTTCGTATTCTGAATTGCAATTCACAACTTCTTTTAAATTGATGTTAAGCAGTGTAAAAATAGATCATAACACTCCATGGCCATCAATATAAAGAAATAGAAATAAAAGTCAAGATATCAGCAGAAAAACTATGATAAGTATTCTGTTGGCTCAGTTGATAACCATTACAAGCCTAGTGTACCTCAGTGTGCCTGGCTTTATAGCTGGTAGAAGTTTGCTTGATAAACACACAGGAACTGCAGAATTTCCAGATTAGTTGCCTCATAATTTTTTAGTTGCTTGAGTAACTGTCTGTCCTTATATGACAGGGTGACCTGCTCAGTGGATGAGGGAAAAGCTGTGGATGTTGTCCATCTGGAATTTAGTAAAGTGTTTTGACACCCACAGCATTCTCCTGGATAAACTGTCTGCTCATGGCTTGGATGGGTGCACTCTTTGCTGGGTAAAAAATTGGCTGTATGGCTGAGCCCAGAGAGTGGCGGTGAATGGAGGTAAATCCAGCTGGCAGACGGTCACAAGTGACGTGTCCCAGGGGTCAGCACTGGGGCTCTTCCTCTTTAGCATTTTTACCCATGATCCGAATGAGGGAAAGTTTTCTCAGGAAGTTTACTGGTGACTCCAAGTTGCAGTGATTTCAAGTTGGGCATAACTCCCAAGAGTGTTGATCTGCAGGAGGCTAGGAAGGCTTTGCAGATGGATCAGGACAGGCTGGCACGATGGGTTGAGGCCAATTGTATGAGGGCCAACAAGGTCAAGTGCTGGGTCTTCTGGGCAACCAAGCTGGTGAAGGGTCTGGAGCACAAGCCTGATGAGTAGAGGCTGAGGGGGCTGGGGGTGATCAGCCTGGAGAAAATGGAATGCTCAGGGAGGACCTTATCACTCTCTACAGCTAGCTGGAAGGAGGGTGTAGCCATGTGGGGGTTGGTCTCTTCTCCCCAGTAACAAGTGACAAGGCAAGAGAAAATGATCTGAAGTTGTGTCAGGGGAGGTTTAGACTGGATTTTAGGGAATTTCTTCACAGAAAGTGTTGCCAAGCATTGGAACAGACTGCCTAGGGAAGTGGTTGGGTCACCATTCCTTGATGTATCCAAAAAAACCAAAGATGTGGTGCCTAGGGGCATGGCTTAATGGTAGACCTGGCAGTGCTAAGTTAATGTTTCGTCTCGGTGATCTTAAAGGTCTTTTCCAACCTAAACGATTCTACGATTCTATTCTGTAATGCAAATATCAAGAAGAAAATGTGTACTACAAATCATGAAACGTAGTTTAGAACAGTAATAATCCCTTCAAAAAATGTTCATTACAGCATTTAATGACTGTCTCACTGGAACATTATGGACTTTCAACATCACATTGGTTCATTAGCTGTCAAATCGGCCAACAGTGCTGGCACTGACTAACCCTGTAATAATCTTTGGTTATCCTTTTTACATTATCCCTATAGAAGTCATTAGTCTAAAGAAATGGGTATCATAAGTTGGAAATATATATTTAAAGTATATACTTAAGGTTTAAACAAATGCTTTGCTCATAAGATAGATGCAATAAGCATATCAGGCCTCTATTGCATTCCAGCCAGGGTAATTTGCAGCTGTGTAAAGACACAGCCTTTATTTTCACAGAGGCAAGAGGGTAATGAAACCTGCTGCAAAAAGCAGAAAGTTCAGTGAAAGCTACAAGACCTGTTTAGGCCACACAAATGCTGATCCCCTTTTCCTGTCAGGAACCTTGTCTTGCCATAATTACACTTTTATCAGTATTCAAGACAACTAATTTAGAGCCAAATCTGCTCTACAGCAGTATAAACTTTGGTTTGTACAATGAGAACAATGAAAATAGGAAACATAAACACATATAGAATAAAACCTAAAAATCATTCTCATTAAAGTCAAATAGAAATCACCCCTCAAAATTTCACCTAAGCAATTGAAAGTCCATTTATCTTTTGTTTCAAATAAGTATTTTTTATTAATGAATAAAATATACTGTTCTTTTAATCAATATTAATACCAAGAAAAATAGTAGGAATGCTGTCTTTTACCTAGGATAATATTTTTCATGGCAGATTTCAGGAGAATAAATTCAGTTTTTAACCTACACAGTTAGCTCAATACGAATATGTCACTAAATACGTGTTATAAAATTACTTGTTTAGAAATCAACAAGTAAAGAAAGAAACACTGTAACAATTGAGGTGAGAAATGCTAGTGTTCTAAGCCATGGAGCTATGTTTGAAAGAATGGAAAATCAGAATTGTACTCAAAAGGAATTAGAAACTTATGACTAAGAAGTAAACCCCTAAAACAGAAGAATGCTCAGAGAAGACAGTCAGGACTTTTAGAATTCTTCAATGATTATTCCAACTCTATAATTAAAATACAAGTAAAGTCATAGGTCAGAACTTTTACCCCTCTGAAAATGTTCTTGTTGATGTCAACACTGGTGAACTTTTTTATAGAAACAAAACACCTGACCTAAGAACAAGGGCTATCGAGTTACTGCTTGTAAGGAAAATGTAAGAAAAGGCCATCACTTGGTATAAAGTGCAATTAATAGACGCCTTTTAATCTTTCCATAGTGGTAGAACTAAAAAATGGGGACTTTGATAAGAGGATAAATAAAACTCTGGAGGTATGGTGTTGCTATAATTACACCTCTGAGAACAGGGGACAGGAGATAGAAATATTGTTATGAAAAAAAGGATTATGAGAGCAAATGAAAGATGAATGTTTCGTTACATCCACAACCTCTTTACTTAGTTATTCTTAACACTAAGCAGTAGGACCTCAAGAAGTTACATCTCTCTTGCTCTCTCTCTCTCTCTCTCTAATAATGGTAGGGTAATTATCACAAAGTTGCTCCAGAGCTGTCAGAAGTAGTAAAGTGAAAACACTCACCTTGAATTTTTGTGCACAAATCTCTTATCTACAAATTATAATCAAACTAGTAATTTAGTTAACACCTTGTCACTTACTTTGGAGAACAAAAATTAGTAATACATATGATAGAAGTTTGTAATTTTAACATTTACGCTACTTGCATGATTCCCATCATACTCTATAAAAGGAATTCAACAAACTCATTAAGGTGTTGAAAACAGAACTGTAAGGTTATTACTATAACTTACAGAACATACCAGAGCAAATTTAATAAATATTTATTTGAAAGGATCTGGTTTTGGATGTGTCACTTGGGATCCTTACAGCCTTTTAAAGAATATGCCAGGTGTTCTCATGGCATGGTCTTCATGCAGTTTGATAACTGCATCATCAAAACACTCTTTTGAAAATTTAGTTCATGCCAAGCAAAATAAGGTCACATAGGAAGATAGTTAGGATGACTTCAAGTGTCTCTAAGCATTACTACAAAAATTTCAGAAAGTATAATAAAGTTAGGCTTAAGAAAACCCTAGTAAAAACAATTTGATTTTGAGATTTGACAAATACTAAAAGTTCCCACTTGTTTTAATTTGACAAGCAGCTGGCAAATTGTTTTGGAAATGAGGGGACTTAAATAATTTGCTTTGAATTTGGCTAGGAGCCTAACCCTAGGTAAGAAAGTAGTTTTGAAATCTTCAGCTTGGGTGTCCCACATTCCTAACTACTTCTTAGACACTTTCCTTTATGCATTGCAATTGGAAGGTGCCCAAATGTTTCATCACCATCCTTTATTTTAACTTACCAGCTAAAGCTATAGATTTTTTGTGCTCTGCAACTAAAATTCAATGTGACCTGATTTTTGCATCACAACGTGGTTCCTCCAACAGAATCTTTGCTATTCTCAAGCCTCTTGACATTTGTCTGCTGGGGAGCTTGCTGGGCACAGCCTTGCACAATAGAGAGATGCCTTAGTGACTTCACCCAGAAGACAGACAGCAAACTTCCTAGGGCTTTGTGCAGCTTGGCAAATGTCAGAACTCACTGAGTTGTCTCAGGTGGAGAGATACACGAGCCATAGGAAAGGTCAGGCAGCTATGATCCTGGATATACTGCCAATAACAAATAACAGTAAATAATAATTTAAAGTTCTTTGTATGTTACAAATGAGTAACTATTTAGATAGTTCTTTTATATAAAGTAATGTTATTTGCCTAGCATACCACTGCAGACATTTTAAGATTTTTTAATTAATTTCTGACTGATCTTTACTAGAAGATTTATAACTTACACAAACCTGTGATCTGAAGCCTGATTTATAACTCACTGACGCATAGCAAATAGAAAGTATTAAGATACTATTTGAACATGAAAGCACAGTGCAAAAGAAGCCTCTTCAGACACAAATAGAGAAGTTGAAACAGACAATATGCTCAACTATACAAAAACTCTGCCATTACATAGCACTCCAGATATTAAAGCAAATAAAAACATGACCCTTCTTAAAACATTACTCATTGCAATAATGTACAAGCTGAGGATAAAATTATGCCACTTGGCCAAGGGCAAAAAGGATACTTAAAATAAAATAAATGAGTTTCAAAGTCTAGGACTTCAGTGGCTGCAACCTAAATACTCAATGCCCTAGAAAAAACTGCTTCCCAAAACCAAGGAAGTAGAGAACACTGTATTCAACTGAAACCGAAATATAAGTAAATGGAAAATAATATTTCCTCAAATGGCAGACGATTTTGATCAAAGAGATTATATCTATCAGGGATAAAAATTAGCTGACTGTAAACTAGGTAAAATGCATGGGAGATGTACTTTGGGGAAGATTTTTGCAGTCCAACAAAAAATGACTTGGAGAATTACAATTCAAGTTTAAAATAAAATGCTCACAGTCACACTGCTGTCTTTACATTATTGTATGTGCATTTTAGATATGTCTTTTGTATTACATTATGAAAAAGGAAAAAGAATATTCATCCTACAAATATTCTAAGGGTATTTCTCTCCACACATGTAAGAATTATTCTGAAATTCAAGTGATTGTTCAGAACCATTCTCCCAAAGGTAGTGTTCTGGTAAAACACTAGAAATCAATTGTTGATTTATTATTTATTATCAGCAACAAAGCCTACACTGGTGCAGGCTCCTGGCAGGACCTGTGGACCCTAGAGAGAAGAGCCCATGTGGAAACAGGTTTGCTGACAGGAATTGTGACCCTGTGGAAGGGACTCACACTGGAACAGTTCATGGAAATCTGCAGCCCCTAGGAAGGACTCATGTTAGAAGAGTTTGTGGAAGACTGTCTCCCATGAGTGAGACCCTACACTGGAGCAGGGGAAGAATGTGAGGGGTCCTCCTCTGAAGAAAAAAGATCAGCATAGGTGTGTGATTACCTGACCACAGCCCCTATTCCCCATCCACATGTGTGTGCTGCTGGTGAAGAAGAGGTAGAAAAATCATGAATAAAGTTAAGCCCNGTTCATGGGAAGGGACCCACACTGGAACAGTTCATGGAAATCTGCAGTCCCTAGGAAGGACTCATGTTAGAAGAGTTTGTGGAAGACTGTCTCCCATGAGTGAGACCCTACACTGGAGCAGGGGAAGAATGTGAGGGGTCCTCCTCTGAAGAAAAAAGATCAGCATAGGTGTGTGATTACCTGACCACAGCCCCTATTCCCCATCCACATGTGTGTGCTGCTGGTGAAGAAGAGGTAGAAAAATCATGAATAAAGTTAAGCCCAGGAAAAAGGGATGGATGGGGGGGAGGGTGGTTTTAAGATTTGGTTTTACTTCTCTTTACCCTACTCTGATTTTGATTGTTAATAAATTCAATTAAATTTCTCTAAGTCAAGCGTGTTTAGTCCATGATTGTAATTGGTGAATGTTCTCTCCCTGCCCTTAATCTTGACCTATGACCGTGTCATTGCATTTTGTCTCCTCTGTTGAGCTGAGGAGGGTGGTGATAGAGGGGCTTTAGTGGGCAGCTGGCATTTAGTGGGCAGCTGGCATGGTCAATCCATTACAATATTGAAACAAGTATGACTCCTATAAAAACCGCCTCTGATTTATGCCATGGTAAAGAGGGGTAATCTGGCCTTAATCTCTTTAATTGAAGTCCATGTGAAAAAATAATTGTTGCTTATTTTTCTTTATTCTAGCTATTTTCTATTTACTGTCCTATTTTAAGTGACTATAACAGTACAGAATATATGGCTAGCTAAAAACTCAACCAAACAAACCAGTACTGCAATCCTTGTCTACGTTGTTCTGCTCCGGAGTGCGTTAAGGTGTCAGAACTCAGTACGTGACGCCTACTTTAAAATCAGGTGTTTAAGCCTATCTATAATTGTTCCAAAGTTACTACTTTGGAGTCTTAAAGTTAAGCAAAGGCTTATGAAACTGAAGCTTTACCTTTAACCATTCCGTAATATTCCAATTTAGGGGAGGCTTTTTTATGTGAAATTCTTACTGGACATAGGGTATGTTCCATATTCCCTTAGAGTGAAGGAATAAATCAATCATCAAAACACATTTTGTCACCAAATTAAAGAAATAAGAAAATTATAGCAGTAGAAACGCTTTTTAAATTTCCTCCTTCAGGTAAGTCCCTACCCTTCTCATTAGTGATGTATTAAGTATTTCACTTGCATGCACATGACATCTTAGAATTACTGTTTAAGACCACTTTTTAAATCTCTAGTTATGCTTCTTATGTTACTGCAGCACAGAAATTAGAAAAGATAAAGGTTAAGCTAAATAATAATTATCCTTAATTATTCTACAAGCAAACAGTTAAAGTCAGCAGTATTAACACACTGATTGGGAAAATAATTATCAACGTTAAAGATAAGCCAGGAAGTTACCCAGGACTGCAGCATTAAAATGTTATTTGCCCTTCAGGAGATCTCCTACCTAGAAGAGTAAACCTCATCGAGTTAGTGCTTGCTTTTGGTAAAAAAAAACCCCAAAAACAACAACCAAAAAACCCCAATAAAGTAAACAAACAATATACCCATTGTGAGGGATTGAAAAATAAGGCTCCAGAACCTGTAGCTCTGAATGACTTTTCATGCTCTGTTTGGTTTTTGCTTTATAAGTTATTAAACTCTAAGTACAATGGTGTCCTTAAAATGCTTAAGCTGGGTCATTGTTTGCTATCAGTTCCTGAAATCCTTACCATCTTAAACCCTGAATCCCACACCATGTCTGTTATTTCCTCTCCTCTCAGAGACTGAGATGGGGGCTCAACCTAAAACCTGTTGATAAACACTGAAAGGGGGATTTACTGTCCCCTTTAATTCATATGGCTTATCTTTTGGGGTGTATCAGAGATATGTTCTGTAACAATGATTTAATTGTTTCCTTCAGAGATCCTTGCCTTTGTGCTCTGTCAGTGATCCAAGGTTCATGCAGCATGCACTCAATACTCTGCCACTTAGGAAAATTAGATAATCTACTGATCAGATAGTCTTCTTCATCCATAAACTATGTCATAATACTTAAGCAGGAAAAGCAGTTTTTCTTAAAGCTTTTGACTTCTTTGTCTCCTTTAACTTTCATGAGTTTTGATTGATAGTCTTTGCTGCAAGAACATGAGCCCAATAAGGGGTGGAAAATTCAATGGCAGTTCAAATGAACCCTCCAACTTGCTTGCTACTACCAACTTCAAAAAAAAGCTTTTTGGAGAAGATAGGTCTTGGAAGAAAAATTATTCACACACCATGTTCTCTGGACCGTCTCAGATATCCTGATATTTACCATTAATAGAGCAATACGGGAGTGTCTGAGTACACCCCCTTGAGCAAAAATTGTCTATGCAAAAGCTAAAAGAATCTAAAAATCTTCTGGCACTTGTAAAATCACATTCAAACCACAAAGACAACAGTGTTTAAGACTGCTCCTGTTTAATATTTGAGAGATTATAAATTATTCAAAACATCTATTTTTTCAAAGAAAGATGTGCCCTTCAAGTTTCTTTTTAAAATCCATTTTTTAATGGAGATTAATTCCTTTATTTCTTACCATTCTTTTCTTATTATGTCCTTGAAATTCTGATTTTATCTGCCATGGTATCAAGAGCTTGATCATTAAAATCTTCACTAACCAAGAGTCAGTGAGTGCCTGCATAACAGTTATTTCAGTTTTGGATACCATTGTTTTGGTTTTTCTGAGAACCGAATCACAGGAAAACATAGGATGGAAGGGAGGAATCTTGGAATGACTGCTTGTCCAACTCTTTACTGAAATCGGGGGCAATTTTTGTTGCATCTCATATTTGTTATTGATGTGTCCAGCATCTTCAGAAGAAACATGAAATCCAGAACTGAGAAGTTCAAACCCTGGGCAATCAATTTCCAATTATTGAATATAACTTGTAATGAAAACATTTCTGTTTCACCTGCAGCGTACAACATTAACACAAGCACAAAATCACAGAGCAGATGCACAATCTGTGGAAGAAGATTAAACTCAAAGAAAGACTTAGTTTTGGTAAAAGATGGAGAATATGTTCAAAGGCCTAAGAAGTGGACATCTATATTGTGACAGGAAGAATGTAGATAAAATGACTTTTAAGCTTACTTCCACTGTTTTGCCAACTTGAAAACCTCTGTAATTCAGATGCAAACTAAGGCACAAAAAATTTTACAACAGTGTGTATAAAATATACCAGTTGTGATTATACCATAATATCAATGAAAATTCATATGCTTCTAGTCGTTAGACAACAGTTTACAGGAAACAGCACATGACGTGTTTCCAACAGCCTTAACAAGCCAGCTGTCTCCTGCCTTTCCTTCCATGCAAGACTTGAAGATCCAAGATTCCCAAAGGAGACGATAATTACTGGGGAATCTCCTATCACCTTATGCCCATTGAATACAAAAGATTAATTAAATCACATTTTTCTTGGCAAAGAAAATACTTGCTAACATTATTAAATAGAATTTTTATCTATTTTACCAGAAAATATGACACAAAGTGATTTAATATTTTAATAGTTTGTTTCATGTATTCGGAATTTCCAGATTTTATTTCCTACCATCAAGAACGGTGAGGCTATGAGAGATGATTTTCCTCTTCCCAATTCTACCAACTCAGACACACTGACGGTTAGAAACCAAAGAAAGCATACTAACACCACTGGTAAAGGAAATGTAAGAAAACTTGACTTGTTGCAGGTTTTTTTCCCCACAGTTGCACACATCTTTCTCATACTAGAACCAAAAATTATTTTAAGTCAATGTTTTTTCCCTATTAATGTTTCTAGCCTGAACAGAATTGATGTTATCTCTCTTTGCTGTATTTTTAACCACTTTTCTCTTTTCAAAATTTGAAAAAAAATTAAAAACCATGAATAAAAGCATTATAGTATTAAAACTGTTGCTTGAGTTGGAAGGCAAAAAACCCCAAGATAAATGTATGTTCAGTTCTTACTTTTTTTAGTGGTCAAGTAGAATAACTTTTAAACAAGAAGCTGGAGAATTGAACAAAAAACTCTCTTAGAAAATTTCAGAGTTATTTTCTTTAACAACATAATACAATATCCCAAAGTAACCACATCTCCCTTCCCCCCACTCCCCCCAAAAAACCCCAGAAAACCAACCAAACAAAAAACCCCAACCTTTAACCCTATGGTTACCAGAGACATCCCTCTAAACACCTAAAAAAGTTTAAGTATCCCCATTTTAAGAAACGTGAACAGAATTTGGGTTGGAAAGCAAGCTGGCATTATAAATCTTGTGTTTAGTACCTTTCTCTCTTCCTATATACAAGGAAGTAACTGAAGTTCTGTCAAAACAGACTTACATGATCAAAAGCATCACTGATAATAATGCTTTTTTCATAAAGAACTACCACTTGCAATAACACCAAAAGTTTTCAAGTTACACATTCTTTCTCCACAAGCCTTTCCTGTTAATATAAATTTATTAGAACAAGCAATTATCCAATTATCTTCACATATAAATTACTTAAATGTCCAGGTTATGATTGCAATCATTAGTTACTGAAATCGCACCAGCAAATGCTATACCACGAATATAGATATGAAACATTTAAGTTGTTTTTCTGTAATGAATATTTAATACTTTAATTATTTACACTTTCTAGTATTGTGGTAAGCAGCTTTGTAAAATTACTCATTGCTGTAAACAGTAATTTTATTTGTGAAAGAAAGCAACTAAAATATATAATTACGGTTTTTTTTCCCTGTCTTTAGTCAGTGACAAAGGTAATAATATGGCAAGACTACTATCAACAATAGTTCACTTTTGCCAATGGGCTGCTACAGTTCCATGCAGCAACTGTATGAGCAGCAAAAACAACTAGCAGCAACTACTTTAAAAATAAATTTTGTGGTTTTGAGTTTTAATGTCTGTTTTCAGCACAGAATATGTGTTTTAGTCTTACTAAAGTCTACTTCTCTGTGAGAGTATTTAGAGCTTGAAATCATAATATTACTTTTTGATACTAGTCTCCCTTCAGGGAGAATTTAGGAAAGGAGAAGAAAGTAGGTTAAAAAATTTGTTACATTAAAAGTAAGTTAATAAGTATGTGCCTATGCACCATGTATAAAATCTTCTTTGAAGTATAAAACTCCCACTGATCTGGTTTTACTGGCTGGGGATTTTTGTTTATTTGATGAAGATAAATCAGCAAAATATCTGGTAAAAAGATAATCTACATGCAAATTAAATGATCTTGAGGGTATACAAATTCAAAATTTCTCAAACAATTTAAAAAAGGGCACAATGATTTAAAACTAAAATACTGATAAAAAAGTAATCTCTATGAAAAGGAAAAACTGTCTTCTGAGCCCAATTTAAAAATGTGAAGAGGTAAGTTTTGACTAATTCCACGGCACAAGCCTATGCAATAGGAGAAACGTTTGCTGCATATTGAGAGATCATTTTTAACCAATTTCCTTCCTCCCCTCTGGTTGTCACTGCACAGAAAAAACAATTGTCTAAAGACAAAACCAAAAAATTAAAAGCTACTGAAAAAGAGCTGGCAAACTCTACACTGTTAGAGATGCATGATATTTTTCAAAAGTATTTCTGGAATTGAAATTCTGTGTTTTAACACTGATGACCTATTTAATCACACAGCTGTCTGACACACTGTGAAACATCTACTTTCCAAAACCCAGATGGACGTTTAAAGCCTATTTTTTTTCTCCTGTGCCCTGTGTATCAAGATGAATTGGCTGCCTGCTACAATTATCTAAAGGCCCTTACTGCACTGACCACACATAAGAGAAGGCCCACACTGAACTCAGCCTTACCTGATGGACTGTTTCATCTCTATAGAGGAAATGGGAATGGGATTGGACATTGGCTGCTGCAATTAAACTGGCTCCACTGTCTTCATCACTTCTAGAAAGAGCACTTAATCTCAGTCATACTGGAGCCTCTAGAGCTTGCAGAGGGTCAAAGAGAACATGTGTGTGCTCAGGCAGGATTTCAGATGTGTTAAAAATCATGACTGTTTAATCTCAACTACCATCATGCTTCCTGTATTTTTACTTCAAACCTTTTGGGCTGTTTTATTTCTCCACCATATTAAATTCTCTATTTCTTCAAAAAACTAAGTTCTATTTATGTGAATGAAAAAAAAATTCTCAATATTTTGGTCTCAGTTTAGGGTTCTCAGATTACGAGGATGTATAATCAAAGATGTGGCACTGGGTGTCTGGTAACAAAACAATTCCCAACCAGATGAGGATATTTACCTGGAGTTTCATTCCTAGCATACTTCATGGGAGGGAATTACTCTTGACTTACTCACACATAAATAGAAGGCAGGTGAACTATTGTAGCACCTGACCTAGTCTTCCATAGGGCTCTAGCTGTTACACATTAGAACAGGACTGAGAAAAACGTGCACTGCTGAGACAAAGTGAAAATTCTTCTCTACTATTAACTTCAAGCACAGCCCAAGAACATTTTTTTGTACCATTATATGATCATCTAGACCATTTCAGCTAGCACTTGAACCAAGCAATTCCTAACACACTTTGGCAGCTGGAAGAGTCCAGATGCCATTCATAGCAAAGATGAAGGATGTTTCATGTCAGAAGGCATCAGTGCCAGGCAATCTATCCAGGTGTTTGCTAAATCAGGAAAGGCATGCCCTTAAAGGACCTGACTCTTTGGGCTGCTTTTGGAATACAGTAGCAAGTAATCTGTTTTCACTGTGCTTCTTCTTGCTATCAAAAACTACGGAAAATCCATGGGAGTAAAAGAACAACCCAAAAGATTTATTGGATCATTCTAAATATGCAAAAGTATCACTCACCGCAAACCTTTAACAAAGTAGGTGTCACATGGTATATCTACAGACATGCCTACTCCAAGTGTAGTCCACTTGCTGTAAGTTCCCTAATGGGACTGAACTGGCTCTACCACAGTGGTGAAACAACAAGGCCATATATCCCCCATATTAAAAACAAGTCACACCTCCTCACATTAGTATGGTGTTAAAAAACCCCAAACAATGGGACATGGCAGCTCAGTTTAGAAATTCAGCACTTCCAGATAAAAGCAGGATAATGGTGAACAGATGATGGCACTAGACCTTCAGTAAACCATGTGCTTTATGCAACGAGAGTGTTTCTGTCTTGCAGCTAGATTTTTTCTCATTAAGAACTTTTTCTTCACCATACTGCTCCACTGAGCAGTCTACTCAACCTCTACAACTTATTTTAGCTCTACTAAGCTTAGTCAGAAATCAGTAAGAAATAGAAAACTATTGGCAGCAAGCCCCTGAAGTAAGAAGCCTACTCCCCCTTGTACACTCCCCCACAAAAAAATCCCAAAACAGAGCAAATACACTTAAAAAAACTTGACTAAACAGAGCCCAAAAGACTTTAAAGGGAATTGGAACAGCTGGGAAGGAAATACATAGCTGGTTAGCACTATCCAATCTGGAGACGTTTATTCTTCTGAGAACAAAATCTAGGCAATGAAACACTTAATGGGATCATGATAAAAATTCAGGAGACTGTGGCTACTATCCAAATGAAACAAAAAAATTAACTGAAGCAAGGTGATTACCTTTTGGTTTAAAAGAAGACTGCATCTCAGTATAAGCAAGTTTATAAATGCATTGTATTGCAATACCTACACAGGTTTAAGCCTGAGAAAGGTCAGGAAACTTAGGAAATATAATGACAAATATGTACAAGTCTGAACTCATGTTTCACTGAATTTTGAAGTGTCTCTGTCACGTGCTGCAATGTGGTTTCTGTCAATAGGCCTCAAAATGTCAAAAGAAGGTACCACATTTTTGTCTATAAGCCTAATTTTACATCCAAGTCTGATAAGAACATCAAAACAAGGATTTCTTTTTGAGAATCAAAAAGGTGGGGCGCTTAGGAAGTGTTACCAGAAGCTATGAAAAATATGCTTCTCTTGTTTGCAAAAACAAATTTCTGGTAGTCACGCCCATTGAAACATGAAAGAGTGGCTGCTTCAGCACAGGTCGTTCCTGGACATTTATTTCCAGGCCTGTATGCAGCAAAGCAGTGGAACTGAGTGTCTACTGTGTCTTCCTCACCTTCCCCAAGCAGCTGCATACTATCATGGCCTTCCTTAAAGATGATGTAATTTTAAAGGTGAAGCTGAAGGAAGATTCAAGTGCAGGCAGACTGTTTTGAGAACTAAAAGAATTCTCATTTCACACATGGTAGGTTGCCAGACATGGGACTGCTCACACTGATGAAGAGATTGCTGTTCCTAATGAAATGTGATAAAACTAAAAGTTTATCTCCAAAACCAGACAGAACACAGAACAGAGTTCAAGACTGAAACACTCCTGATACGCAGAATTTTTCATTTCAAGAACAAAGATTGTTAAAACTCAGCTGTGTATGCATTGAGAGAATGCATATGCATGTGCTGAAGGTGTTACTAAGGCAAATTCATGAAGATGATTAGCATTTGAAAATACTAAAGTGGTTATAAACCTTGCTGAAATCTAAAAGAGGATTATCTTTCTCATTCAGTTAACTTTTACAGAGAAACTACTAGATTTTGCTCTGGACTGAGACAGCAGCCAAAGGTGCAAACAGTTCATCTTTCTCCATGTGACAAAAATTCCCCCAAATGAACAAGCAAACAAAAAAAAAAACCCCGAGAAACTCAAGCCTCCTTGAAATGGTAACAGACAATCCTGGGAAAATATCAGCTTAGTAATGGTCACAAAAAAAATCCCGAACACTATCTAATTGTTAGCAATTAGTCGGAAAGAAACAGACAAGGCAGAAAATCCTCTTTTTCCTGTACATAAATATGGCACTCATATCAATAACATCATATCCAATTTTGTCCTGAACCTCACCCTGTGCCCACATCCTAAAAGATGGTGACAAAACTGAAAAGGCATTGAACAGTGACAGGATGATTAAAAGTAGAGAACAATTTCCTGGAGGAAAATGCCTACATGGTCTAGGGTTTTTCAGCCTTGAAATTAGATAAGTCAAAGTAGATAAAATGGAGGTATACAAAAGTCATGAGTAGTGAAAAGGGTTAAGTAAGAACTACTGATTTATTAAAATAACATCCTGATCCTTTTCATACAAGAGCTAACACTATGTATCAGGTTCAATAAATTGCTTAAAACCAGCATTAAAACCCCCTCCATGACATCCCAGTTCTTGAAACCATCAAAACATTCAAAGCCTCCCTATACAAATACTGAAACATTTCTAGTCAGGTTTTGTGTGTCCGTGTCAGATGAAACATCTATTAATTTCATTTATGTTCTCTAAAACACTCAAAAGAATAATGGTGGAAACGTTCTGAAATGAATGAAGTTCCAGAGACAGTTACAAGGTCCTGTTTCAATGACTGCTATTTACAGCAAATCAAGTACGTCAAGGACTTTAGAGAAAACTCCAGTAAGCAGTAATGGCTGGGACAGAGTGCTTTAATACAAGAGATCTCATCTTCAGTCTCCAAACTAGGCATGCAAAGGGAAGGGCTGTGAAACCAGATTTCACATCTGCTGGCTGTAACCAAGGAGCAGATATTTCAGTTAGTTTTTCTCTTATTTGCTGAAAAAAACCCTGCTTTTGTCAGATGCCTGCCTTCACTGTAGCTGGGAAACCTAGGCAAAGAAACTGTTTTTCCATCACCTTTTTTGGAACAGTTTCTGCTGACTGCCTCAGCTTAGCTAATGGCTTCATACTTTTCTTGGATGCTGTTCTAAAATGTCTTCTGCAAACTGAGCCTTTGGGAATAGCAAACTGCAGGGGTGATTTGCCTACATGAAGGCATCAGTTTTACAGTAAATTCAGAGATTGTGACTGCAATAACTGTTATTTAGGTCTGCTTGTTTTCCTGTCCTGTCAAAGTAACAATGCCCCACACTGCCAAGTGCTCCACTTCACAAGCACCAAGACTCCAACTATCTTGTCTGCCCTACTCAATTTTTTTCCCACTTTGGTCTGTGAAGAATACAGGAATTTCCCTGTCTGACAAACAAGAGTGGCAAAGACTAACTGAGATTCAGTGCAAATTGACTTTGACAACACCAGCCCTGTCTCCAGCATGCAAGTTTTTGCTATAATGAAAATATTGGCATGGCATGACTCCATTTACGTAGCAATGACTAAGGAAACATGTTAGGAAAATGAATTATCTTGCTTCTATAAATTTTATGGGTATTTTAAGATGGACTCATTCCACTTTTCTAGAATTTTTTGTGGTCAAAAGAGCCTGGAAAAGAGTGACAGGATTAAATCTGCTCTGTTGGTGTGTGGGATAATTAAGACTCTCATACAAGCTGACCTCCAGAGCCTATCTGACTATCAATTGCTTTCCAAAGTACTGCTAAATAAAATAATGTATAAATTGAATCTCTAGACATTACACACTATAAATATTTTATCACTCTTTCATTTGCATATAGTGCTTTAAGCCTTCAGGGCCTGTACTGTACCAACATACACCATTTAAATATGGCCTTGACAGGTTTTTTTTATCAAATACAGCCTTTCTATATCTGCTGTCACCTCAGAAAGCTGGTGGATATGCGGGAGTATGCAACTGGAGTTGAAAGGAGACCACTGGTCTTTGTAGCATGCTGAGCCCAAGTTGTCTTTACACCAACGTCAATAAATTTAGATGGGAGTAAAGACTACAGACAGAGATTAGCTTTTAGGTTATTCTTTGAGCTGGGGTAAATCAATACAAGAAGCAAGACAGGGAGTTTCAGACCTTGTGGAATATTCCCTGTGATCAAGGGTAACTGTGAAATGGAGGAATTTCCAAAATCTGGGTAAAATTCTCAATGCCTTAAGAGATCAAGCCCAGAATATACTGACTGCTAGACTTACATGTATATCTTTTAAATTTCCTATTTGGATGGATTAATTTAATAGTAAATGAAAACAAGCTAAAACAGCACCAAAAGTTTTTTCCTATTTAGTAGTTGCTCTAGGTAAGCAACCACTTGATGATGATGATGAAAATACTTGCCTTAGGGGACTCATTCAGCAGTTCTAAATTAATGTTTTTTAATGCATATCTTACACAGAACCAGCTAATCCTGAAAATGTTGCACATTTTTTCCTTGGGCAAATGCACAGAACATTTTAGGTTTAGTCAGTTGAAATGAATACTAGCATCACCAGAATAAGCACAAATATGCCAGCATAACTAACAAGGAAGATGTCTTGGGCCTGGTACTTAGCACACATATTTTGGTGCAAAAATATTACTGAGACAGGCAGTTTAGAATGGTTTTCTGATCTGTTGAAGAGCAGTATGAAAAACATTGACGACACATTTCCTTAGAATGCTCAAATCTGATACTATGTTTGGTTGCTATTGCTCTCTTCATTAAAACTTGGTACTTTTCAGAATCAGGTGCAGTTTCAATAAGCAGCATGTAGTAGGTCTATTAAGTATTTTCAGTGAGCTTACTGGTTCATATACCTTACACAAACAGTGTATGCATATTCCTGCTTTGTTGTTTCTATAATCTTTCTGGACTTCCATTATGCTCATTCTTAGTTCACAACTTCACATCTTAGTTTATTTGTCCATACATTTTCTTGGGGGTTTTACTCTTTTTTCTCCTTCAAGAATATTGCATTTAAAATATCTAAAAATTTAAATTTTATAGACCTATCCCACAATCCCCTGAAACAAAATGGTGAATTACTTTTCTTGGAGCGACTAATTTAAAACCCCCTTTCTTCAAGACTAAAAAGACCTCAGAAATGTAGCAATTAATATTAAGCTATTTTACTTTTAAATTAATAATTTTGATACTCTGTTTGTTGCCTGATATTCCCCTGTCAGTACATACGATATATGCTTAACTTGTAAACATCAATAGCAATGTTGTATTGCAATTTCTCTGTCTTCAGCCTATTTACAAAACTTATTAGTTAGCTATATTATTTACATTGAGTAACCCATCATGAATTTATTGCCTTTCTTGATTATAAAGTCGTGCAGTAGTTGATTTCTGCAAATACATTAATTTCCTTGAAAATTCACTGATTCTTTCAGATGAGAAAATAAGTGGCTTGTGTGTGGATTTTTCTCCTTAAGTCTAGTACAGAATATAATATATAGTATTATAATACACAGTATAAAGCTGCATCTGTCTCCCAGCCAAGGTGCACACATGCTGAACATAAGCCTGAGGAACACTGATAGTTTTGGGGAAAGTATTTGTTAGAATATACTGAATCTTCTGGTACCTTTCAATATAAGCACATATGTTGATTTTCTGAATACTTCTTTGAGGACTTCTGGGCAATCAGATGTATGAATCTGAACACATCAATGAATCGTTGAAATTAATTTATCATTTCTATACAATGCACCATTTGCATATCAGCTTTTCTACTATCTAATCATATATATAAGTTTTGATAAATGTATATTAATGCTCCACATTCTACCCTAAATCTCTCCACATTTACCTATTCTTGCAGTATATCAATCGTAAGTAGCTGACAATGCTATTTATTTATTAATAAAACAGGTCCTGTAGGTCCCATGGAAAATCAGCGTCATGAGTACTGAGTGCAGGCTTTTACACACAGAAGTAAAAAAGAGTTCCTTACCTAAAACCTCAAATTTTAAATAGCATGGTTAAAAGGTGGTATTTTCCCAAGTGATCTCTGCATCATAAGAGGTATGAAATAAACCAAATGAACTCTTGTGAAATCTCTGTCAGAACTATAGTAAATTTGATTTGCCACCTCTACAAAAAAAAGTAAATAAAAATGTTTTTAGATAGAGTTCACTCTATTTTGGTGGAGTATGAATGCTATTTTTAAATTTATATCAAAGCAATATAAAAAATAGGTACTGAAAAACAAAATGAAAATATTTATTTCCATATTACGCTCCTTCTGAATTCTCCAATGTATTTTGCTATGATGTCTCTCCACAATGTATTTTGCTGTTTACCAGGTAAGACCACTGTGCACAGTCTTGGTTCAAAGTCTTTTTGAGAAACACTGAAAAAACAGCATGAAGACAATAAGAAAAGATTAAGCAATAATATCCAAATTCATTCCATCCTGCTACACAACTGTAACAACACCAGATGTACATGGGAAGGAAAGGTCCGTTGGGTTTTACTATGATTGTACACTAAGCCATCATACAACAAGCTAACCTATTCAATAAGAACTTTGAGTGAAAATTACTACTGTTTGCACCATAAGCTTAGACATGGATTACTCAAAGTGCTCTTTCATTTGGATCACTGTTCACATGTCAATATAAAACATCAGTTTTCATAAGAAAACCCCTAACCCTGTTCTCAGTGTCATAAATTCAATAGGAACTGCACCTGTGTCATGAAAGTCAGAACCAAGCTTATACTCCTATAGAAAAGAGTAATGCAATTGCTTGCTGTTGTACATCACTTTTTTTTTTTTTAATCCAGGATTATAGAGTTATAGAGCTATCTTACAATCAGATATGATCATTCTCCATGAAGATAATAACCTATCCATTTCTAACCTGTTTTTCTCAATCCTGAAAGGCCGACTCCTTTCTCCTTTGACAGTATGTGCACATGCTAATATAAATACACACAGTACCTCCCTAATGCTGGCAACAGTCCTTCAGAGACTAAAGTAAGACAAATAGACTCATTTTGTCTCTGACAGCAGTTCTGGACTCATAAGTAAACATTTCAGTGAGGCAAAGTCAGCATATGTTAATCACATCCAACATCTTGTTTCACTTTTCTTCTAAAATCAATTAATCTTTAATGTTCCACTCTATTCGGAGAGAAAAAAAAGTAATTATTTTAATGGTGGATTATTTTTTCCTCTTTAAGTAAGTGCTGTCCTTAAGACCAGGCTCTCATGTAATCTGTTTTTGAGAAACAGAATTGGTTGTCACTACTGGTTTGCTCATATATCCTTATGACATGCCATCATAAATAGAATTTGGGACTCCTGGGCTGGCTTCTCACAGTAGCTGTCTTTAATGTCATTTACTCAAGTGGTTCAAGGTCTTCATCAATAATTAATGTTTAGCAATCCACTGCAGTGCTGCAAGATAACCACTTCAGTCTTTAAAGTAAGTCTTGACACTTTTGTTCAATGAAGATAATACAGGTAAGTTTACACCTGTGAAATTGTTAAAGCATCTCCAGAATGAACATAACAAAGGAAAGACTTGCTACTATAAAGAAGCATCAGCCTGAGCAATCAATTTTCTAACTTGTTCTTAATATAAATGAGAGTACAGAGAGGGTACGTATGCTTTCTAAAGTCTGCAGGGAAAATAAAACTTATCTGAGTAAAGAGAAGGTTAGCAAAATATGACACGCTCTCCTGCAAAAGTTATTAGTTTATTACATATCACCAACACTGACCTGAAAAAGCCCTCTTTTTATTTGGGTCACAGTGGAATACATTTTATTGAAGCTTAAGGGAGACTTAGCAAATATTCAGCTCCAAATATCTGTTAGTCATTAGGAATGTATTCCAAGTCTTCAGGCTGTTGATACCATTATTTATTATTTGCATTACGTAGTGCTTATAATCTCCAGTAGAGGATCCCCCATAGTGCTAGGTAATTATTGTATCACTAGCATGGCACAATAAAACCCTGGAGTGCTGTCATTAGAAAAGAAACAGCTAGAAAAGAAATGTGATCAATACAGATGTATGATTCAGAAACAGTAGCTGTTACAGACAAAAGTCACTATTCAAATATGAACCTGGGTCTTCCCAGCTTTCAAGAACAACTATTTTGTAGATTGACATCAGTGATCCAGATCTGACCAGCCAAGACTTTGAAGCAGTGTGGAGTGGGTCTCAATTACATCCTCTACTGAAACACATGGTAAGAATGAATGAAAAAAAAAAGAAAAAAATCAGCAGGAAAAGTATTTCAAGTCTCCTGACTTGGAAATTTTTAAAATATACATTTAAGAATTTATGAAGACTGGCAGAAGTGTCATCTTACGTATTGACTTAACAGTGTTCCATACACAGCTAGAAAAAGAATCCTTTCTGTATTGCACAGAAAGGAACATGAGCAGAGAACACAGCTCATCACTCACTAGGGAAAATCTGTTCAGAGCTTTTTAGTTTTGAACACTGGGACTTGTTTCAGACAAACATCTTTTTTAATAAATGAACAAAGAGACCTCACCCCACTTATTGCCCCCATGGTGAAAAATTCTTTCTATACCTAATGTACCAACATTATAAAAGCACTCTAAAAACAAGAGTTAGTCTATCAGATTTTCTCTTCAAGAGAACAAGTATTGCTGTAGTTGATTAAAAATAATTATTTACAGGTGTATATTAATCTCCAGTCCAGGAATGCAGACCTGGATTAAATTCATCACTTGAGCAACATCAAACCCAACTCATACTAGGAATTCTGCAGCTGTTGAGAGATCTATGTGTCCAGTGCAAGACCTTGCAGAAGGTATCCAAAGTACTGGGATGATTAAAAATAGTATATATTGTGCTGCTTGACTTTCAGTAGTCTGAGGATGAGCTTGGGACTATGTTTTGCTTTGTATAGAACACTATGGAGATACAAGCAAAGAACTGAATACCAAATGAAACAGAATACTCAATTATTCTTGTACAGAGTGTAAATCTGATTCAAATGTAACGCAAGCAGAGAAAATTTTGTTAGGAACTGGTTGCTATTATTTTCTCCACATTAGATGCAAACATTTGAGCACTGTCACAGCACTGATACGAAAGACTGCCTGAGAGAGATATTTCTCCCAAAAGTTGAAAAAAATTATGAAAACCACTTCACATTTGTAGTATTTTAGACGCCTTTCCTGATAGACTCTGGCTTTCACACTGTAAAACAAATGTCAGTGAAGTGGCTTAATAATACAAAGGTGTTTCTAAGGAATTTGTTATGGGAATATTGCCTCTGAAATCATTCAACAAAACCTTAAAGAAATCAGTAACAGACAACTGCTTTCTCTCTTTTTTTTTTTCCTCTCAACAATTTTACTGAAGCTTAAAAAAAGATTCCTTTGTTCCAACTCAGATTTTGACCCAGTTTTTAAACTTCATAGGCATTGTCCTGAGCTTGCAAGGCCTCAGGACTGAGGCTTGTTAGATATTTTATAAGCTGCTGTTGACCTGACTCAACCTCTGCATCAACTAGGTGTTGTCATAATAACTTAAAAAAGAAAAAGACAATGTAAGTATACCTAATTTACTTAACTTTTGCTTTTCTTCTTAAGTTATAACCCAAATGTTTTAGAAGTAGTAGAGAAATGTAGATATTCTGTGCAGAATGAAATATTTATGAATAATGCACACTATAAAGGAGTACAGGCCTGGTGTGATAACAGCCACCTTGAAAAGTAGGAGCATAGGTTCAGGATACAAGAGTAGAATGATAAGAGTCAGGGGACACGCTGTGCCTGGGGACAGCAGACCTACCAACCAGAGGTCAGGTAAAGAAAAGCATGCTGGGGAGCTGGGAAAAAGTGGCTGTAGGAAAACGAGAAGACAGAACAAGCATCTAACCTAAATAAAACATAATATAGCAAGAATTTAGAAGCAGTGTGGGCAAGCTGGAAAAGAAAAACCCAGTCCCAAGCAAACCTCAGAGGAGAAAAAATGAGAAACCCCACCAACATCCAACTTTTCCCAGCAAAGGACTTGGGACACCAATGACTTGCTGTCAACAGCCCCTGAATTAGGAAGGGTGGTGATATCAATGTTAGTACCCAAAGAGGCAGTAGGAGGGTGAACATAACACTAGAGAAAAGGGTAGATAGAGGGAAGCGTGTGTATAACAATTCTAATTGCTCATTATTAATGATCTTCTTCTTCTTCTCCTTCTCCTTCTTCTTGACAAAACTCAGAAATTGACAGAATTCTATTTTCCTAGTCTTTAATAGGTACATCTGGACTTACAATAATTCTCTGATTAGACTGTTAAGATTTCAACTGTATTGGCCACAAAGCCTTGGCTTTAAGTATCAGTTGTGTTTCCTTTATCACCCACAGCAAAGTTTGGAGTATGACAAAGTATATCCAGCAGTACACTGAAAAATATTAATCTACATTTTGGAATAAAGTTGATAAATAATATATATTTGTACATATTCCCTGGATAACTATTTCTCTACTTGTACATCTGATAGACTCAACCAACGGTGAACCTACCTGCTATTTGTTATTAAGACACAAAGAGGAAGATATGGTGAAGATTCAAAAGTGTGTGTAGAGTGGAAATTGGGAGAGAGTGGAAATTGGGAATGGCTGGATACATGGGAGTCTACAAGGATGCAGAGACAAAATAGGAGAGAGAAATACTAACAGAGAATTCAGGCAGGGAACCTGTCAAACCAGAATGAACATAAACTAAATGGCAAGCTAAGAGGCCTAAGAGGGCCTGAAGTGACGTGGCCTGCAAAGGAAGTAAAGGGCAAGACAGAGAAGTTGACAGTGAAATGGTCAAAGGAAAATGGTTTGAAAACCACAACAAAAAATTCAAGCTGGGATAATGAGATTTGATGAAGAAACTATATCAACGTCAAAAATCTAAGTAGATGGACCTGGAACTGTGTGAGAAATAACCTTCATGGCACTTGAGGGTCACTGTGCAACCAAATATTTGTTGAGTGTGCTGGCCAACACATCTGATCTTTTAGTCATCTCTCCTATGCTGTTTACCGAAACTGAGGCTGATGTTGCATATATGATTTTATAAGATAACAACTATGCATCTTTATTACTGACGTTGAAAGGTTATCTTGCTTCATGCATTCGGTATCTGACACAAGTTCTAATTTTCTCAAAAGACCGCTACTTTGACAGCCAATGAAGATGTAACAGAAATTCACAGAAAACATAACCTTTTTAAAAAATGCTCCATTATTTTACAAGAAACAAACAAATATCAAACAAAACCTGAAGTTGCAATTAATCTGGCTGAAAATACGTTTCAAAAGTTATTAGCAAACTGAAAAACTGATGAAATTCAATTTCAATTTCAATAAAAGTTTTTGTGACATCTCATAGAAGAAAAGGAGAGAGAGGAAATGATTAGTGTTTTTCCACATTTAAACTTCCAGGAATATGCCAGAGATGGTTTAATTTTTTTTGTATACTTAACACAGTAACCATGTGTGCCAACAAAAACCCCACAGCATCCTCGAACCATCATGCTATAAAGAGCTGCTGCACAAAATAGATGCAATAACAAACATGTTATATTGCTAAACAAACATCCTAAATGCTAACATGAGTTTTGTGAACTATCAAGTGTAATTTCATGAAAGAAAAAGTAGATAAAACATTATAGATTATTTTCTTCTTTGCTCTTCTCATGTTATAATAGCAGTTAAAGCTCCAAATATGTACAATGTTAGGGCAGCAGCTGGATCACCTTTCTCAATTTTCAATTCCTCTCACTTGTCTATCATGTTTCTAGCTTTAGAACTGTAATTCAATAAATGTTTTCTCTTGGAGCAAATTAACCTGTTTATTGCAGAAAATACTATCAACTCCTTGGAAATAACCCTATACATCATACACTCTTCAAAGTAACAGGTAATGTAGATTTCTTTTCCACTGTATCTCTTCCTGTATTTTGTCAGTGGGATAAAATGGTGGTGGGATTATATCTCTGTTTTACAAATCCTAAAGGTCAATGAGGCAAATTCTCCTTATATTCTCAGCACTGAACTCGTGACTTTACTCACAGAACATCCTCCCCTGCCCCAATTAGATGCAATACAAAGCCCTCTATAAAAACTTTCTCTGGATTACCTAATTAGTCAATGGTAATCATTCAACCGGAAAATTAGAGTACAATATACACAGGACATGACTGTATTTTTATCTCCTGCTGTTTAGAATGGTTTGTTTGCATCTTAAAAGAGTGCCAACAGCGCTCAGCTTCAATTTGAATCTACTCTAACCTGAATACTACAAGACTTCCTTAAATAGCCTGCAGGAACAGGATCTCTAATAGAAGCCCATATGTTTGCAACTACCTCCTTTAAAACTGCTATCCTTATTCTGGTGGTAAAACACATCCAGTGCAAGAGTTCTGATTTCTTCATTTCAGAACTTCCTATAAAAATATGTGATAAGCAGACCCCAGGTATTTCCTGCTGGATATGTTTTACAGGGTATCTTCAAAGAACACATCTGTGTGGATAGGGAAAAACACATGAAATTACAATAGCAGAGGCTGACATTTAATAGTTTTATCAGAGGCATTAGCATTAGACACTACCATCCTTCCTGTTAGCATCCTGATACTTGATGTCAATACTGTGAACCACATAATGTTATGCCTTGCTTTGAAAATACAGGAGCAAACATCCAAGTAAGACTTAAGTTTTGGAAAGTCAGATAAACTATCGCATGGATACATACATACTTTGTAGGTCTAAGAGAAAACCAAATGATATTCTTTTACATTATGAATATTTTAAGTTTTTGGCATCCATTTAACAATCAGCTGAACAGACAAACCAGTTTCATTTTGCTCTAACTTTCAGAGTAAAATGCTGGCATTACTGAAAGTGCTGAACATTTTGCCACTGAGAAAAATGATATTTTAACTTCTGTGTTTCCTATGAGATGAGAGCGAGGAGCATTTATTTAAAAAAATAAGGGAAGTAGAAATAAAGATGTCAAAAGCAAGAAAAATATTTAAAGTGTTTTTTTTTTCTTTTTAACAGAAGCAACACAAATTTACTAAATTGCATAGAAAACCTCTTTCTCATCTTCATAGAAACACCTACATGAGTTTCTATAGTAAGTCTTTGAATAGAAGAACAACCTCTCCAGTGACAGGGCAAGTAGGTACTGCATGTCTCTGCATCACACTCACTGAAATGAGTATAACCAAGGGTAAATAGCAGCACCAATTTAATTTCAGGTAGAAGATGGCCTCTTTGGTTAGTCTTTCAGAAAAGAGCTAATTTGTTGATAAATTGCTCCTGTCATATCCTTTAAAGAGGCCGGTCATCTGAAATAATAGAATGACATTATTATTCTTTCAGAAATTTAGACACCAAAGGAAAATACATCCTAGGTATATTAAAAAACCCCTCAGGTACATGTTCATATAAGTCTAACATCTATCAAATTGTTTTATGATTTTTGAAAATAAAGCAACAAACAAACTAGAAGTCTAAAATAATTTTAAAGCTCATAGAAGCTGCTTTCAATGAAACAAGAGCTTGATTTGACCTTGTACATTTTTATTGCCCATTCTTATTCCAACTTACAGATAGTTTTGAAAAATGTATACAGTTTAATTCACATTTTCCTTCTCCTGTTCTCTTCTCAACTTCTCATTTCAGAAAGGTCTGATCTTTGACTTTGGCAGCATAGTACTTCAGTCCTTTTGAACTTTGATGTTGACTGTTCTTGAGGCAGAAATTGATGTTGACTGTTCTTGAGGAAAAAAAGACCTGCAGTCAGGAAGACTTTAGCCGAGCCCTGGATGCCTTATTCATGACATTTTGTGAGAGAGCAACTTTATGTTGCATTGCCCAAGTAACGTTGCTTGTAAGTGGCTAAACATAAAGCCCACTCTACCTACATGCAGTGAGAATTTCTGTACAGATCTGACTCCAAACAGCATGAGGTTGTTGTCCTACTCTTGAGTGAAAACACAGGTAATTTGGAAAAAGCAAATAGGAAGAAACTGCGCGTAATCCTCCAGCTCTTGTGTTTATCTGCAACTGCTGACAAAACCCCCAAAAAAACATTCTCAGTTGGCTCATGCAGTGAACTCTGTAACAGGAGGTGACTGAAAATATGTCCTCCCTGTTATTATCATTTGTAACCACCATCAATATGACTTGCAGTTCAACGTCTGTAAGGCATATTAAATTAAAGTTAATAAATGTTTAATTCTCTCCATTCACAGGTTAAAAAGTATGGGTCACGTTGTGTGCTAACACAGGTGCCAAATGCTGTTTTCTATCACAAAGTGAAATATGCAGCATGACCCACACGCAAATACCCTGATACAAAGTCAGGGCAAAATACTTCCACTCTAAAAAGGATAGGTCTCGTTCAAAGGAGTTGCAGCAAAATATCTTAAAAGTTCTATCCATTAACTTAAGGAGAATACAAGCTAACTTGATGGAAACAATAAAATGAGGATTAGTCTATGGCTGCTAAATGTTTCACAGAATGAGATTGCTTAAACCAGAAGGTAAGGATTTCACTTCCCGTGTAGTGACTTTGTTCAAGAAACCTCATAAACACCTCAGTTGTACACTTCCTAGTAGACCTTATCTGCAAGTGTTACTCAGCAGAAAAACATACGGAAACCTTTCGAAAGAGAGTGTTTACATGAAGAGAAAAACAGACCTTGGAATCCCAATGAAACTGAAAGGCACAAGGATTGCTTGCAGGAACTCACTCATCCCTTGTCTTCTCTTCCTTCTCTTCCTTCATGTCTGCTTGCCAAAGGCCAGTAGCTTCTGTCATCAGTTGCAGCTTGACTTCATTCTGCTTTAACCCTTGCTATCCTCTGTATAAGTCTAGGTTTATTTCTGGTGTTGTTGGTTACTGATACATTTAGCTCCCAGAATTCATAAATGTAAAAATCTGTATATTGCCATACTTAAAGGGTTTTAAGTGTTGGCTATTGAATCACATTATTTCATGAGAAAAAGTTAAAATTTTGACATTCTTTTCATATTACCTCTACCTCAAGTAAGTAGCAGTATTTTTAAGATAAACTGCAATTTTCTTTCATCTTACTAAGGCAAATACATGCTATAATTAGTTTTTTTTCTTACTTGCATATTAGCTTCATAATAATATATTACAAAATTCCATACACATGTAAATTAGGCCTAATTGGACTGGCTCATCAATCTGTTCCCCAATTACATAAGAAAAATACATTAACTGAATGTGATTTATGTATAAGGTACTTGTGAATGTTTGTGATGGAATTCATAAAGTGCTCATTTGCATGTCCTAATTAGCAGTTTATTAATCTTAAATGCATACAGAAATTAACAGCATTTTAATCTTCTAAAATGCAGCTTTTTTTATCCTTTCATTAACAACCATCAGTCTTAGTATGAGACAATTTTTAATAGCTTATGGATACAGATTATGAGTGCCTATGTACATATAAAAATATACAAATATCTTGCGAGCAATTTTGCCTTCCCTTCACCCTGAAGAATTGCCACAGGAGACAGCATGGCTTTGTGGAGTAAGACTTTAATAAAAATAAATGATGAAGCCTTTCCAAGTAGTCATATATATTTATATATATATATATGGCCTCTTTGCTAAGTGTTCTCATATTTTAAAGCATCACTGGTTAATTTTCGTTTTGGAACAGAAATTGATTACATGAAATAATTTTTTTATTTGCATCTTTCATTTCATGTTTATAGAATGTGCACAATATATTTAACTGGAGAGGGAAGGCCGGTTAATTAAATGTCCTAAGAACCAAATACTGAATGCAATACATGTTGCATAACAATGACATTTTAAACAACATTGAGAAAGAATTTTATTCCATTTTTTCTGAATCTCAGTTGAGGACAGAATGATAACAGCTCTGTTCAGCAAAGTATCAGGCAGGTGTGCTTTCTAATTTTAAACTGCAGTAACAGGTCATTGCTGATTGTTGGGCAATGACTCACAACTTTCAAATACTTCAGACTGCAATTTGCTTCTGTAAGTGTGCTATTTTCTGTTCCATATTTTACATAAAAGTTTAATGCTCACAATACTATTTCTTTCTTTCTCTTGTTTAAATTCAAGTGCAGACTAATAAACCATCTAATTTACTTACATATTGAGCTGTACCGCTTGCAACCTACAAATAACATAGGTCAAGAAACTCATATGAGGTTTTGGACAAGACTCTGGATTCATTATTATTGTGTAATGGGTGCTCACTGATTGTGCAGTCACTTAATATTCCTAGGGAGGAAGACTGAGGTCATGGCAGTGGCACTGATAACATTGGCTCCTTCTGTAGGGCCCTTCTTAGTGGAGTACCAAAAGGACATGGTAAAAAAGCATTTTAGTGTGCTTTAGGCTGGATAGAAATATTCTTTCTTTTTTTTCTTCAGCTCCTGCCTATTTATCAGTCTGAGTTGATGCTAGTCATCCTTTAGTGATGGTGGAAGGTAGACACTTCTCTGTCATGGGATCAGGCATGGTGACATATGCCCACAGCTCCTAGACTTGCTGCTTTTAGTGAGATTCTTATTTTAGTCTTTTACACTCAGATCTCACTTCCATTAAGAATCTAACATAGTGACCACGGTAGCCGAGGTACAACAACAGTGCCTTTAGACAGAACTCTTTAAAGGAGCTGTGTAAAGCTGCACCATTTTTCTACTTCAAGAAAACTACGGGAGACAAGTCCCTGTTGCCTCCTCCATTTAAAAAGTATATTCAAAGAAAGTGTTTTCTTTAGCTCTGTTGTTCGAAACACTTCACAAAAATGAAGACTTAGAAGTACCTGTAATTGCTGGGTCCGAAAACAATAAGAAGAATTTTAACCCCAAGATGCTATTACGTATGTGTCTCATTTAGGGTACTTCAAATATAATGTCCTAGGGGTGGTGGGGAGAGAAGGAAGCTCTATTTTCAGAAACTCCTCTGGAGGTTAGGTTCTTTTAAAGTGATATGTCAAAAATAGAGGTCCTAAAAATCACAAGTTATTTTAACAAATATTGCATGAAGCTTTAAGTGATCTGAAGTTGAAACATTCCCAGAAACACAGCCTTGGACTTTTGGCTTCCAGTTCAAAGTAAAGCTGAGAAAATCAGTGTAACTCAGAACAAAATTGAAAACAAGAGAAGGAGATGCTGTCCTTGAAATCAGAATGTCATTTTATCAGTGCTTTGGAAAGAAATGTTCCAGGAAATAAAATTCATGTCATGCAGTATATAAAAAGAGAAGTTTCTAGATCTGAATTAAGATATTCTACTCATCGACATCCTTTCTCCTTTAAAATACATTGTACTTACATATAAAATATTAATTTGCATGCAAACATACATGTTTAGTGTTTACATTATAAATGCCTGAAAACACAGAAATCTTACTTAAAATACACCTTGATTTAGCACCTGAGGTTGAAATTTCTGGTTCAGTTTATAGATAAAAAAGTACCAGCCAGATGAGATGCCAATGGTGAAAACAGTACTGAATTTTAAACTGAAGGATATTTAAAAAATTAGTATAAATAACAAATTGAACTTGTGATCTAAGTCCAGCTGTCCTGACAAAATAATATGAGTGTACAAATGTTAATCCATGCATAATGCATCCTCTTGACTACAACTGGCTGAATTTAATGTAGATATGATTAATTTTTTTTGTCTAGTGTATGCACTGACTAACATCCAGACCATTTTACCTTCCCTGCATTTGTATTCTATTGCCTGATCAACATAGAATTAAATCAAAATAGCATTTTCTAATGTTATTTTAGTTTGACTAAGTGCTTTGTTTGTCTACTGTTTGGAATTGTAATATGCAATAAGACAAAGTAAATGCAATTCAGGAAGTTAAGAAGTTTTAAAAATTACCAGAGTCATACATGAGATGCAAAGTAATTTATCAGTCTGAAATTAATAGTTTCCAATGTGTATTGTCTCTGAGGCAGCAATCCATAACTAAATCCTTTGGCAGTTATCCATCAGGAAATGCAACATTGTCTAAACTGTTAAAGTGCAATCATATCTCATTTGATGGAATATTGTAAGCTCACAGGGATATTGTAATCATTAAACTGAACATAAGAGAGGCAAATGGAAAAAAAGTCAGTCTGTGCTACCCAGCTTCTTCAGAAAATGACATCTGTTACAGAAAGTGCTTACCTTGATTTCTAAAGATGTATGGTAATTTTCTATTAAAAAGGCCAATAAAAATAATGTCTATCTTGGTGCTAGAATATACCTATTATCCATGTGTCAATTTTTTTATCTGTGTGAGTTTGCTACCTCTTCAGCTTGCCTTGAAAAGAAAAGAATCTTGAGGCAAACTTAAGCTGAATACAAACTCAAAGATTTCACTTAATTTTACTTTGATAATTTTTCATCTATAATTTCATTTCATAAACATTTAAGGAACTCACTCATAACTTTTAAATTTTGAAAGGAGAGGAAATTAAAAAAAATCAGTCTAGTCCACAATTTAATAAAAACCATTGGTATTAACCAATCAAAGCTGGAAGTCAGCCTTTGACTAGATCAGAATAGTTAGATACATACAAACATATACATATATATATACACACCGAGTGTGTGTGTGTGTGTATTAGCTACTCATAATTTTCATCTCTCATTAAAATTAAAACAGTGAAATTGGAAAACAGACTTAGATACTAAATTTAATCACATTTCATAAGGTTCCATTGGTTTTCTTAAAGGATTTATCCTTGCGATGGAAGATAGAGTCACAGTTTTTGCAAGGTGAACAGAAACGATCAGGATAACTTGGGAGTTTGTGAATCACCACTTAGAAACCATTTGGCTTTGCAACATTTGCTGGTAATGTCTGAGTTAAATGTTCTGTGCTTATATCTGTAAACTAGCATAAAGCAAAGAGCTGAGTACAGATGAGATTATTCTGACCTGAGTGCATTTGCTATGTGAATTGGATAGAGATTTTTTATTTCCTGCATCATTCACCATAAACCAAATGATTCTCCAAAGCTCATTCATTCATTACTTTTGAAAACACAGTAAACCAAAAGAAGATAGAAATACAAATATTGTGTTGATTATGAAAAAGAAAATAGAGATTTTTCACTTAGAATTGCATGTTGTGTTGACAGGCATGTACACTACCTTATAATATCAGGAGTAAAAACACCTACTTTCTATTTGCTCAAGATCTTCAGCACCAACATAAAAAGCAACCAAAATCTCAATACCTCCTATGTTTCCTATTGGTGTTTCAAGCTGTAAGAAATGCAACCCACTAATTTTAGACTTATGCTCAAGGTAAGATTAAAGAAACCCTTCTCCCTGTCTGGCATTAGCAAACACTCCCCCTCTGCACACTGGAGTCCTGCATAGCACTTGGTTACAAGATACAGTCCAATGTGCAGTTTCTGCCACAGGAAAATGCAAACCGCAAAAATATTAAACATCTAATCAGGAGCGCGGCCTACTGCCATAAGGCTCAGGGAGTGTCAGTGAAGCATTTTAGCAGCAGCAGATCTGGGACTGCTCTTGCTGCACAGCCCGTGGGGCTCCATGTAACAGTGGGAAGAGCAGAGCCCAGTTTAGCAAGCCAGCTATGTAACAAGTCACATGTCCATCTTCTGCAAAACTGAAGACCAAATAAATCCTTATTGTGGGCTGGACTTGATGGCCTCCAAACATCCCTTAAGAATAAAGAAATAATTATGCAATTCTAATTACAACTTCTGTAGTAGTAACAACATACACTCTAAACTTGATTAACTGCTACAGCTCAGTAATAAAAACTGTAGTAATAACCCAAGACCAAGCATCTTCCCCACTGTGGTTTCAAGTTTTTTCAATATAGTTTCCTTCCCCCAGACTACTGAACCTTTTGTGAGCAGTTCTAATTTGTGAAATTCCTTCATTCACATACAGGTTAAAGAATCACCTTCTATAATTAGAAAATTTCAAAGCATCTCTAAATTCTTTCTATTTGCAGGAACTAAACTTGCTATAGATTTTGATATTTTTCTCTTACTGAGATCCACTTCATCTATTTGAAGGTCTCAGTCTACAAGATGGGTAGATCTAAATAATTAAGTACCAAGAATACCTTGTTGTAGTAATGCAATTTTCAGATCTCCATGTGGCTTCCTTTGTTTCCCTGCTCTGTATGCTATTGGTTCATTTTGAAATATGCACCCTGCTGTATCCAAAATTTATTGGTGGGTTCCCTATGCCTGTCTTCCCTTCAGACCTTCCAAGACTGGCGATGTTGCTGTGGCCCTGGCTCAGCTGAGCGTCCCTAGCCCACTGCAGAGTGGCAGTACCCCGCGGGATGAGTCTTGGGAGTAAAGCAGCCCTAACTAAAGGGGGTGCTCCCAGGGAGCCTTGGAGTGAAGCTATTGGCCCTGCTTGTCTTCCCTCCAACATTACATATAAAGATAAATTCTAGAAAGTTCTTTGTCTGCCAATCCCGTGTTCTCTGATTGGAAAATTCTAGGTTCTGTACCCTCCTCCCTNGCTAACCCGATCTCGAACTGAGCTTGGGGTCTGGGACCCCATCATGGCTCCAGGGGAGAAAGTCCCTCCCCTTCCTTTCCCTTTATAAGACGTTGTCTGGATCAGCTCGAGGCCTTCATCTCTGCGCTGGCAGCCCCTTAACCTCCCAGCCTTCCTCCTCCCCCTTCTCCTTCCCCTGTAACCCTCTTTCCTTACCCCAAATAAACCTCCCTGGTAGAACAGAGATGGATTCAAGTTTGTTTCTTCATCTTACTTCATTTCCTGCTGAATCTCCGTGGCTACGAGACTCACGCCACGCTGAGCGGACCCCGGGGGTCGCGCGCCCCAAATCCGGTGGAGATATGCTGATCAGGGACCCTGCTCCGGGGGGGGAGCTGGCTTCTGCCACCCTTCTGGAGCCTGCCACATCACCTTGTGATATCAAAATGCTAATGAAACCAGAGATATGTATGATATAGTGCTGGATCAGGACCATGTGCATGAGTGCATGAAAATGGTAAACTAGAAAGCCAGTATGGGAAGATACAGATTTTTGCCCAACCTGTCTCACAAAGGCTGATGAAAAGTGAAACAGAGAGATAGGAAGGTAAGCTTTCCAGAATTGCTTTATCTCTGAGAAAATTGTTGTGCTAGGCAATAAAAAATACTTGCTTGTCCCAATCTCAAGAAGATGAATGATTTAGGACAACTGAGATGGGATATCACATTTAAACTATCAAACTACAAGGGCACTGGACGACTTCCTTCTTAGGTCAGTATGGTAATCGAACCTTGAGAGCATCCCTGTGGACCAAATATATGGACAATCACATCTTTTGGAGGTTGAGCCCATATACTAAACACTGGTACATATTATTCTTTTCACAGGTTGTACAATCTAAGGGATCTCTTCTGCCACATTCATATTCCAAGAATAATAACTTTTACTTATTGGTTCCATTTATGTCATATGTTTATTAAAATCTCCTGTTAAGGGACAAAATATGACAAAAAAATGAACAGGTTTTACAGACACCAACAGAATGGTACCATATGGATGATATCAAACTGTCAGCTACAGTATTGCAGGCACCAAAGAAGAATCTTGGGTTTTGTATGATTTGCGGTGCATGCTTTCCTGTGTATGATTTACTCATTATTCTAACTCAAACTTGACTTAAAAGCACGCTGTAAATTGTTTCCCCTAAAAGTTACAGTCCGTGCCTGAAATTATTTCCATTTTTTCTTCTAGGTCAAAAATTGTAAAAGTGATTTTTTTAGCAACCCTTTTTCATTTCTGTTATAAGAGAAAACACTTTGACATATCAAATCATGACAGTCTTTTAAGTAAGATTTTATCATACAAAAGGAATATCTCATAAAGAATGACAATGCAAATGGGTCACTTTTATGTCTCTCATTGTTTTATTGAGTAGTTACACCTTCTGTAGCTGGATTTTGAAATAAGAATGATTTTTAAAGAAAATAGTGAAGTTCAAGGTTACTGCAGAGATTCAGCACCATTCCGTGCCTGAACAATGTTCATTGAGCCAGCTGGTGGAACCATCTCTGAAGACTCATCTGCACTAGTCTTCTGATTATAATGCTCATTTTATTTTTCAGAAAAACTGAGCATTGCATGAAGCTCCAGAAATTCAGCTACACTCTCCTGCAGACAGCCTTCAGATTTAAGCTGTGAACTTGCCCTGCTTTCTCGTCCTGTAAAAACTGATCTGAGTAATAGAGTTTCTTACAATTAGCTGTTCCCCAGGCAACTTCCCTATGTACACTTTCTAATAGTTGAATTAATACCTTCCAGACATGCAGCACTTTCAAATACATGTAAATGTACTTTTTGTGAAGGGGTAAAACAGCCATGTTCAAAGTGTGACAAGTCAGGTTTTGCATCAGGCACCACTTCTGCCTTTCAGCCTCAGTGAACACAAGTTTCCCTTCCAGAGGAATTGCCATATGCCTAACCTAAGTACACACCAGTACCTGGCTGGGCTCATTAACCCACGTTTAGGAGCAGATTCAAGAGAAAGCTGGTGTGACTGACACCCCAAAGACCACTTGTTGCATGCTAAATTCTAGTACTCCAGGCAATTGTCCTCAAGTATTCCTGCCAAAAATTATTTTCACTTACATTTATAAGTAAGGAGGAAAAAACCTGGCTCCAGAGAGGCATTTATAAGGTATTCATCACCTCATAAGAGGAAATAATTGGATTACTGTGTGGGAAATTTTTCATATCTTTATTTTTCAAAACTAACTTAGGAACAAGTGCAATTGAACCACTATTTTAAAAGAAGAAAGAGGTGGATAAATCTTGCGGGTGGGCACTTATGCCTCTTTTTCTTGCATGTAATAAAATCTTTGTCATTCTAAGCACCCTTTAAATTTAATAAAAATGGCAACATATGGCTGTTTACAGAGATCTAATTAGTCCATTTCCCTAAATATGCTTTTACACTCCAAAATATTAAAATTGAAATGCAAATTGTAGCATGCAGATGAGCATTAAGGAGAAATTATTTATACTTAACTGCCTGAAGACAGCCAAATCCTCCTCCTATCTTTCACCCTCCCCTTCAGTTTAGCCGAAAGGTATATTGAATAAAGATGATATTAATGTCAAAGAACCCCCCTGTTTGCTTCTGAAGCCTTTATTATGCATATACTTCATCATCAAAACATGAACTATCTACAATATCTGTAACGATGAAAGAGGATGGAATAAAAAAATCCAACAGTTCACCTTCTCAGGTTGGCAAGACCTCTAATCCCACAAAAGAAGCCTTTTCTGTGTACATTTATAACAATAAGATTAGCAATATTCAAATCTCTTACATATGGTTGGATATCTGCGTGGAATACTGTATGTGACCTTCTAAAGGACAGAAACTGCTGTGTTAAACACTTAATGGTCTCCTATGGTCTGTTCCTCTGGTCTATAGCAATGGGTAGCACCAGATGTTTCGGAAAAAGCGGTGGAAAGGGATAAAAAGGATTATGTATTTCTGCACAGCACTGGGATATTTATTCATAACCACAGATGATGCTTGCACTATGTTATAGCATAAGGTAGCCGACTGTAACTTCTACTTTAGCTAGTAAAAAAGCTGACAGCTTTTATTCATGCTATTTAAATGACCAAAACCCTGTCTTATTGCAGAAGTGTGCTGCTTCTGTATGAATGCAAGGTCTATTTCCCTGTAAGTCAGTAATATGTTTTCTGGGAAATATCAAATTACCATGACACAAACACTATTTTTCTTTCTTCTATATTTAGGGAAAAAAAAGCTAACATGAAGCAATTAAATGCATCACTGAGATCTGCCATAGTAGTCAACTCACTCTGCCATTAAAAGCAGATATAAAAGCAAATATCTATATTTGGGATAATTAAAGCCTCACAAGGCTAAAGAAAAGATTATGCCAGCTGAAGATGTTCCATTTTAAACAAAAAATAGTGAAATGGAATATACAAATGCACATGTATAACAAATGTAAGAATACAATCAGATTGAAATTACATGGAGACACAAAGGCCACCTCTATGTTCCTGGCTTCTCTTCTGTCCAAAGACAAATAGCTGCTGTCAAAGAGTGATAATGAAGTCTCCAAGAGTCATTGTTCTGGGATATGTCAATACAGATACGGGCAGTGCCTCTAATGCTTTCAATTAGCTTGTGTCCATCATAATCACAGGATTGCTCAAGGTGATGTTAATCTGGTTTAAATGCAGATATAATGGATTTAATAATTAGATTCTTCCTACACCTTCCAAATGGAGTTTAAAGCTCTTTCATTTGTTTGTCTAAAAGGGGATGTCTAAGAAGCAATGACATGGATCCAGCAAATTTCCAAAATACTTTGAATATTCCACCAGTAGCTGGTGGTTTGGAGAGAAGATAATTTTCCTTTCTGCATTTCCTCTAATGCCTGGATGTTCATAACTGCTTTATCAGGAAAGTTACTTGAGGAATTTTAGTTACACGTGGCAAAATGTTAGGTGTCAGGGAGGAAAAATCCTTTGTGGAAACAAATAAATGGAACACGGTGTACACATGATCATCTTAAGGGTCTGTTTCAACCTAAATAATTCTACGATTCTATGATAATTAAAAAAAAAAAGTGCAGGTATTGGCAAACTCTCCCTGTTGTCATGCTACTCTTTCCCAGTTTTGAGCTCAGGAAGGTGCACTTCTTATGACATTTCCCTCATAAGTACTAAGACTGCAAGAAAGGAGTGCCCTAAACTTTGAAATTGTTGTCACTAGTGTTGTTGCCTGGAAATGAGACAAGGGATGTGAGATAGAATGTCCCCAGTTCCTGCAGGGCACTTCCTGGGACCCGGCTGCTGGACAGAAATGGAGCATATCTAATAAAATATAAGTAAAGAAAGAAATTCCTCTGAAAAAGCAAAAACAGAGAGCCTCAGCCATCTAGGAATATCTTGATTGATATGTAATGAAAGAAAACACAATAACAGAAGTACAAACACTAATAGGAAGCACATTGGAAATATGCTGATGAAATTAATAATTAGGTCTTGATGTGTTTTGGTGTTTTGTTTTCTTTTTAATTTTTATTAACAGATTAAAAAATACATTACAAAAGAGTACAGTCTCACCAACCTCAGTCTTGTAGATGGAGAAGGAAAAGTGAAACCCCATGATGGGTACCCAATAGCATACTGTGAACCAATGGCAGGTCTGAAAGTGGAAATCCCAATAATCCAATTCCTGCATTTATTCTCCAGTCATTATACATTCAAGCTCCCTAGCCAGGGTGTAAGCCATCCTTTAAATGACAGAAAAAGAAAGGTCTCTCTATAAAAGAAACCATGTATTTTCTTAGATGATGAAAGATTTAAACAATTTCACAGACAAATTATGATGAAAGATGGCAAATGAAATCACGATCCTTATCTGAACCATAATTTCCCTTAAATCATGAAACAAAATACCCTCTCAAAGGAGAAACTAAACCGTATAAAGATTCCTGATTGGTATGCAAATACTGTTGGTTTCAGCTACTGATAGAGAACTGCTTTAAAGGGGTGTTTCCACTCAATAAGCATAAGTAATCAAAACTCTGTTTTCCTTCTACCTCTGCACTCTGGTTTCTACTCTGGTATTGATATCTGCTTTTACTTCTTGATTTACCCAAAATTAAGGTGTTGGTTGCTTCTTATTGAATAGAAAAAAAAATGGTACATAGAATTACCAGAAAATGTTTTTCTTCATCAAACTAAGTCTCATCATGTTAGTAATACACTCAGTTCTAATTAGCTGAGGCTATTTCTTTTTTTATTTCCTTTCACCAGCACCAGGCACTTTTAGATGTTCTAGAGAATTCTGTACTCTTGGGCACATAAAAAAAATTGTGAAGAAAATATAAATAATGATTCTTTCAGCATATATGGAAAAGAATAAATTATGTCAATGAGAGATTAATTTGGATAATACCTTTAGATTCATAAAGATCTGGTTGTGACTTGAGCTGTGTGCTGATTGCAGAAGGGTGAAACATTCACAGGACTGCCTCTGCACAGATTTACCTCTTTGCTTTGAAGGAGAGAGGTTGGCACATATCAGTTTGAGCACTGCCTTCACTGTCTAAACAACCAAGCAAACCATGAATGCTACTTTGGCTTCCTTTCAAAATTCTAGGTGGCTCAGCTGAATAAACTCAGCTATGTGTGGTGACAGGCTAAACCTAATCTCTTTAGGAAACATCCCCAGCACTGGCTCCTCTACCACACTGCATGCAGCGTATTTCACCCCTGAGGGACACAGCTCATGCAGAGGCACTGCCTTTTACAGATGGATAATCTAGCTCTTTGAGGAGTTAATGTTGCTCATCCAAAGCCTAAATACTCCAAGCTCTCTGTATTTGCTTCACACAGCTGTGATGAACTTTTAATTTTATTAGCAATTTAATAATATTTCAACATAATTGGTGATGTACAGTTCTAGAGATCAACAAATGAGCTTGACTAAATTATTTTAAAATGCATACAGCAAAGTGACAATTCATGTAATCAAGGAATTTTGGCCACATGCACCCTCCAAATAGATTTTAAAATCTATAAAAAGACTAAAACCAAAAAACAAGGGTTATAAAGAACTCCATGCTCTTCATGTTTCTGAATAGGTTCAGCTGTTCCACCCTTCTATTGGTATCTATCCTTATTATAGGCTTTCATGCAAAATGCCAATGTACCATAAATTCTTCATAAATATGAAAACTGTAATTATATATGCTACATTCCTGACAATTTGCTTGTATTTTGACATGAAAACACTATGCTATCAAACAAGCCTCACTCTTTCCCCCTTTATAGTTCAGAGTGGTAGGTATTTGTTTAAAAAAAATTAGCCAGCTGGAAAGAGTGATGGGGATTGAACTACCCATGAAGAGAAAATCATTGATTTTGAAGCCCTTTTTAGAAAGAGTACATCTATTCAATTTGTTTGTCTTCTGTTAAAGAAAGCACACAGAAGAGTATCAGAGCAGCATCATCATAACCTGTGGCTCACAAATTGATGCCAAAGTAACAAAGGATGCTGGATGAAGAGAATCACCTTTGACATTTCATCAAGAGTGCTAAATCCAGATGAAAAATAATGCTGCCGACACTGTTTTCATTTTGCCATGAATATTCCAATAAAAACCTCTCCAGTCTATTTGCAGATAAATACTACTACATTTTTTATGAGTTCAGCCAATGGATCTACAAGGTTAAGGCCATTTCTTTCAGTGATCTATAGTTTCAGGTGCTCTTTTTGTGCACTCAGGCTACAGCTCTCAATCAGCTTCTGAAAATTGCATCCAAAGCAACTCAACAGCACTGTGTACTATTCAATCAGAGAAAGCAGTCTGCATCCCACTCATTAACTTTAAAGTGCAGCTTATAAATACTATTTTAGAAATATATGTATAACATAAACAGGGAAATAAACTTTTACTGATACATTTTTTCACGTACACACAAAAGCATTAATGGAAAACATTATCATAAGATAACCGGCTCAAGCAACCAAAGAGACTTCAGAAAAAGATTAGACACTTATATAGCATTTACATTACATTTAGATGGAGTATTTTCATCTACAGCTAATGCATAGGCAAGATGAACTTCCTCCATGGCAAGTTATTCCACTGCAATGTTTTTTATTAGCTTGAAAGAATTTGGTACTAGCCAAGGTTCCAGAACAGCTACGAAATTTGATTTTGTGGTCTGTTCTCAAGGAACTAATTTTTCACTGAAAGATATAACATTGGCATTGAAAATTACTCCATGATCTCAGTGAATGATAGGTGGTGCGAGCTGAGACCAGAGTTTGAGGACATCACAGAAGGGATTGTGCTTTAAGGCACTTGTCCAGAATGGGTTTCAAGTTCCTCCACTGGGCTTATCCTTCCCATATGGAAATTAAATTCTACTTACTAGTGCATGTAAGGAAAGGGCCACAGATTGCACAAGTTGTTGATATGCTCCGGGAATCCAGTTACGAGCAGACACCTCCAACAGAAAACATGCTGGGATTGCTCTCTTTTCCTGATGCAGCTCATTAGAACAGGCTCTGGATTCAATCTCTCCTTCCTCCAGATGTCCATATCAACAGCCATAAAAGTATTCCTTGTGTCTGAGGATTGCACACAAAATGTTGTACGCATTGAAGAATATCTAAGAGGAGACTTTGACAACCTCTCAGTTAGCCTTGACTTGGCGACTCTTAGATTCCTCTTTTCAGAAGCCTTTTTAGAAGCCTTCCTAAGAAGCAGTAGCATACTTAATAAAAGAAAATGTTTCTGGTAGCTCTCTGTGTTATGAATCTTTTGATGTTGAAACACTCCCAGGTTTTTTTTGCTACAACTTTTAAGTAGGGAAGTGCAAGATGAAGACAAAACTATGTAATTACATAGAGGCAATGACAGATGTTGCAAATTGTGGTAGAAGCAAAAGAAATAAAAGATTAATGGCACTTACAGTAATAATAGAAATAACAGCTATCAAGTCAGGTAAGCCAGGCAACTACAGCAGCAATAAGAAAAGAGTTACAATTATCTTAGGAGTTTCTTCCCTTCTCACTAAACAGATGTTCACGAAACAACAATTTAACCTCTAAGCATTTGAATTAATGTCTGGTTCTAGTAATGATTCATAAATATTACTTAACTGAAGCAAATTATGCGCAAAAGGAATTATCCAAACCTGAAGTAATTTGTTGGGAGTAGATCCCCTAGTTAGGAGTTGTATTACTCTTCTTCATCCGAAAACTTTTCCATCTGTTTTATTTTAATATAGCCTCTCACCTCAATGTCACTAGTATGGATAAGCACAGTTTGGCTCAAAAAGGCAAAATAACCAACGTGGTTTATGAATGATGTGTTCAAGCATTCCATACACTAAGTTAAAAATACAAATGGAAAATGAAATTATATAACTCAAAGTGAAAGTATATTAATGTTACATGTTGGAAGAAGTGGTTCCATAGGAGTTCCATATATTCATTCACTGAAAGCCCCGCTATTTTTTACTTTAACATCTTCTTAATTGTTCAGTGTTCTGTTGTCAAAATCTATTTCATTGTCACTGAACTCTCTATCCTCATGTATATCTTCTCTTAAGATGAGACAGCTGTATGTACTTGCACTTTCCTTTTTTCCTCTCCTTGGGGCAAGCATATGAGGGTAGAACTATATCAATATATTTAAGGATTCACACTCTAGTGATAACAATAGTTAATTAGTGTGAGTGCAAAAAACAAAGAAAAGAAAAAGAACAAATTAAGTCAACAATAATTAAGGCAGGATATAATTACAGTACTAATTAGAATAGTTTTCCGGTAGGAATGGATAATTTAAATATGAACAAAACACAATGAAAGACTCTGCTGCTGCAACATCTCTTTCACTTTCCAGTACTCTGAGAATAGAACTGATAACATCACCAGATTTTTTATGCTAGCTATAATTTCAAATATTTTGCTGTATTTTTATGATTTATTTGAAGAATGCTCTCTTATGACATTACCAATCTTAATTTCAGTTTAAATCCCAGGATTACTGTTTTACAAATTAGCAAGGGTATTGTTTTTTTTAAATTTATCCTTGAGAGTGTCCCAAGAATTAAATAAAAGCCAAGTAAGTTATTAGCTCCTACATTAAACAGTTCCTAATTAATTTACTGGAATATTTGTACACTTCTTAGTTTTAGTGAGGTATTTCTAGGGCAAAAATAACAAATGATAAAGAACATTTATTTGTACAAAGGAATAGATCAAGGCTACTTTGAATAACTCTTATACCTTACATTTCACCCCTCCCAAAATTTGCATATTGTGCTACAATAAACTTAGCGTCTTCTGAGTGAAATCAGTTATTACATACAGATTATTATACAGATTATTACAATCAGATATTACATGAAGATATGGTACTGCTTTCACAATCAGTATGGAAAGGCCTTCAATCTTCCCATAGAATGCAGATAATTAAATAATTAAAAAGTTGAAATTCTGGTATTGTCACAGAATTTTTGTCCCTCAGATATTTTATTCTCACGATCAACCAAACAAAGTAATTAAAAAATCTGGTTTTCAACATACTGTATTTAAGAAGAAAAGAATTTAAAGAAATACAATATAATCATAATGAATCTAAATGAAAAAGTTGCAAAAGCTTTGATCTGAGAACCAACAAAATATTCAGTGAATTTTTGAATGCACACAAACTGGACAAAAATACCTGTCTCAAGATTGGCAGATTTGTAAAATTAGGCTGAAAACAGAAGCAACAAGCTATCTTGCTTGATCTTGAAATCAACAAAAATGAATTTATCCTAAACCTGATAGCCTTTGGCATAGTCTACGATGTCCTCACAATTTGGAAAATAAAATAATTTGGAAAATTCAATCCATAATTTTTTTAAGATAGTTTTACTTACTGAATTGTGCATATGGAAAAGGGAAACACGATCTCTAATTATGACGGCAGAAGAAGGGAAATTGTACTCTATGTATTTAATTAAAGTGGATGGCTCATCTGAAGATAATTTTTTTCAAAATTCATAATGATGGCATTACCAAGTTATTAAATACTAAATTTAATTGAGAATATTATGTTTTGTAGGGCTATGGGGTTGACTAGTAATTTCTAATTATTTTCTCAATGTAATGCTTTGCTGCATATGTTTTTCTGCATATATTCTTCAGATGTGTATTTGGTTTTGACCAACTGCTATTTCCCATCTCCTATAATTCCATATCTGCCTGAATAATACAGTCAGACAAATCATTTTTCTGAAGGCAAACAGCTTCTGGGCAGGTAAAGACTATGCCTAGTGAAGGAAATAGAAAGCAGAAAAAGAATCACTCCCAATCTCTTTCAAGCAGACAGCCCAGCCACTCTCCAAGCAACTGTGAACTTGGAAGCCACATTTTCTTCCTCTACCCCCAGTTTTCATGCATGATGTTTTATGATATGGAATATACCCTTGATCATTTAAGGAGTACATTTCAACATATATAACCTGAAGGGAGGGCATAAGGAAGAGAGAGCCAGGCTCTTTCCAGGAGTGTCAAGTGGCACAGGGCCAAAGGCAGGAGGCAGAGTACTGGAAAGTAAAACATTTGTTATTTTGCTTTATTGAGCCAAGCTTAGTTTACCCACAGTAGTGACACTGAGGTGAGAAGCTGTATTAAAATAAAAGAGATGGAAAACATCAACATCAGGAAACGCTGTTTCACTGTAGGGATGACTGGGCACAGGTTGCCCAGGGAGGTTGTCGAGTCTCCCACCTTCCAAAAAGCCACCTAGTAATGGTCCCAGGCAACCAGTTCCTCACCTGAGCAGAGAGTTTGGACCAGATGACCTTCAGAGGTCTCTTCCAAACTTTTTGTGATTCTTGATTCCATGAATATTTAATTTTTGCCACCATATCTTTTATTCTTGGATTCTTCAATCCCTTAATAGATATTTTTGCACCTTAAAAACATAATTCTCCAAACTCACAATGCTTATAGAAAGCATAATTATATCACTAAGCACTATCATGTATATCGTGTACTCTTTTTTTTTTGTAGGGCATGCCTTTTCCTTTCCCAAAGAAATTATGAACACATTCTGCCAATGTGTACTGATATGAGGCAATGATATCGCTCACTGATCATCGCTACACTTAGCATTTCATATCTCGTAATTTTCCCATAAATTACCTGAGGATGTGCTCTATGTTAATGCACACTTCAGTAGCAATCAACCATTTGCATGATCCCATATAAAGAGCATCGTACCAATGCTTTTCAAACTATCATTAACATAAATTGCCACCTTCCTAAAATCCCTTCTTATTTACAGCTGACAGGATGGAGGAATAAGCTATGTGTAGAGTCATTCCTGATGTAAATCTCCATATTTAATATTGTTTAGAAAATGTTTTCCAGGCAAAGTATGCTGACCTTTGGCTCTGGGCCAGCAGCAAATTCATACAAACTAGAAAAATGCTATAAAATAAATTGGATGAAAAATCACTGTAGCACAAATACTGAAATATGTGTAGTGTGAAAGAATCATTTTTACTATCATACACTTAATATTGTACTGACCAGACTGAAATATATTACCTCCTGTTTATAGAAATATTCTTATAAACCCACCAAACATCAGAGCTAGTAAAATAACAGATTTCCTCTCATCTCTATTACATATATTACAATGTGAAATCACTTCCATTTCCAAATTTGAAAAAGTAGCTGCAGGCAAAATTTAGTCCCTGGTCCTTAAAAGTCAATCAAGTTGCCATTAAAGTTGATGAAAAGGCAATTAATTGGCAAATAAACAAGATCTGTACTTTGTTACTTAGTGTAAAAAGAGAGAATGTTATCAAATGACAGCAATACTTCTAAATGACTGCAGGATGAGGATGGTTGTGCTTGTGCAATAGAGGAAATAATTTTCCTCTGAAATATGGTACAATTCAGTGTGTTTTATTGACAGAAATATCCCTTATAAATCATGTAATGAAACATAACTGTAGTAATTTCACCTTGCAATTAACTCAATAAAAATAAGCTACAATAAAAATTACCAGATTCTTTAATAATTCTGATAATTTTTTCCATATTACAAATAAATATATATCAAGTAGAAACTATGCAAATGAACTAACTCAGCACAAGTCTGACCACTATAAATGTAAGGCAACTTGGAACAAATTAATTTTATTGTCAAAACATCTTTCAATCCTGAAAACATGGCTTTTACCTAAAGAAACTCTTCATTGTCAAACTTTGTACATTGTTAAGACCAAAAACAAGTGAAGGAAAAAAAGAACCATAAAAACTGAATTATTGTTTTATATTTGCAAAACAATAATACAGTTATTAATTTGCATTTATTAATTGTAAAATGTGAAACATATAATTACTTGACCTGAAGAAGCTGATCTCTCAAAACTAGATTTTTAAAAATGTGTGTTCTGTTTTTCTTATTCTCCCCAATATTCAACCAAGTAAAAATAAATTGCTCACACTACTCTATATCAGCTGTTGTAGGAGACTGTTGGCCATTTGATAGGTGCCAGTTGATGATTATATTACATTCAGCATATGACCAGGATGAAGTAGACTGAGACTTTCAATTCATTTTGTCTTGATAGCTGAGCAGCCACACAGTAAAAACAATTTTCAAGCACTAATGTTTTGTGTGGGATCCATGGTGGTCAGACCTGATTGTAGAACTCTGTATTTCAGTACTTTCAAAATTTCCCATACATGTTAGTTTTCAATTAATAAAACCAATTGTAATGCAAACCTTTCAGCTTTTTTATGTTCTTCAGTCACAGGTTTTGAATTAAATTGGAACACGTAGTTAAATTGGAGTTAATACTTAAATTGAAAAGTTGTACTTGGTTGAACCCTCTAAAGAAACTCTAGGAAAGTAAGTTCTTGGACTGCACTTCCTTTTTAACTTTTATTTAGATAATTTCACATCAGGGAGTGAAAAGAGTACTGACCTCAAGAGCCTACAGAGTGATTTTTTAGTGCATCTCAAAGCAAAACTCCAGGGTTGATAGCTATTTAGGAGGTAGTTCAATTTCAAAGCCACTTCAGATTAGGACATATTTCTACAAGTTCTGTGTTCATCAAAGCAAATGTGGATTTATTGTACCATAAAATTCCTGTAATATTTTGTATGAAACTGGAAAGCATTTAGTTCTAAAATGCTTTTGAAACGAAGAAACAGCAGCTATTATTTGCCTCACAGACCAGGACATGCCCAGACACTCAAAGCCATTTTGTTATTTTCTGACCTACAACTTGCTCTGCATTTTCAAAAGGCCTAATTTTTAAATCAGTGCAAATAACATTAAAGTTATTCAGAACCCAAAAACAGCTTGTGTGACAAATTGAATTTTCATTATTCTACTGACTGCAAGGAAGTTGCACTAGATGTGACCTTATTCAACTTAGAACTTTGAAGTACTGTCGAATTTTCCCAACTGCATAAAGCTATTCGATCATTTTTAATATTCCAGATTTTTATTATTCTGCACCACCTCCACACTTTCTAGAGTCCTTCCATGGCACTCTTATCTTAATTTCCCCAAGCCAAGCTAATATTAGCACAATAGTTTCAATTAAACTAACTCCAACCTGAGAACAAAGAAATTAAAGTCAACAATGATCCCTTCAATATATTTTCATTGGCTTCCATAAAACTTTCATTTACTATACACACAGTGATTTGGATTCTTCATCATCTCCTAAAATTGCACTATATTACCCTCTTCCCAAGCAGCTTTCAAATTCCACAGTCTCTCTATAGTACTGCTAATATGTAATTTCTGTATCTCCACCGGCTAAACAATGATCCTCTTTCACCACCCCCAATATTCTTTAAATCCGTTACCCATCTTCTACGAAAGAATCTGAAAATTATTTGAAGGGGGGTAACATAGATAGAAGAAGCATCTCCAAACAAATATTCATAGGTTAAAAAAAGGATGAGTGGTAGCAATCAGACTTTCACAAGTATTAATGAGCATTAGTCAGTTATAAGGCAGGGAAGAGAGAAAGAAAAAAGTAATCAAAAACATTAAAGAAAGTACACAAAAGAGAATGAAGAGAAAAAGGCAAGAAAATTAAAAACGTAAAAATAAAATAAAACAATTGTTTTTCTTAGTATTGAAGCTATGCATTATTATACTTTCTACTTTTTTCTTTACAAAGTTACTATTAAAATGCCCAACTACAGCTGAAACTTTAGACTGTATATTGTGAATATTTTGAATCTTCTTGACCTTTTGAAATGCCTGTTTTGAGGAAGTGATAACTTAGAAATATTTGAACAAGTTTTACTAACAAAATAGATACATAAAAGAAATAGCATTCTGATCTGTTTTAAAATCCTAGTAGTAGTAAAATGAGTAATATAGAGTACCAAACTATGAGGGATAAAACATTATATAAATTTATTAGGTTTAATTTATAGAAAAATCATCGCGATAAGACATTATTTCCCTTCAATGTTAAAATGATCTATTTGTGTAAATATCTATATTTCAGTAAAAATCAATCATCAGAAATAAACAGTGATTTGTGGTGTTGATAATCCCAGGATGATAATCTGCATTTAAATTTGACACTTTTTGTTTTAGGTTACGTTTTTTATTTAGAAAAAATACAGATATTACAAGTTTCTTCATTAATATAGGAGGAATACTGAAAGGTTAATGTTTGGAATTTATTATAAAACTCTTATTCATAGACTCTGGCCAATTTTTGTATATTACTGTACCCTATGCTCTGACATGTGCAGGCTTAGGTATCCCTCTGGCCATCATTGGCAATATCAAGTTTGATATATTTCTTTCAGAATTTTGTCACATTATTTTTCTTAAAGAAAATATACAACAGAACAGAACTCTACTTTTTCTGCAATGACAGCAATCCCGGTCATTACAATTTCTTAAGTTTCTCTTTAAATAATGAATGATTCCATAAAGTGGATTATTTAAAAGCTAGAGAGACATGGAAGACAGAAAAAGTTGCTTGCTGTAACACTCTTTCAAATTTATTCATGAAAACTTGTGGATTACAGATTTTGCTCTTTGATACAGACCTAAGCAAGCTATTTCTTGCTATTACTTCCTGTCTTGGATAAATTTTTATACCAGGAACGCAATCTCAAGATGTTCTGTGACTTGCAAACATGCTATTGCTTTAGTTTGCAGGATTGCAAGTAATTTAATAAAAGCTTCTGCAGAGAGAAATATAACCTGCCTACAAGAATCATGCTAAGCCATGTGCATATGAGAGAGAGAATGCACTCATGTATGCCATTTTCTACCTGCCAAACCTGTTGCACAATGTAAAGAAATCTTCTAAAGCTTTAGAGTGGGCTTGTACTACTCTTCAGCAGTGCTGAATAGAGCTCAGAGCTCCAAGTGTTCTCCCGTGGTGCTAATTCCAGGGCATGCAAGTCCCAGGAGCCCCGACTGCAAAGGAAGGGTACTTTCTGGAGTGCTTTGCCACTTTGGTCCTTCTCTAATTCCCGTTAGAGAATCTATAACTGTTATGCCTCTCTGCCTACCACTGCCCATCCATTTGCCTTGGAAGGATATCCAGACTGGCAGGAAACAGAGTGTTCAGGTTACTCAGGGCATATCCAGGCTGTATTTGGAGAACAAGGCTCTGAGAAGCAATGCAAATAGTCCTTGCCCTCAGTGTCATTCTCCCTGAGTTCCCAGACAGATCAAACCAAGTGCCATATGCCTGCTATTTGACAATTCATTTTATTTGTAATCAAATAATTTTATTAATCAAAACACTTTTTAAAATGAAAAAGAGAGGAGGGAAACTTATAAATATGAAAAATGACAAGTTGAAGATGCCGCTAACTTTACTGACAAAATACAGTCATTTGGAATAAAATAGCAGCAAGATGATGCTCACAACTCTACTTTAGTGGAATGTTGTTAATAATCAGTCTTAACACAGGATATATTATATAGGGTTTCAGTAAAGTCCATGTTGCTGCCATTAGTGTTGTAGTGCAATTAATCTGAGAGATTTCTCAAAGAATATCCTGAAGTAGGAGAGAAACAATTTAAAATTTGTTTTGATCCTGCTCAACTTACATGTGCATGATTTTTTTAGCAAGGAAGCATTGCTGTTTTTCAGTCATTGACAAAGATGAGAAGCTATTCTATTATCATCCCTCAGTCATACCCCCTAGCAAGGATTACAAAGTTTGGGAGACAGATAAAAATGATCTTTTAATAGACTGAATTGAGAGGAAATTTTTTCTGTGTTAGTTCTTAAAATATAGAAGTGAATTCTTGATGAATAGGTATAAAATGAAAGGATTACTGAAAATAGCATGACGTTCAAAAAATCAATCAGACCTTTTTTTCTCTTTCCCTGAGCATTTGTTCATATAGTTTCACTACCTTGAAGAAAGTAAAATCTTGACATAGATTACAATAGTAATTCTACAAACACTGGAATTGCTTATTATTTCTCTTATGCTCACTGGAATCCCTATAGGATACAAAACACAGTCAGCCCATAGAGGATGCCAAGTGATTTGACATAATGGGCAACTGGATTACCTTTCTTTTGTCCAGATCCTACTGCATAGAGCAAAACCTGCATGTGAGTCCAAGGAAAAGTCGAGATTGACATTAGGATGCTGCATGCAAATGTGGTTTGCAAAAGTACCTGTGTACTTTTCATTGAAATAATGGGTATATTCAGTTGCTCCACTTTGAAAATGAGCCAGGTGGATGTTAAGAAGAATTTTTGAGGGTAAAACCTTACTTTTATCTGAGGAAAGACCTAATATTGCCTTTGGCAGGCTTCCAGTTACCACTCATTACCCTTTTTTTACTATTTCTACATTCACAAAATCTTGCTGGTGTTAACAGATTTCTTGTACTGGAACATGATTGTAAACAAGAGAATTGGCAATCAGGCCACAAATCACAGTGCACTATTTACCAGAGCAAGAGTCAAGATGTTTTGGTCCAGTGAGAGTAGTTTGCTCTCTGCTTGGCATGGTAAACATTGATGTGCATTGAGCACTAAGCTGTGGCCAGCAATCCTCTCAGTTCATCACTACTACATTCAAGAAGACTTTGCATGGAAATTTTTAAGCAAACAAAACGAAATGCAAACGAACCAAAACTTCCTAACATTTGTAGATGTTATTTTTAGATCTGCAGGTGAGAAAATTGACATAGTAGTGCAGAGCATTGTCACAGATGAATTATCTTGTATATCTAACCTTTTTTTTTGGTCCTTTTTACAATTTCAGGTTTTCCAAAAAAGAAATTGGTTCGATATCTCTTCCAAACATTCTTACTACTTGACATAGTGCTTTGCAAAAAACCCCAAAATGATGAAAACACAGTCCATGCCATAGGGGACAGATGATTAAAAAGAAAAGAAGCTTTGATCTCTTACTCCTGTGTCATTCAACAGTAACACCACTGTAAGTGCTATTAAGATTTTACAAAAACATATATGAAATCAGATTATGTCACAAATATCAGAAGTGGAAACAGAAGAAAACATTGAAGAGGAATGAGCAAAGTGAAAAGAGAAAAAATGTTAAAAGCAATTTTGAAATGGATCAATGCTAGCAGAAAGCAAATGACTAGTTCTTAAGGTGATGGGAGAAAAGATTCTGTTAAATGATATATAATGTTCCAAAATACAAATATTTTTGTGAATACAATTGACTCCTGGAACAATACACTCATTATAGCTATTAATCTATGCAAATGCTATATCATTTTGAAAGTAGCTTGACAGATCTTAAATACATCTTGAATTTATGAATTAGTAAGATTTATTCTATAAGTAACATGTAGCTAATTACGTATTTGTAGTTTAAACAAGGAATTATTGTTGCTGTAGTGTCAATGCACAGGCTGTTAAAAGGCTGCAGGTGAAACGCCACTATTAGTTGTGGATCGTATATTTGCTGACAGGGTCCATGTTGGCTACCAAAACATTGCAGCTGTTTTTTTGCAAAGAAGTATCAGGGTAAACTTCCAATGGAAATGAGTAAAATAGTTCCTTTCTATGGTAACTGAGACAGCAGCATGCACTAACTAGCTGCTGATTTCTGATTATAGTTCAGATATAATCAGATATATAATATAAGATACTGATTATAGCNCTGAGACAGCAGCATGCACTAACTTGCTGCTGATTTCAGATACTGATTATAGTTCAGCAGCTAATTTGGTAACTGCTTCCAAATCTTTAGCTGCTTCTGGAAAGCTGGACTGCATTTCAATCTTTTGCATCTTGTTAGCAGCTCTATCTTTATCATCATGCTGGCCAAAAAATGTTCAGATTCAAAGTGTAATTTCCACCAGTAGAAATGGTAAGCATCCTTTAATATTTTTTTTTTTTAATCTGCAGATCCACTTTTCCAGAAAACGTGAAATGTGGTTATTGATTTTTTGTAAATCAATAAATCCTATAAATCAAATGAAGTATCTTTCCCACTCCTTATTTTAAGAACATTAGGAAGTGACCATGAATCATTTTTGTTGGCAACACAAATTTCTGGAAAACATAATTTACTGTCCATATGTCTTTTCAGTAAAGACATTACCTTATGGAAAATCAGAGGTTAATTAAGCTTTTTTTTTTCTCACATAACAAAATATTTTAAAACATGTATCAGAAAAGGATGTTTTTGAAGTTATTCTTTCTAAAAAGAACTGATCACTACCTGGAGGTCATGTCCTTCAATATAAACACCAAGATGGATATAGATCTCCAGGAAGAAATCTACAGGTACCTATGGCTTGTGCCACAGGCACATACAGGCACAAAACTTAAAGGGGATAATGCACTTGCCTTCCCCACATTATAATGGCAATGACACTACCTGAACCTGATTTATGACAGGTTGTACTTTTCACATACTCCCTTTAACCTTTAGTAAACCCTAACTCTGTCCTCATTTACACCCAGGCAATGTTGGCATTGTTTTAACGTTCTCAAATATACATTGACAGAGTCTGAAAGCATTGGAGGGGATTCATTGGAAAAGAATGGGTTACATTACCAAGAAAACATGGAAAAGCAGATAAAACGCATGTGGAATTATTTACAAGGTGAAAAGGGAAAAAATTTCAGCCACTTTGTTTCAGAGACAATCCAGAAAAACATTTAATAACTGATTTGATAAATAACACCAAGCATGAATATATAAAAAGTACATTAAAAATACCCCAACATACTCCGGGAATAAGATGTAACTAGGGCAATTCATACCTCGAGTAGTCACACAGATATTAATAATCAGACCATATTCATGCTGCAAATTTTTTTCATATGCATTCTGCTGTGTTCCAGAGGTTTACCTGAACTCACTATGGAAAACCTGCATGATATCAGGGGTGGGATCTGCTAATATTACTAACAACAGAAAACTGATTCTTACAAAGCAGTTCCAATATTTTCAAAGTCCAAATGTTATCTGATGACTGTTTAAAGAAGGTCCTGAGAAGTAGAAAAATTTCCATAATACACAAGTTATAGCTCAATGCCCCAGGCTGTCAGGTTAGAATGTAAGAAAGCCTAACTCTAACCTTCAGATAAAAGGTAAAAGCCCCAGCTTCTAGAAATCAAACAGTACTACCTCATCCATGAAAACAGGGCAGGGAATGTTTCAATCATAGATGAGCCCTGGTCATATTATGAGGCAAAACACAGGGCAATTAACAAAGAAAAGACCAAGAGAAGACTATAACACAATAGGGAATGGAGATCTGTTTTATGCACTGGAAAATGGCATTTTAAATGTGTATGTATAGCTGGATTATTCATACAGTTCTTTGTGACACATTCATCTCAGGAATGGGAGTGAAAAAAGAAACACTGGATATTTTTAGTGCATATTTGCATAGAAAAAATATAGTCAGGGTAATGCAAATGCATTTAGGATAGGGATGAGGAGAAATTCTTGACATGTAATGATCCACCTAGATCCATTTTGCATGAGAAATTAATAAACTAATCTGTTTTGGTCATTCACCAGGAAAGATAACTTTTCCCCAGAATAACCTGAGTTTGTGAAGAAACAATGTCTGTGATTATTTCTGTGAAAATATTAACCATGAATTGTTTAAAACACGATACAATATAAACAATGGAGAAAATATTGCTTTCGTCTACCTTTCTTTTAAGAAATAAAAATAATTAATCTTTTCCCATAATAGGTAGACCGCATTCATCTGGAGAGATGGTATGGAAAACAATTGGTTTAGAGCACTGCTAGAATTGCAAAGTTGAAACTCAGACACATCACTTTTTCTTAAAAAGGCATAGCAAAAAAACCTAGAACTCACTGCACCATAGTTACAATTTCCATGGAAGATTTCTAATATTCACAAATATTCTGATAATATTTTTATCAGCTACTACTATTTCTAACAAACACTAAAGCAATATGTATGCTTTATAATTTAGTGATACTGGATTAAGTCTAATTCCTAGAATTAGACAGAAAAAAAGGAAAAGAAAACTTGGAAAATTAGCAGAAATAGTTCACCAGCTAAAAGAATGATGAAGATTAAGTGAAATTATGAGACTTAGTGATTGCAGTATCAAAAAAACTCAAAGGAATTGGTAAGAGACAAGCAAAGGTGCAGAGCAAACAAAAACATGAGAGAAGGTTGTATTAACAATTGGCTGGAAAAAATGTCCTCAAGCTAACCATTTATCTGTCTAGCCTTTAACTAAGAGGACCAATGTGTATTTTATGATGAACATTTAACATATGAATTATTTTCTGCTTCTGTTTAATGGCAACACAACGATGACTGAAGGGAAAAGAAATCACAGAAAGCTGATGGTTTCCACATCTTAGGACATAAGCATGCAGATCAGAGTGGAGCAAGGTCATTATTCCTGCTATCTTTGTGCTTTAGAAATTACAAGAAGTTGAAATCAGCTTTTCTAGAACATTAAGAACAGGTCAGTCAATATAGTTAAGGCTGGATACATGATAGCTTAGGGACGAGTTTTTTGAAAGAACATTAAAAACTGAATGCTGAAGCCTGATAAAGTTTTTAAAAGCCTTCCATTAATCACTGTAGTACTGCAGAAATCCCATTTCTCCGTCAGACTCTTTTCCAAAAACTCTTGTTAAGCAGGAACTATATCTGCAACTATCACTCTAGATCAGCTAATGGGTAGCAATGGGAAAGTTCATAAGTTCATTAAGTTCTGATTTGGATGGCTAGTGAGGAGAAATACCATATTGCAATTGTAAACTTTTTTTATCTCTGTCTATGCATAAATCTTACTTCCTACTGGTATGATTGCTTTATTGTAACAGAAAGAAGCAAACATCAAATTAAGTTTTCTGTTTCACCTGTTTACCTCCTTAATTCATGATGCTGCTATCTCATTTCCTCCAGAGACAAACAGGCATGAAACAGTAATTCATGTACTGCAGTAACTCTGCTATATGTTTTTCATATGCTGCCTGCAGGCACAGTGAATAGGAATAAAAATTGGAACACAATACCAACAGATCTTGCTCTGTTCTCTGTATCTATGCCTTTAGCTCCCACTCTCTGATTATTTGTCACAGTTCCTATAGCTCTGGGAAAAGACAGACACAGATACTTGAATGCAGCAGCCCTTCTCCCTTCAGGGTTTCATTCCCAGGGTAAAAGGAGACTGGCAGAACCAGAATGCTGTTTCCTCCCCTTTTTGTAGGCCAAGATCAGTGGACCGTGGAAAATTTAATACCAAGAAAGTCACAAGTAGGTATTATTAGGAAGGCTCATAAAAACAGTGGATGAAGATGCACAATTGATTAACTAACATTTTGCATTCTGTGAGTATATTGCATCACTGTTCACTGTGTAATTTTGTTTCTTATAGCAAAGAAGGGAAGCTTCTTTCTATAAGAGAAAATACCATATATTGCACTGCCTCTTTCCCCCTTAACCAGTGGGCACAAAAATACTTTCTTCTGTCTCCAAGCTCCTGTTTGCAAATAAGGGAAATGTCCTATCACCTCTCATATCAACTGGAAAGTATATGGGCATTGCAAACACGGAAAACAGACAACTTTCTGCATGTCCTCAGTACTAAACATGTTATTATCATCCTAAAATGGAATTTTCCAAGGAAACAAGTGAAAAGAGGATATGAGAAATGTAATTGTAAAAGAGAGAAACAAACCCAAAAATCCGCCTTTTTTTTTTATTTTTCCAAATTTACATATATATACACATTGTTATTAGTTTGCAATTATGATTCTTGGGCTAAATGTTTCATTCATTTGTTGACTGCCATAGACACTTGAATTGCCAAGATTAAGCCTCTAGCATTATAATACTGCATTTTCACAAAGGAAGTGCTCCTCTAAGAAGACATACCTAAATAGACAATAAGAAGCATCAATCTCATTCTGATAAAAAAAAAGAAATTGCCACAGTCATAGAGGAAATCTATCTCAAAGTCAGGAGCATAAAGGCTGTGAGACAACTGCAGACACTGCAGGATGCCTGCTTGAAAAGATCTTCCTCAGAAATTTACAGTGTACCCATAATTTTACTCTTGTGATAGCTTGGTGTATTCTCAGCAGAGGTGTCTGGTTTTGCACTTTCTTAAGAAAGTCACCAAGTTATCTTGACTAATTTTGTTTTTTGGATGATCTTTAGTTAAGGCTTTGAAACAGACCCCTAGCTTTGAACATATTTTATAACATGTTGGGCAGCAAGTTCAAAACAAACAAAAAAGAAACCCCAAAGCCATAACAGTAAAGATAGAAAATTGCATTTCCAGATAGTCTTTTCTGATTACTAGAGAAGGATTGTTCATTTAGCTTTGAGCAGAAAATTGAACCAGATGACCTTCTGCAGTCTCTTCAACCCTCAATTATCCTATAGCCTTATGAGATTCCTGTTTTCAGGTATGTTTTCAGAAGTCACTTATGACTTAATTTACATGAAATTTATTGTTACTGTCTTCCCTCAGACTAAGTAGAAAGGCAGTGGCATTATTACCTGCAAAATCACTCCCAATCCCAGCTGTCAGCAATTATTTTAAACTGTTTGCTGAGATGTACATGTTATTTTGCTTTGATGAAAGCCCATTATTAAGAGAAAAAGACATAGACATGAAACAATAAAGTCTTAAGTCTAAAACTCATAACAGAAGAATGAGAATTCTTAGTTTGGGCAGGCTACTTTTCATATATTCCTCTGAAATCACATGACAATGAGAATTCCTTGACTGCTGTGACTGCAGCCAAAAAAAAAGCAAACAAAACAAAAACAATTCAACAAAACAGGTTTATTGATATGAAGGGTTTCCTCAAACTCAGAATTTTGAGGTAGTTTCTGTTTCATACCAAAAGTGTTATTTAAGCTATTATTAGCAGCAGAATCAGTGGAATTGTATATATCTCTACCTTGCCAGGAAAAAACACAAAATTATAAGCAGCAAAAGCTTTAGTCCACTGATTACTCGTTAATTACTTGTCATTAATAGATCAATAGACAGCTTGAGTCCTGATTTGTTTAAATATATTTACTGAGCAATTTCTCCCTGAGAAGGAACAATGTTGTAAAGTGATAGGATTCCCAAGAGACAAAAAGTGAAAAAGTTGAATCATTTAACTATCTTCTCTGTTTTCTCAGTTCTCTTTGATGCACTTTTAAAATAAAAGGACCTTTCTGTCCTAAGTGGTTATTGAAACATCTGAAAGGTGTGTATGTAAAAGTCCCAGCCTAGTAAAGCACCTAAGGTCAAGGCCAAAAATGCTATACTGATCCCATGAAGCTAATAGAGGCTTTACTACTGGCTGCAACACCACCAGGTTCTCACTTCCTAAGGAATACAAAATCTCTTTTTTTTTTTCCATTTCTTTGTGTGGGAACAATACTGCAGTGATTTATGTACAAAGCTCAATGGTGGAAGATGCCAGATGAGTACTTTGAGCTCTGCTGTGAGATGAATAGGGTGTCATAATATATTCAGCAAATATGGCAATCCTCCAAAACAGAGAAAGGTATGAAAAATTAGTTCCTTAGTTTAGAAACCATACACCGAAGCCAAGAACACATAGAAAGAAAATGTATTGGCCTCTTTCCCACTAACACACAAATCACGGTGGTTCTATGTGTACAAACCATTACAGGTGTTATGCAAACACTGCAATGTGATTTTTTGTTACTGTCTAGGTTAAAATAATCTGTCTTTGTTGCTTCTTTCTCTCACTTAAAAGGAAAAAAAAACCCCACAATATAGAACATCTGTGGGATGCTCACTTTCCAGACCAAAAAAAGGCTTATAAAGGCTAAGAGAAATTGTTTTTCTGTATAAATGGTGATAACATGAAGAAGGAGATACCTGCAAAATATGCTCAAAATTTTCTAAGAACCTTAAAAATGCAAATACCTGGAACTGCTTATTTCTTAAAAAAAAACAAACCTAAAACTAGTAAGTTATTATTTTGTGTGCTGCTTAATTGTCCTTTAAATCTAGAGGCTAGGGTAAACACCTGAAATTATAGTATATATTTATTTTGTTATAATATAAACATATACTGACAAGCACAAATAGGTTCTGAAATAATAGTCTTATACATTTCAAGAAGAAGAATCTAACACTGTACATGGTGCAAACTATGAGCTTTCTAAGCACAATATCTCCAGCTCCATTACCAAATAAATTTGCTTTCTAAATACCTGACAAAGCTACACCCATACACAACCGTTTTGAAACATACACAAGCAGAGAGATTGTGTCCATCAGCAGAATCTAATCAGAACACCTCCAGTTGAACATGAATCAGGATCCTAGATATTAAGGCCCAAGGAAGAACAAATCCTTTTCCACATTGCAGAGTCTCTGTGCTATGCTAAATTAAGCAAAATAACAGCAACAGAGACAAACCATGCATTAGAAATAGTTAAAAAACAGCAGGGAGGATGGAGAGGAGTAACAAGCATTAGAGTGCCTATTAAGTAATGGAATGCTTATGGAAATAGGAATAAGATGCACATGCATTACTAATGAATCTTTATCTGTAGCGCCATAAGGAAATATACCAAGAAAAACTGTGAGGGACAGCAACCTGAAGTATAACATGCAGCCATTAAATTAATCTAAAATGCATTTGAATTGCTCTTATCACAATGAACTCAGTTCACAATTATGAAAATGTGTTATATGTTTCCACTTCTAGACCAGTCTTCCTTAAGCATCAGTACGATTTATTTAACATCAGAATCTATCATACACAATTAGAGCATATATAAAGTACTTGCTGCATATTAATAGAGCTTTTAAAACAAAATTCCTTCTTTGTGTGATAATTCTGGTACAACTAATACTTTTATCTTTTTGATTAAGGGTAACCTTTCTTGAGGAGGCACATACAGAAAGAGACTGTCCTCTTCCAGTAAGCTATACAGTGAAAGAAGAATCTTATAAAGAATCTACTTGTAGGTAATAGCATATAATTTCTCAAACAATTGCATTACCGACAATGCCATTCTCTACAAGGTATAATGCATCTGATTACCCACAAATACTCTGTTTCAGAAACTGTTTCAAAAGTATTAGTGGAAAAATTCCAACCTTCATTCAGCCAGTGTCCTTGCTGACTGTAGCATATGAAAACTGACAGCCAGAAAAACAGGATAAAGTTCAAAGCAATTTTTCAATGCCTCTATTGATTAAACTTTAAAAGTTACTGTGTTTACCAAATGCCACCTGCTTCAAGGAGCAACAGATCTGAGAGGAGAAAACACAAACATGTGGTGCAATAACAACCATTTTAGTAGCAAACAAACAGGCAAACTTTCCTAAGAAAATAAAGTCTTCTGTATTTTCAGTTATCTACCTCCTTGTCAATTTTAACAAAGGAGAAAAAGAAGTACTTTCCATCAATGGATTTATCTAACAGCAATACCTGTTAAATTGTTGAGATAAAGTTCCTTTACACCATATTTAATGGCTAGCCCATTCTCAGCCTACCTGGTGTATTCAGCAGCCGGGACATCTTGCAAGAATAGGAGATGAACTGCTCACAGTATTCAGCACTACTGGTAATGGCAGAAATCTGGTCCATTGTTGCACTGTAGTTGAGCTGCAGCACAGATAACTTCTCCAGGCTGCTGCCTCCCACAGAAGTCTGCATTTGTAGATCATGGTACACAGTTGTCCATACTTTATCCTCTGAAAGAGTGGGGAAGAAAGACAAGACAAGAACTGGTAAGAGACAGACAGTGGAACCGAACTAAAAGAAATGCAGGCCTTTGATAAAAAATAAAAATGTTCTGCAAGCTATTTGTTGAGGTGGTAGTGAGGAAGGTGAGCATTGCATGTGAAAAATCATTATGTTACAGCATAGTTCTAACAACTACAAACTGATGAAGGGAAGAAGCTCTCCTCACCTTTATGAAAAGATACTGAATACACCATGTGAGAGGTCTTCCTTGAACCATGGATGCCTTTATTTACATATGGATCTAATGAGGAATAACTTTGATCAGAAGGACAAAAGCCTGATGCCCTAAAGATCCAAAGTCTTTATATGAAGAACAATCACTGTGCATGTTAAATTCCTGTGGGCTGGAGAGCAGCATTGCTTTAGTAAATTAGTAGCAAAATAACAACAAGGATGCACCAGATTCTCATGTGATTACCTAATTCAGCAATTAATACTAAAAGTGTTTCCACACTTTTTGCCCAGGCTGTATTCTACGGAAAAACAAAATTACTGCTTATTGAGACTTAAATATTTAAAAATAGCAGCATCTTATGACCTTACTGATTCTGGTTATGGTATAGATAGCAACATATGAACTAGTCAAAGTAGAATGAAAGTACAAAAGCTTCTGTTGAGTTGTGAAAAGTCACAAGGAAGGAGGTAGGACAACTTCATTTTTCTGACAAGAAATACGGCAATATTGGCCAAATCTCAAACCTCCAACTGATTTTTTTTGCAGTGTCATGCAAAAAGTGTGTGAGATCCAGCCCACGTCAATTTCTGTATGCATTATATTTCATTAAACTACTGAACAGCAAGTCACTAGAAATGCTACTGTGAACCATTTGTCAGTAGTTACCAGGGGAGACTTAAGATGAGATATCATAATAATGAAACACACTCCACACTCCACTCATAGAAAGATTTGTTGAAGTTGGAAGGTAGTTTAGAAAGGAAACAAAGAGGAGACACAGAAACTTTCCTGTTATAGACCAACCACTAATTTTTCTTAGAGGGACATTCGACTGAATCTAAATGAAAAAAATATTATCTGAGTAAGGTACAGGATTTCAGAATGAAAACAATGAAGATTCTGTCAATATTATTGATACTGTCTTCCTGTAAAAATACTATTCCATCATTAAGGTGTGAAGAATTTAAAATTGAATTTGACTAGGTACCATTATAAAAATACACAATTTCAGCTGATATGTACTACTCATGTTGTCCATCTCACATAGACAAGGACTGAAATAGGTCAATTATCCTCTGTAAATAAACGCCAGAAAATCCTCTTTTCTCTGTAGATTAACCTGGACTACATCTCCACAAAACTTCCTAGAAGTGCATCAGATTTTTTCAGCAATATCTTTCATGTATGGTTCATTCACATTTTAAATTGCTTTTTCTCTTTTTCCTTTAAATATTCTGTCTTATGTATTTCTATTGCTGAAGGCAAAGCCAGAGAAATCTGTCTTGGAATAAGAAATGCAGAACCTTAAAAAACATCAGTAAGAATCTACTCTGGTGCCTTAAACTGGCTCGCACAAAACCCCAGTTTCCCAAATGTGTCAGCCAGGCCTTTGCCCCAGATGATCCTGTCAAGCAACACCACTGACTACAGTTGTCCTTTAGAGATGCAGGAACAAAACACACCTTGCTGCTAACTTTGCTGTATTTATCACAAAAACAGACTCTCCGGGGAGATCACCTGACAGTTTCAGAGTATATGAATTCACCTGACAGATGTGCCTCATAGTGATAAAAACCATAAAATGTAGTGCATTGCAGTATGTTTTTAATTCTTTGTAAATCTTTTGCTTGTTAGTGCAAATCTCAGTCATCCTAGAACTTTTGGCCTGCACTTCAATATTTTAACTACATGGAAACACTTTGCCAAACTGACACATACTCAAAAGTGCTTCAGTACTTCACCAAGCTCACAGAAATGTGTTCACACACACTGATGGGTTTTGGTGCGACCCAGAGTAAAGATATCTCTCAACGTTATGATTATCCTTATCTCCAGGATTCTGTACTCTGCCTTATTTTCCAGTCTTAATTTTTACTGCACAGCATCAGGCTATTTTGGATTATACAGAATCATGTGGACCCATGTGTTTGCAACTGATACGGTGTTAAGTCTTTCTAATCAAATGTTCGGAGATAAGGTAAGTAAAGCAGACAAATCCTCCACAGGTTGTACACATCACTACCCAAATGAGATGAAATTCAGCAGGTGATGCAAGATGGTTATTATTTTAATATTAATATCCTTAGTCCAAAGCTCTTTATAAAACACAGCAATATCTTCCATTGAGAAAAAAATATTTAAAAAATCAGGAGAAAGGAATCCCACTCCCAAGTACCAATAAAAATTTATAATTGTCACCTGCCAAGTTATATAGACAATATAACATGTTTTGTTGAGACCCTGGGATGGAAGCTTACTGCAGATTCATTTTCAAGAATGGATTGAGATAGTTTATACATTCACTGACAGAAAACTCCTTTTTGGCAGAAAACACTGTACATGAAAGAGCATAGAAGTGTCAGTAAGGAATGTACTGGGACAGTTAAAGCCTCATATTGGATTTTTGATCTAGCAAAGACTCCTAGAATAGCCGCTAAGAAGGTACAGGAATGTGACTAGCAATAGGAATTGTGTTAGGCATTATGTTTCAGAAGAAGTTTTCTTATGGATAGTAGATTCTAGCCAGTCACTTCCCCCCCAAGATAGGAAGTTTAAACTTTACTGTGGCACACTGTATTAAAGAAGGTAAAGACATACTCCTGTCAGTCAAATGCATCCTCTGAGCAACTTCAGGTCCTTTCTGTTAAAGTATGAGTACTACTAATAGATAAGAGCTTGTTGCACCTTGTAATGGATATTTTTTATCAATATACATATATATGTGCATAAAGTCAATAATCATTTACAGAAAAGCAACTGAATCTCTTCCTGCTGTCTAAAAGATGATGGGAGATTTATTAGGATACACCTGCTCAGATACTGAAAATAAATCTAGGTCTTATTTCACTTGCAACTACTTTGTTGATAGTATGGCTCAAATGACCCATGGACACATTCAGCAAACTGTCTTGTCCAGACTCTGGAAGCTGAACCATCTGTGCCTGCAGGTCAGGCACAGAGAGAGTGTGGAGGAAAAGTTGCGGCTGGTGTGTGGGAGAGAAGATCCTTCTCTGGGTAAGGGCTTTCAGGCTCTTCACACATTTTCCTGATTTAACTGGAGAGCACTGCCATGACACAAGGACCAAAACTGTACAGAATGATAGGGCTTTTCTTGGCTGGACAAACACATTGACAGTGTAATATAGTCACAGCCAAAAATCCATCTTCTCTCCCCACCAAAACCAGACTCCTGAATTTCATAGAGTTGTATATCTGGGGCTGGCTTTAAGATGTCTGGAAAGACTTAAAGGAGATAGTTACCAGGCAGAAATTGCAGCCTTATCTACTGAGTGCTGATTACTAATTACTTTTTGCCTTTTAGTCTTAATAATTTATTAACGTGTTTATACTTCCCATAGAAATCAGCTAGGCATTTATAGATTGAAGATAAGGCCAATATGGTCAGTTAGGTTTTCAGTTTCTCAGAAACTCCTTTTTAGTCAAGATCATTCTTGAGAAAGATTGAATCAGTAATCTGCTTGCAGACAACTTCCCTTACAGAAAAGGTAATGCAGATAGTTCACACTATCTCAAATACCTGTATCCTCACCATTTATAGCATTATTCCCATGTAGCTGCAAACAGGGTATGGTAGTCACAACTGATATATCAAAATCTGCAAGAAAAGCTACCCCGTATTTTCTGTCAATAGTACACAGAAGTCCCAATTAAGGTACTCAAAAGTGAAAAAATCTGTCCTAGTTAACAGTAATTTGATACATATTCCTAGCAATTGCCCTCACCACAATACTGGAATGAGTATTCCCCTAATACACAAGCAGTTATTTGAAGAACATATTGCATATGACTATTACTAACCACAAGTGTTTGAGAGACAATTTATCAGTCACAGCCATGTACACGACTTATGCACAACCAAAATGCACCTCCCCTGCACATGGAAGTATATGAGCTCCTAACTGGATTTACTATGCTGTTTCTTGCTTTTCCACTGGAGGACAGTGTACCAACACCAGATAATTGCTAGCACTTCAGGAAGATAAGGGCCTCCAAGATGGCCACTTTTTCATTCAAATACATTTCTTAGAGCTTTTTTTAATGTTGCATGGGGAAAAAAAGTGGTTCTTCCATTACCTTGTTTTTAGCAGTGAAAGGGTAGTATAATTTTCTTTGAATAGAATGCCAAAAACCAGTAACCATAGATTCTTAATAGAATTCATAATGGTTTTCACTAAGAACAATCTAATTAGATCCAAACTGCTAATACATTTGATGCAATTATAGAGAAAATAGGTTCCCTGTAATTTAGTCTGTACATTACTCTTTACTGAAACAGTTCCTCTCTAACAGATAGATATTATAGTAAGATTAAGTTCTTTAATTTCAGATTTTTTTTTTAAATAAAGGGAAATGACCACCTGTTTCCTTAAAATGACAATAAAATGACTTTATTTATTATGCTGAAAATACCTTTCAGTTGCAATGACTGACTTACAGTCCTGCCCATTCACTAGTCCTTTTTCCAATAAAAAGTGAAGAAGTTGGCTAATAAAATAATCAGTAATGGTTCCTTAATAAAAAGAGAAATGAAATTTAAAATTTCTTTAGTCACCAACAATTCAAGTGATCAAATCAAATATTAACATAAGTTATTTTTCCTACTTCATATTCAACATGTTCATGATGGTATGGTGGACTTACCATGATGTCATTGACTACTTCTCAAATACTCAGTTTGTTCTGTTATTGAACTTTCCTCACTCATTTGCTTGGTGCTCAGTTAAGCAGGAAAACTTGCTTCTGACAAGCAAATTTAGTAATCTTTTGTAAGATAATTAACTGATAAGTTTGAAAAATAAATTTCAGAAAACATAGTGCTTGTATTCCATAAGTATGGAAACATTTTTCCCCTTTTACTTTAAATTACATTTATTAGTATTAGAGTTTTCCTTTTTTATTTTATTTTTTTTTTCCTGAATGGACTTACATTCTTAATATATTATTTTATTAGGTGTTTCCAAGAAATCAGAAAATGGTTTTATTTCTCAGGAAATATTACCTGCTCTCTCTCTCTCTCTCTCTCTTTCTCCCTCTCAACAGACCTGTGGAGGTTTTTTTAATGGATGCTGCTCCCTGACCTAAAATTTGGCAGATGTATGAGTACATGGCTCCTGGTTGAAATCTCAGAGAGGATGATTTTGAGAATACCTGAGCATATAGAAACCCGGAGGTAGTTCTTTGCTAGACATCATGATTTTTACCATCATCAGTGCTTTTGTCCATCCAAATTAGATTACTGCAGCATGTTCTACAATATGCTACGCTACAAATCACTCAAGAAACTAGGCAGGATAACCCATTTAAAAGTGGACGGCCTCCTAGGAAGGACAAAAATTGCAATGGTAATCATCTCATATTATGAGGTCTCCAGTTTTATTTTGTGATAAGACTCTAGTTGATCTTGTTGAATTGTGTGGGATGGTAACACAACAGTCATTAGTAATATGAATAAACGAAGCACCTTGTGCAACAATGTTGTAGATGCAAGACCTGATGTATACACTCGATGTGGGAAAAATTACTGTAGGCTATATTCTCTTCTCCATCCTTTTATATTTTTCTCTCTGTGTGTTTACATATAAAAGCTTAAAACTGTATAAAGGAATTTTAAACTAATTCTGCAATGGACTTCAAAGGAGCTACAGTTGGGTTTATAAAAATGAAAAATATATGTTCGTTTGAACCTAATGAGTGTTTTGACAATCTTGCCTGAGATTTGCAAATGTCAATTTTGCAGTAAAGTTATTCTGGTGGTATGAACTGCTATCATCTCACTAATATAGAAAATGGGTTTTAGACCAGAAAAATCCAACATTAAAATAAAAAAAAAAAAAAAGGAGAGAGAGAGAAAATGAAGAGTGTCCTTATGAACTGAATTCTATAGAAAGCAAAGTCAGTCAGTTAATCTATTTAGACAGGGAATAGGATCAATCCCAAAATGTAATTGAGCCATTCCTGCACTCATTTTCTACATCTACTCCTTTCACGTCTTCCTTTTAATGTTTCTTGATCAAAATAATGAACCTTCAAATTTCAAACTTTCAAAACTATGAATTATTTTGTTCTTTTTTATTTACCACGGTGTCTTGTGAGGCAATGCATTTTTCTGGTATTTACATAGACTCTTTCATAACTCAGGGGAGAGAAAACTTTATTTATTTAGTGAACTTACCGTGATATTGAATGATATAATTTTCTAATCATTTAAATCTGTATATAATAGATAAGTTCAGATACTTTACAAAACAGAGTGGAAAGAAGTGACCAGAATACAGTTTTCAGGGAACCAAAAGTTTCCAGCGAAATGATAATGAAATGGCTGTTCCAATGCAACTTTTTAGAAACCTGATGGGACATTCATGAAGTCACAAGCAGAGGATGACTTCTCTGGATTACTAGAGATGATTTTGAGCCATTCAGCACAGTTGTATGTGAAAAGCTAATGCCAAGATTACCTTAAGGAACAGGATAGAAATCACTCGTGCCTTCAAAGAAAAAAGACTGCAACAACAGATATTGTTATGTTGAAAAACAGTGCCTGGGGGTAAAAGCTTAAATCTAATTTGTGCCCTAATGTCAGAAATGACCTCCCATGGGTGTTATTAGAAACATGAGTTTAAAAATAATCATATATTGAAAGGAACAATAAATAATGAGATACAGTATAGCCATATGAAGGAGGACTCGGGTCATTTAAGTGCCTGGTCTAACAGATGACAATTGCAGTTCAGTTTAGATTAAGGAACATTAAAGTCAAGAACAAAGGACATAAAAGAATTAACAGTGTGGTTGTTTTCAGCACAGGGAACAGAATATGGACAAGGGCTGGAAACTTTTTTACAGTTCAGTAACTGAAGAATTGACAACTGATTCTACTTTCTCAGGAGCAGCCTCATATATAACTCAGTATTACACAAATGGAAAGATCAAATTTCTCCTTTAAAGTGTCTTTCAGATCATTCTAGCATATCATAGGTGCATATGCACTTAAAAAAAATCAACTACTGTCTGATTTTTTTCTTTTACAAAGCAGCATAGCACAATCCTTTAGCTATGATCCCAAACAGGTCTTCCTAGAATCACTGAAAAGAAGTAACACTGTTTTAAAAAATATATTTCAAAGGATGTCCTGAAGAAAAGGGCTCTTCAAAGCTTTCACTGTGTTAGCTAGGACCATAAGAAACCATTTCCTGAGCTATTCTGGCTGACTTTCTATTCTCATGGAGAGGCAGAAGGAAGACTAATGCAGGTCTCAAGTGCTAAAACTTAACAACTCCCCTTACCTTTCATTACCCTATCAGCTAAGTGATTGAATCCTCACCATGCTCTTCACTGATCCAACTTAGCTCTCTCAAGAACAACACACTTCACTCTCCACTCTCACGTCCTGTAAGCCCCTCTCTGAGGAGAGACAAGGAAAGGAATAAAGTGTACTGAAGTGCCCTTTCTAATTATTGCATCAATAAATTGAATGCTAGACAAGCTCCTGAAAAAAACTTTTATTTTGCTTTCAAAAGGTGCTTACAGATTGGAGGACATACAATTCCAAGTTTTAGTGCATGTTCTTGGTAGTTTTTAATTATTTCATCATTTTTCTGAATCATACTGGCCACATTTAAACTGAGGAATCTAATTTGAATTACTACATGAACCTAAGCATTGCCTAATTAAATGACAAAAACTATCATTATACATAGTTTAGTTCAAAATCATGTTTCCTGTGTTTTTGACAACTGTGCTTAAAGTTCTTTAGAAAAGTCAAAAACATTGATATTAGATGGAGAAGATGGACAGTAGAATGAAGTTAAGTTGTGACTGAGAAAAGAATTTTGACATCTTGAATGTCTTTATTTATAATCTCTCAAATGAAACATGACTTGAATTCTATAGTAAAATACTGTGCCATGCATTATTTTAAAAGACATTCTATGAAAGTTTTTAGTACACCTGTGGTTTGATATATGGCACAGAGTGACACTAGGAGAAAAAGAAAAGCCAATCAGACTTCATAGTAAAGTCAGCAAATTTAATAAAGCATGCTTAAAAGCTTTTCCTCTTCTAAATGTTATCTCTTTCTGTCTCAATCTAAATTTAACAATAGAAGAGAAAAATCATAAATTGCAATTCTTGTTTACAGTAAAAGACACAGCTTGCTCCTGAGAAAAGACAAATATCCCAGTTGCACTTACGAGTAGTAAAGCTCACAAGTATAATCTTCCAATGGAAGAATTAAACGTACTAGGAGAATGGGAAATAAAAATCATGCTAGATGAATAAGAAACTTTTAACTTCCAGAAATTCTTGAATGTTAAGCCTTTCACTTCTTTGTAGACAAAGGATGCCTTCCCTTTCCCTTTCATCTCAGGACCACCCTTAAGACACCCTAACTCATTGCAGGGGACACTGTCCTGAAGGAACAGAATGTTTTTATACAAAAGTTTCATTGAAGGAAATACAAATTAGCATTTTCAGAAACTCCAAATCTTCTTGCTGTATGCATTTGTAAAAGTAGTACCCTACATGTCTCATAGCTCAAAATATTCCTGTAAAGCTGTGTGAAAACAACATTAACAAAGCCCAATGCTGCACCAGAGCCTCACTGGCTCCCTGCTAGCAGACATCCAACAGATTCTTGCTTTCAGAAAGTTCTTTCTAACACAAGACTCATGAGAAGAAATGCAGAAATATGTCCATTTCCATAAACCTGGTGCTCTTGAATATTCTTTTTATGCCTCAATATAGGAATGAATTTCGAGAAGAGGGTGGCGTATATGAAAATGAAGATTTTTTTTACTGGATCTAATATTTCTCTGTTTTTCATCAAAGGCTTACAAATACTATCCCATGTACTCCAAAACCACTCAGAAATATAACACCATCTATTAATTAATTTACATCTCATTATGTAGAAATTATATATTTCAAATGATTATTTCTGAGATGCTGAAAAATTCATGATTGTGCATAATTGAACTTTGTAATTCAAGTCCAACAGAATTGAATAGCCAAGTGTTTCGTTGTATCATTATCTGAGCAAAGAGGTATTAAACTGTCTATGTTTCCACTGGAGTAGCAAATATATATGGAAACTAACCATTATAACAGAAAAACATTTTCTAGAGCAACGAGAAATTTGCAAGGAAACATCTCTTTTTGCATTCATCAGTCTGGTATTTAGGGGATATGGAGAATATTACGCTGGATCAGACAAATTTCACGTATGGTCAAGCTGATTCCTGCAAATGTCGACTACAGCTTATCCCTGCATTCCAGTTTGCTTGGCCTGGCCCTACCCTTTGGCCTCTGTCAATCACTCTTCTTTACATATACATAATCTTTGCTCTTGGTAAGTACACATGCACCTCTTGCAGCTTTTCTGGACACTGAGCTGTTTGACTGCATTTAATTTTGAATTTTAAATAATTTCTCCACCAGAATGTAAAAAGATGATATCTGGAATAAAATAAGTAATTCTGAAGTAAACTTTTCGCAGCAAAGGACACCATTTAGCAATAAACTACTTCGGGGTCTTCAAGTGCCTTCTCTAATTATTAACCATTTTGCTATTTATTTTATTAGGTTTCCCCATAATTTACAAATAGAAAGTTTATGTCCTTGAAGAAGACAGAAAAATTCAGTGAATGCTAAATTAATCAAAAGTGAAAGATCAAAAAATTAAAACTTTTAAGAATTTCCTAATAGTGGAAAAATTCTTTGCAATATATAGAACAGAGCTGAACAGTCCAGTTTTCTTCAAAATCTACTTTATTATAAATCATTCGGTAGATATTCACTCAGGCATAAGAATATGTTGCAAATAAATGAGAAATAAAGATCCTTCTACTGCCTTTCTAAAAATACCTAAGCAAACAAAACTCCCAGACCTAAAAAACATACCTACCTACAAGAAATAAAGCATTAAATAAACCCCAAATTTTTTTAATGAGACAAAGGACAAACCATTGTGAGAGAACTGACTACAAGACATACACAGACCTGGGCCAGGATTTAGGTTTATTTTTTTATTTGCTCAAATATGCATAATACTGACAATTGCTCCATGTGCAGTGTCATTCATGAATCTGAAGAAATAACTTAGAGGCCATATGAAGCAAAATGTGTTATTGAAAAGGAAATAGGAAGAGACTCAATATTGGTGTTGGTATTAGAATATTACTTTAAAATATATTTCAACCAAGTGTTAGCAACTGAGTTAATAGAGGACATTTCCCAGGCCTGGAAACAAAAAGACAGGGGAGAAACAGAAGTAATTTCAAGAGAAATTATTTTTGTTCTAGCTACACATTCAAAAAAAATTGATTTGAAAATACAAAAATCTAATATTGAAAAATTGTCTAGTTTTGGCACTTCATGTACTACTAAAACCCATAAGATTGATTAGTGACTTCTACCTAGGAGGAAGGCTGAAACAGCAACGACTCTAATTTGATTCTTCTATCTCTGATGTAATGAAAGATGTGATTGCTAGTGTCTGGCATCTGCAGTGTTTCTTTTCCACTGTAGATGCCACAAAGCCCTGCAAATCATTTGAAACTATAGGTTTGTAATACAGCTGGACATTAAGTAACATGATTTTAATATTACTATGACAGTTGTGGCAAAAATCTGCAACCACTATGGCAAAAGTGTCAGGCAGAAGTGAAACAACCACTCAGAGTTCCAGTGCACAGTAGTGAAGACTGCTGAAATAAATCAGAAGGCCCCTCTGAATATTAATATCAATTCAGTAGATTAGTGCCTTTCCTTTTGTAGTTTTTATTTCCCATAGATCTGTAATTCCTAAATAATCTGGTTTATGCAATGACATAGACAAGCAAGCAATGAATATTCATGCCAGTGCACAAAGCAAGTTCATGAGTAAGGCCTTTTGCTAATAACTCTTGACCCGAAATACATGTGAATCTGCCCCAATTGTTTCTACTCTGTCCAGCAGAGATGTCATTCACCTGAATAGTCTCAGTACATCTTTTGGTTAGCATCCAATTGGCTCAGCTGATTGTTCATCAGATGCTCACTGTACAACACAAGTAAGATTGACCATTTCAGCTTAGTTCTGTGGTAATTACCAGAGCAACATTAGCAGTAACACATCTTCAGGCAGAAAGATGCTTCTGACAAAGACATGTCTGATCTAGACCCACAAATACTGCACACTCAGGCTTTGGAGAGCCAAGTCAGCTTTGCCTTTCAAACCACCCCAACATGCCTGCCAAGCAGTTTCTATTGAATATCCATATCTCTGTGAAAACACCAATTTCTGTCCACCAAACTGTTGCTAAGAAAAAGGCAATCCAATTGAGTCATGGTAGTCCTAGATTTCCAACACAATAATTTACAACATTGCCATTTCCAATTGTTTTGTGATGGTATTTTTTCCTAATACTACTGATGTGCTATTAAACATATTTAATTTTCTTTTATGACTACTGACAGGCTTATTCCATTGCAGTCACAAATACTGGTCTGAAAGAAGATCTACTGTGATTTCCTTTTTGATGCACAAGTGTATCTCAAAGGGAAGATAAAAAGCTATTCTCTGTGGAGTTGCATTATTTCAAGGCTTAGGGTGCTGCTCTGGTAAAACCCACAAAGATAATTTTAGGAAGGCAATAATTTTTTCTCACCAATTTTCTTAACTTGCTTACTATTGGATGCTTCAGTTGTGCAGAGTTATTTTCATAAATCTCATCTAGGATAATGGAAGATCATTACCTAAATAGTTCTCACTCAGGGAAGCATTTCCTTAAACATACTAGATAAAGCCAATATTTCCGGGGCTCCTGAAAAAAGGAAAGTTTGGGCTTAGCAAATGGGAGAAAAATGCTTGAGCAGGGAGCATAAAAAGCCTCTTAATTCTCTCAATAATGTGAACTCTGAACATTATGAAAGTGAACCCAGACCCCTAATATTGAAATGCTTGGCTTCTAGTACATGAGTGGAAGGAGATCCTTACACCCAGCAGTTAAGAGTCTCTGAACAAGAGACCTGGTTTGCAACTGCAAGTTTTCATTCCAAATCAGAAAGGTTGCTCTGTGGTCCTCCTTGGTTTCAATGGATCTAAGTGGGCTCTTCATAACATTTTCTGATTGGCTACCGTATTTTCAGAGGAAGTGCTGTTTTGTGAGCTTGAAGCAAAAAAATAGAAAAGGCCAGTTTCCAGATAGAAAAGGCCAGTTTCCAGGTTTAATCCCATTTTGCCCTCACTGCTATGCCCCTTCAGTCTTTTTCCCCAGTTCTTTTCCCCACCAGGTTGAAGAGGTGGAGGTGAGTTTACAGCATAGTTCTGGTGCTGTCCTAAAATGTGCATTGAGTGTCTGTACTGGAAATTAGTAAAGAATATTATCTGTAGATTCACATTCACATTCACATTGTTGCCTTTTGTAGAAAAGTACTAAGACTAATTTTAAGTGATAAAATGCAAGCATGTAAATAATCTTGGGATCTGTTAGAAGTGTTCAAAAAGAGCCTTCACACAAAATTTCATAACACTGTAGACTCACATTGTTACATAATCTATACCAATTTAGGAAGTCCTGGGTGGGATACCTCGGAGGATCATCCTGTATGTCTCCTGCCTGCCTGGGGAAACTCCATCAGCAGTACTTTCCCTTGCTGTATACATGCAGATGAAAATGGATGTCTTCTGCACCTTATTCATGGCCCAAGTAATTTCTTTACAAAACTCATTTTTCAGAGCTTACAAGAAAGCCTGAGAATTTTTAACAGCAGTAATGACAACACAGCTTACCTGCCCTTCTAGGAAAATTTATTTAGAAAATTACACATCAGGGTGGCAGCACTGCACTCTGAGTGTTGGTTGGAAATTCTAGAGTAGAATGAATCTCTCTTTACTCTTAAAAGTTGCCTGTAAGTGTTTCATCACTTGATTATCTGTTTCAGAAATAAGTGAACTTAACACATAATTTGTGGTCTGAACAGGATTTTAGATGCTTCCTTTAAACTAATCTGCTCTTTGAACATTTAGCTACATTGATTTCAGTTTCAGATAAACTATCAATTGCAGCAACACTCAGAAGAGGTAAACGGTTTTCTTCTTAGTCCCACGGTCAACAAGAAGAGACAGTATTAGCAGTCAGTAAAAACCAGCCCTGGCTAGGGCTGAGAAGATGTTCTTTGCATTGTTTATTAAGAACACGGAAGCAGTAAGGGAGAGGCACATATGAGAAAGCATTTCTGTATACTACAAATCCCCAGATGAACCTAGTGACTCACACCATCCAGGCTTTGAGGCAGTACAGCTTAGAGCCCACAGAAGCATAGAAAAGCTTTCCCAGTGAGTTAGGGAGTAGGCAAAAATTCACACCTCACAAGATCTGTACCCACTCAAACAACAGATAGATAAACTCAGGGAAAATATTACCAGCAAAATAAAATAAAATTTGAAAACCACCACCTCCAACTCCCATTATTTCGGGGTAAATTAACTTTCTAGTCTTAACTTGAACTTTATTTTTTGACCAAAATCAGTAATGAAAGTTCTACAGAAAACACAAGTTTTCAATAATTTTCTCTACAGGAGCAATTTTCTAGGGATAACTGAAGCATATCACTGGCCTGAAGCAGCTTGTGCCAAGTTCCTTACATCCCCAGTAGGGAACAAGTGTGTGGGAGTGAACCCAGAGCTAAATATTTGCTTCTAACATTCACAGTAACAGTTTGAGGTAGATGGTGCTGATCATCAGTTTATTTCCAAGCACCCCTTTGTTCTACTCACCCAGTTATGGACATATTTCTTGAAATACATGCTTGTGAGGTCCTGTAATACACAGAGTTCTATAAAGAGTCTTTGCATTCTAATTTCTGGGAACTAGTTTTCCAACAAATGAGGAATATTTTCTGATTGCAGATTATGTCAGGATTTTTTGCTTCTCCTGGACAAAATAATTTGGCAAAACAAAGGTTCTGCTTTATTTTCAACTAAGTCTGATATGTCACTCTCAAATGCCAATTTGTTCTCGTGCTTTGAGGTCGGTACACATGTAGTCATCTTATACCTGATGTATGAATGTTTGCAGCAACTATGAGCATCTGAAATGCATTAAGATGATGACATGACACACTTTTATTCCTGTATATTTTTTTATGATGCTTCAGAGTTTGTAGTGGGACAGAAAAAGAGGAAGAATTAAAGGAATCTAGTCAGACAGCTGGAAATGTTTCTATTACTTGGTGACTTGAGAAACCACCTTGAGTGTCAATGTTAACGCTTATTCTCTTCGGAAACAGACCAAATCGAGAACTTTTTCCTGGAGGCAGACTTCACATCATATTTTTTATTTTATGGTTTAGATATTTTTTCTGCAGTCGCACACTGGAAGAGCTTTTCATTTTCTACACATGCAAGGGTGACTTGAGAAAAAATCTGGAGATAATCCAGCATGATTTAAATTATGTGATTTTAACATGATTTACTCAAACCCTAAAATTATGACACCACATTTTTGTTAGGACACATTTTTGCATAATGAAGTCACCAGGAGTTGATTCACAACATTTTATTCCCCCTCCAAATTCTATGTTTTTATATTACAATGAACCCTGAGATTATTGAAACCTTCATCTCTGTGTGGAGGCTGTTTCTGTGGCAGTGTGTATTTAAATTCTGAACATTATAAAATATAAATAAAAAACAATCTCAAAATTATTTGGCCCTCAATTGTGGTTTTATTGGGCTGTATTCCTTTACTCTGCCATCCTTAGAAGACTTACCATATGACAAACTCGACATGCTGTCACAGAGCACAGCAACAGACTGCTTTCACTCACCTCTTGCCATCGAGGTAGTGGCTTTAACCAGACAAATAACTGCCAAGCACAGGAGTGTCTAACAACATCACTTTTCAGTATTAACCTGAGGCAAACCCAACAAACCAAACAGTGAAACATCCTGATTTATTTCAGAAGGACGGCAGACAGCAAGCTGCCTCTAATCAAGATGAGTCCAGGTAAAGGCTGACAATTACAGGCTGTCAACGGATTGAGGCTGAGTGAAAAGTTTGTATCCAGATGGAAAAAGAAACATGATCACCTTTCTAGCAAGTCAGTACTTTGTTCCAGAGCATGGGGATGAAATGCGCTAGTCAAACTTCTTGTGATACATTAAAGTGCCACAATGAGCAAGAAAGCCAAACTTGACATAAATTAAAAATAACATTTAAAAAAAAGAAAAAGCTGATTACAAACCAAAATGATGTACCAATGAAACTTAGACTATAAAAGGACATGCCTTGTAAAGAAGAACAGATGAAAAATATAATCAGTGAACTAAAACTGAGATGCAGGATGCTTCAGCCAACTTGGCAGGCAAAGACGTAAACATAGTCTGTTCTGTTTCCAGGTTTCTCATGGGTCTATTATTTTGCTCTGATGCTTGGAGGATGAACTCACCATAGGAAGAAAGTCTGCCATCAGAGATGCTGCTCTAGACGTGATCCCCTGATGCTTCAATGACTAACATTTTCTTCCTTCTCAGTGTTTTTTCTCCTTTCTTTGCACAGAGAGTCTAGCTTGGTAAGTCAAAACAACCAAAAACAGTGCCCTAAATGCCTTGATGCTTTTCCCATTCCTTTTTTTTTTTTTCCTATGGTAGTTTCTGCCCCTGTTTTGTCTTCAAGGAAACAAGCTTGATACTCTGCAACAACAGCCCCTATTAATTTCAATTATTTCTTCCTCTTTTCACCCCTCAAATGTAATTTTGACTTGCAAAAAGAACTGACAGACTATAAAAAAGCCTCAAAACCCCCTCTAAAATGGAAAGAAAAGTGTATGAAATGATGTTGAAAATAAAATCTTTATTTCATATGTAAGAATTGAGACAAGGAAGCCATTTTTTTCCTCTGTTTTAGGCAAGGGACTTAAATATTGATATTGAAAGCTTTCTGCAATGAGATTACACTAGGTAAGGTCTCTATACTTTTATCGTCATTCAACAACTTAGCATTGCCCAATGACAATTTTTTTAATACCTTTCAATACATATCAGTTCATTCTTTTTTAGTTAACAACTAAAAAATATTAACTTCTTCCTAAATCTTTACTTTATTTAATTAAATTGATCCAATATTTCTTTCACATGTATTTTTTTATATACATACATATATACATACGTGTACATATATATACACACACATATACATATATGCATGAATAAAAGTTTTGGTACCTTGGCATTTCAATAATGCAGTTCTCAGGTAAGAACTCTCATCTAAAAGAACTGATTATAAAGATATGACCAATAGAATCAAACATTTACTGCTTCTAGGGCACTTTTCATCAGGATGTAGTGATAGATTTATATTTATATTCATGCCATATGTTTCTACATATGTCATAGTATAAAGCACTCCAGTGACCTACTATTTACAGAGAGAAGAGAGCAAAATCACAGGATACAACAGTTGTGGTTGTTTAATGTCTGCTCACAAAGTCATTGCAGTAATTATTACATGTGCCACTTCTGTTAAAAAAAATGAAGAGAGAGAGCAGAGAGGAGGGAGGAGAGTGGGGAGAGAAGACACCTCGTACATTTGACCTTAATGAGGCAGGCTATGAATACTCATGATTTCTCAAACTGTTTGAAGATGAGCAGCTTGAGGCAAAAGAATTGTACTAGAAAGAAGATAGGCTAAGTACCACTCAAATGGAGTCATTATGCTTGCAGCTATTTGGATCCTGAAATGAAATAAAAGCTGCACCATGGAGGTATAAAGACTTCAGGACCAATAGAAAGAATTAATTGACATATCTTCTGGTAAAATACATTATGAAACCTTTCAGTTCTACTTTGCATCAGTAGTCTAAGTGATGAAGCAGTAGAAACAGCAGGCTATGATTTTCCTATCCTCGGCTTAAAGCCTCAAGCAACTACAGGAGTGCTGATCTGCCTCTCCCACTGACATTCCTTACAGCCATTAGGATATATAACTGAGCCCTTATGGTCCCTCTGCATTGTTGCTCTACTTATTCCTCACTCTAAAAATTCTTACAGGACAAATGCACAAGGTAAGATCTTAATAATCGTACTCATCTGACACCTTTTCCCCATTCTCCTTGTACCAAACAGACAAAAAGAGAAACAGAAAAAATGGAGTAATCAACTTATTTCTTGTGTCTGTCTTAATGGGACTGAAAATGAATCTGTCAGAGGAAATGCAATCAGGCCTAGAGATTCAGAAATATTATACAGAGCATGGAATGAAGCTGCAGTATACTCAAACTTGGCACTAATAAATTTAGGGTATTAAAATAATCTAAAAAATATCTTAATGAGCAATTCTTTCCACTACAGCTACAGCTCTAATGACAGTTAAGGAGAAAATGGGAAATGTCAAACTGGATACTGAGAGAGCAACCATCCAACTTTGGAAAAAACAGTTTGAATAGAGTCTAACTTCGTATTGTGGACCTGCCTCTGAAAGAGGGTAAGATCTTACCTTTAAGATGACAGCTTTGAAAGAGCTCCCTGTTCACCTTAGCCACGAAGGAGGCTAAATTGAAAAGCAGTCTAATAATTAAACATTATGCCACAACACAGCATCAAGGAATACTTCTTCCCCATAAATGCCTTAATTTGAAAAGTTCCAACTTTCTACCTCTAAACATTTCCAATTCTGTTTTTTTTTTAAAAAAAGAAAAATTAAAAAAAGAAAAGAACAAAAAAAAGAAGCTTCCTAAAATTTACATAGCTGCTACAGGTAAATTGGATAATTTGGAAAACTGCACAACATGAACAGCAATGCCTTAGATTTTGAAAAGGTGTTTTATTGCATCCGAAATAGATAGTTTGAATGTGATATCTCAAACATCTTCATTCCACTATGAGGACATAAAATGTAAGTGCTTGATTCTTCTTCACTATCAGAACACAGCTCTGAGTACAAAGTTTATTTGGAGAAGACAAGGACAAGAGAAATAGAGGGAGGAGCTCGATGACTTCTTTGACATTAGAGTAGTTTTTAGAGACCATGAACTGCTCTGGGGAGCACATGCAATTACATATTTCTGACTTTGACTGCGCTGTTGAATCACCAGAACATCTTAGAAACCAGAACAATTTTTAGTTACCACAGCAACATCTGTGAAAGGGCGGTCTTGTCATGACACTGGCCAGTTTACTAAATTAAGACACACTAAATTTGGGAGTGGATTATACCCAGAAATATGTCCAGACAGCTGTCTACTGCATCACAATTTTCACTCTCTCTTTTTTTTTTTCCAAATTGTTTTTTGGCACATTTGGGTACACTGATACTTTCTGTCTATAGACTCCGTGGGTCAAATGCAGATATAATGATGAAATGACGAAATCTGTGGCTCAATGTTTGTGATACAGTATATTAAAGGGCTAAAGGCATAATTTCTCAACAAAAAATTTCAGTGACTTTTAGGATATTGTCCTGGCCCCAGAGGCTTAGAGTCAAGTGAGAGTGCAGCTTACTATCCGACATTTTGCATCAGCAAAACTATACTACAGCAATTGTGAAAGTAGCCCATAACTGTTAAGCCACCTTGTTTTTCAAAGATTGATATTAAATTTGTCAATAACCCTAACTTTGTGGACTTACTTTTTCTAGTTCTAGGAGTGGAACTAGCAAGTTGCACTTTACATTACATTTTCAGTCATTAAAATGTTCTCTACTTGCTAGTTTCACCTGAATGAAAGAAGACAAATTTAAAATGTTCATTAGTATCTCAAGTAGTAAATTAATATAGAGATGTTTGCTTAACATAATGGGAGAATAGGAACTTTTAGATGTGACTCTCAGACTAGAGAGGAAAATATATAGTTAAGATTATCTCTATTAAAATAAAATATCACTACCTTGTCATATGAGGATTTTTTTTTCATTTATTATACTCCATATACCAACCAGTATAGCTAAATCTGTAGGTTACTTCGTTTTATGTTCACCAAAAAAACTAATTTTAATTCAGCTAGCCTAAGTTTTTTTTTCAAATATAGTTCTAGCAGTACTACAGAACTGCAAAGCTGTATACTAAATTTTCTTCAGAACTCTGCTCTTATTCTACCATGCTATAGTGGTTTTTGTTATATGACAAGATATGTATCATTGCTACAGAGTTCTACAGAGCTGTTATTCAGGAAACAAAGTCCCCAAGTAACCTACTTCCCTTCACTAGTACGCACGTGGCTGATAACACCCTATATAGATTCAGAAAAAGATTTAGAGTGTTGTGAAATTTCTCCTAAAATTATAGCTCTTTACCCTCCAGTCTCAGTGCCTTAGAGGACCACTAATTAAAAGAAAATGGAAACTGTGGCAGCTGCAATGTATAGACACTGCACAGTATGTACACAGATGATGAGCTTTACTCAGCTGAGAACAACTGCCTGTTTTAGAAGCAGAGATTAAAATTACTTTCCATCAATTTTTGCATGCCTCTTGCAGTCATTTGCATTGTAGTGAAGAAATAGGTTTTTTTGGTTTTTATTTTTAAAATTGCACTATTTATATAGATATTAGTGCAAATTGCCTTTTTCTTGTAGCGAAGAGCTGCTGATGAGAGCGAGCCAGTTAAAACAGAAAACTGCATTTTTCCACAGCATGCTTCATATCCAAATGAAGGGAATGAGAATTAACTCATGTATCCTGGTGTTCATGATCTCCTTGCACTGGTTAGGAAAAGGTCAAATTTATGTACTCTGAAATTGTTTTGTAGATGAGAAATGCTGGTAAAATGAAATTATTACTTTTACTTATGTCTTTTTTTCCCCAGTATTGAAGAAGCTACCAGGACCACCTGCTGTATTTAACGTGAATGAGCAATGCTGCAGCACTGGGTGTACTTTTCTGTACCTAACACTACTAGGGTGGCATATTTTTAATTTACAAAATTACCCTTGAAGAGTAACCAGAACCTATAGCTATCACTAAACACAGAAGTTCTGAATAGCAGAAATTTCTTAAATGACACCATTCTTGGCCTTGTTTCCTGAAGTGCCTGTCCAATTAGTTACTGCTGCTGTTCAAGGTACTAGCTATGAATTAGAAAGCTCAAAGTGGCTCAGGATCTGAAAGTTTCCTTTACACCGGTGTCTCAGAACAGACTGGTTGGCCTGTGTCTCCAGTCTAGATAGGATTGACAGCACTTCCAAATCTTAGATCAGGCTTCTTTTTAGGTATGCATTTATTATACAAACACAGACACTATTAACAACATAGAACAGTAGTATTCTCCTGCTCTCAACAAGCTGTCTACCTATGAGCACTTGATCTGGGATTTTCTGCATGTGCCACGCATCCCTCCCTATCTCTCCCATCCAAGCTTGATAAAACCCATCCCAGATATATCCAAGTTTCTGCCTCCAGAGGAGCTGTGGAAGTTTCAGCACCTGTGATCTCCAAAAAGTCAGAGACACTATTTCAAGCTGTGATAGTGCCTTCACCTTCATGTTGCTGATGATGGAGTCTGAGGACTCAGGCATAGGCCAGATTTCCAATGCAAACAGGATGAAATTCAAACTTGTTATGCAGGCATTTGGGTAAAGTCAGGGTATGGGTTTGTTTTGTCAGCTACCCAATATTTCATATCAGAAAAAGTGCTGAGACAACTGCTATGCATCAACAGAACAAAGAAATAACATATTCTCTATGCAGAAAATTGCCCTGTTTTTCATTATCAAATTTTCTTTCCTCAGCATGGCAACACAGATGACTAAGATAGGACACTTTTTGTGAGAATACAAGACTAGTCTTAAAAACATGAAACAATACACCCCACAAAATCAAAATTAACTACAGGTTAATGTAGTTATATATATTATATCCAGAGTTTAACTAGTGTTAGAAAGACATATAAAGTTTAAAAGACAAAACAGACAATAATGAAAACTCAAATGATTTGTTTCTTTTCTAATTAATTTCTATTCCCTGCCTGTGGTGGTAAGCTGCCTTCTACAATACCCTATGAACCACAGATAGTACTGAACTCCACTATGTTGACACACAAAAGTACTGGCAAATAGCCATATCTATCTACTTTTTGTTTATTTTAAATCTTTTTTAATGACACAACACTGAGCATACAAAGACCTATTAAGACTAATAGGTGCAATTCAAAAAGCTTATTAAATGGTTTAACTACTGCCTTGCTCAGACTATCCTGAATGGTGACTGCAGATTTGATGATCCATCTCATGAAAAGTTTTTAGTAATTTTTTTTCTTTTCACAAGAAACAAGAATTATGAACAGCCTTTTTCTTCTAACTACATTTAAAAAACCCCGGAAAATAAATCCCACAAACTCCCCCAACAACTGAATTAGTAAATACAGTGCAGTTACCTGTCATGTTGCAGTAAACTTTCAAAGGTCCCAGTGCCCCACTGCCATCTGGATCTATCCAGTAGTAATTTGAAGTTTTGCCCAAGTGTTTGTATGCTTCACAAGAGAGTTCATAAATAGCTGAAATGAAATAAAACAGAGCAATAAAGATCTTCATAACCTGGAGAAAAAAATTCATAATGACACTGAATTTATCCTATTTATCCGTAAAAAAAATATACCTTCAACACAAAAGTGATGTCACTGATGTTCACAGAAAACAAAGCACCTTTCAAAAATTACAGATGCGATAAAAAGCTTGAGGCATATAGTTTCTCTTTTTGTAATGTGAGAGAAAGCCAGAAGAGGAAGAGAATTCTAAGAACTTGGGGAGAGGGAGGAACACCAAACTTTTCAAGAGCCCATTCAAAACATTTTTGAAAATATAGTTCATACCTTTTTTATACTCTCAGTTGAGTTTCTATCGCTTCTATTTGTACAACATACTTTTGCCCTTAAGATTTCTTTCAAGAGATAAACTAAAAGAGCTCGAGTTTTCACTGTGCAAATTTTGGAATTTTTCATGTGTTACTACAACTCCGAATAACACTAAGTTTCAAAATTGTGAAATTCGTCACTGCATGCAACACATATCTCTACACTGCTATGCAGTTACTCTATTACATACATACAGAACTAATTCTCAGTTTCAGCAAGGTCTGAAATGTCACAATAATTGCTGGAATAAGATTAATTGACTTAGCAGAGGGGTTTATTTCAATTTTTCCTTGAATACTGCTTTCTATTTCGTCATAAAATTGTTCATCTAATTGTGTTATGATGAATAGCTCAGATGTAATAATAAACATTGTAGATAGAACCTTTTCTAGTAATTCCCATATTTTCTTAGAAATGTATGATTTTATCGAAATTATGTGCTTTAAATATGAATAAATAAGTTTATGCTAAAAAAAAGTAAAACTGNATAAATGGTGAATTATATAAATATTTTCCTATGCAATTCTTAAAAAAAGGAATGTGTAATGCTGCTTTGTTTTTTAAGGACCAGATGGCACAGCTTTTTTGTTTGGAATCAATCAGCTGCTAAAAGAAATGAAATGTTTGTTTAATCAGACTTCATATCCACTCTAAAAATTCATCTAATTTGTTGGCAATTCTTGCGAGCAATCTACTTGCTAAGACTGGCTTTATTTCAAATGTCCATAAGGACAAGCTGTTTTGCTGGATTCTGGTGATGATGAGTGACTGATCACACACACATTTAAAGGCCTCTAACCTAATATCAAGGCATAGGAAGGAAAGTGGAGTTATAAAAAAAATCAAATTTTGATGTGGCACGAATGCAAAGCTAAAGGCTATTATTTATCAATAATTTCCTTGCGATGCTACAAGAGCAAGAATTTCCTGGAAAGTTTTATGTGTTTATTAGAGGATATAAAGTCAATTTCATACAAGTAGATGACACTTTAGTTAAATTGTGGAACACTTTAAGCCATTTCCCCTTTGTCCACAAACAAAGGTCACATTATTATTCCATTACCAAGGAGACTCTGTGTCTTTTTTCAGATATTTCATGCAAAATTCATAAGGAATTCATAACTTAATATGTTCAGAAGTATTTCCCTCCCTCTCCACTTGCTACCTAAAAAAACCCATAAAATACTAACTCCGTCACTGTATAATTGTTGTGATACTGAGCGGCAAATTTTAATGGATGCACTCCAGGTCAAGTCAAGAAGATAAGAAATATTGTTTGTGATCTCACTGAAGTTTTGTGTTTTCATTTTCTAAACTTGGAAAAGCAGGGGAGCTTTGTCTCTAGTAACCAGACCTTTATGTAAAGCCATATGACATTTTCATCCAAGTTTGCTTCTTTCGAGAACACAGGCCAATGTTTGTACAGAAATACTGCTACAACTCAGAAAACAACATGAAAGAGTGTTATATGGAAGTAAAATGTTTTTATAGAAAATTGAGGGGTTCAGATACAACACCCTTGTTTCTGTTCTTCTGAGAAAGTCATACATAGGTACTCATTTTACAGCACAGAAAAGGCTGCATTTTAATAAGTCAGCTTTGTTAAACTTCAACATTATGTTGAACATTAAATAATAGAAATTCAGATTGTTCTTCAAATAAAGACAAAAGAGTGGGATATTCTAAATAAATTGAACTTGTGAAAATTGTTCTTATGAGTGTTTGATAGGTTCTGGGAAGTATTATGCATATGTATAGAATACTAGAAATATTAAGGTTGGAAAAGACCTTTAAGATCATCATGTCCCCAACCATCAACCTGTCACCACCACCATATTCACTACTAAAACACGTCCTCAGAGTGCTGAATCCACAGGTTTTGTTGACAAGTTCCTGGGTTGTTGACTCCAGCATTTCCCTGGGCAGTTTGTTCCAATGCTTCACAACCCTTTCTGTGACTCTAAACCCCCGAGGACAACTTGAGGCCACTTATGTAGATGCATAAAGATCTTAAAAATGGGAAAAAGCAAAAATGAAAATATTGATTCCAGCGCAGTGAGCAGTAACATATATCACTCCACAGGCACATAGGAAGAAAATTAAGGGACAAGTGAATTTCATATACTGAGAAAATAAGCAGTAATTAACGTGCAATAGGAAACAGCAGTCATGTGGTGATGTATGAAGACAATTGATGATAGAAAGAGATCTTGTTGACTTTGTATGGAAAAGGGTAGCCACTCATATAAACAACAGAACACAAGCAGCAAGCACCAGGCAGAAGGCAACTCTGAAGGGGAGGAAAGTAAGAAATGATACCAAGATGTGAAAGTAGATGATGTCACAGAAAGGAAGACAGCAGAGGATCACCTTATAAGCCACTACTTGCTTTTGTAAATGTTACACAAAAAGATCAGTAGTGTGTAAGACGGAAGGAGATCAGGTAAAAATAGAAATTAAGAAACTCAAAGAAAACCTAGACTAGATGAAAGGACAAACATTTAAGGAATGTCATTTCGGAAGTCACCCAAGAACGTTAAAGGAAAGAAAACAAAAACAGAGTACAAGGAAGAGACCATGGCAGAATCAAAACAGCTTAAATGAGAAAACTAATAAAAGTTACAGTAAGAAAGCAAAAAACATAACTGAGCTAAGAAAAGACAAGTAAGAAAAATGCAAGGGTTGGAAGTAAAGTTTACAGTGTTCACATGCAAATTAGAAGAAATGGTTTCATATATCCACATAAAGAGGCAGAGAGAGAGAGGGAAGGGCTTTGCTGTGCTGATTTGTCTGGAAGATAGGAAAGAAAAATAAACAAACAAAAAAAAGTGGAATAACTAAGGACACAAGGGCAGTAGATTTTTGCTTTATAAGCTAGTAGAGGTAAAAATACCAGAAAGGTATATTTGCTTTCTTGGTAGCTGGTCCAAATATAAAACATATGTAGTCTCAAGGCACTTCAGAATAGCACTAAACCTCAAAATCTTCCAGGCTGAAATTAAAATTCCTATGCATCCTGATGTCCAGATAAGCTATTTCTAGCACTATAAATTCAATTGTTGCTTTGTTAGGGTTTATAGAGGTCACTTATATTCTTTCTGAAGAGAATAGGGTGGAAAAAACCCTCCCTACAGAATTTTGTCACTCTTTACCTGCTTTCATGATGCATCAAAAATTGTATACAAGCCACAAAAGCAGGTACAAAAATAACCAAAACCAGAAAGAGAAGAGCACCAAAAAATGTAATAGTCTTTTTAAAGTTTAATCTCCTGAATAATACAGATAAAACTGAGAGCACAAAACCCATTCCATGATAAAATTTGAAATTGTTTTTCTGTGTTTTAACATGAAAATAAAAAAGTTTTAACACACACACACACACACACAAAATCACTATAAATTTTGGTGTGAAGCATCAAGCTTCTCTAAGCTTCTTAGTCTAGGCAGAAAATCCAGTCATTTCAATTAGCTAACAAATGCAACTATGAATGCATTTTGAAGTTCACCATTGACTAAGCTAATATTCACAACAGTGGGCTTGGGTGAGCATGGCTTGAGGGGAAAAGTGTCTTAGAAAAGCTTGATTAGGTAAGCAGGCTAAGGGAGAACAACCTAGAGCGAAACAAATACCACAGACCTTGTAGCTACACCAACTTTAGAGCATTTTCATTGCTGCATTTCTTCATGGGTTCTGAACACCAAAGGGGAGGTGCTGATGTATGGGGAAGATAACACTCATATCCGAGTTTTTTGGATCCTTTATTTTAAACATTAGATGGAAAACAAATAGTTCAGAAAAGAGTTTACAGAATAGCTTTTTCCAGCTCTACTGTTAGTCAAAAGTTGGAAAGAATCAACACCTTCCAAATTTCAGTGGCTCTTAATTGATGAATGGAAGCAGATATTTTCACTCCTGTTTTACTTTCTGACTGTTGTGAAGATCAAGGGATAGCTACCCTGCACAGGTGGCACAGCTGCTGGCTATCCCCAAAAAGCAGAATAGCTGAACGGCAAAAAGGATTTAGAACTCTGTGGCCCTATAAGATGTTCCCATAAAATTTCATTAGCACCTTGGTGAACTACAGTTTTTCCATCAGTATGCAAAAAGGGAGCTTTAATTTTAGGGCTGACAAACAGCCTCCTTTTACAAGTGCAAAGCTCATTATAAATAGATTATCTAGCATGACAGTCTGCACTATGTGACTCAATGAATGTGTTACAATATGTTTTGTTTCTGTCAGTGAATATGGTTGATGCAGGGAATGAGCTCCTTTAAACACCTGCTAATATAGGAGTAAATCGTAGCTTTACAGGAACCAAGAAAAGGTGTAGATACAGAAAAATGGATGGAATTAAATTACAGCAAAAGTGACAAAAACAGGCAGTGCATCAGATTCACAAAGTCCAGCTATATCTCTCCAGCACTTTCAACTCCTTGGAAAAATATCAAACGCTAAATAGCCTGTGAGGTGCTCAGGTTTATGTCACTCAGACTGGTTTCAACTCTTGAGCCTTGAAAGGGCTGAAAGCACAAACATACAAAGAAGGGGAAAAAACTCCAAGCTTTCTCAAGAAATAGCTGCACACTTGAATGTCATACCTGAAGTTTATTTTAAAAGACTAAAATAAGATTTGCTGCTTTGTTATAACATAAATTCAGAAGATAATTGGAAAATGTTAAAAAATAAATTATACATCAATATACGTACACTGTAAGTTCCTGTTCTGTCAGCAGAATTTTCTCTCTGTGCAGATCCACATTAAACCTATACTCACCCCTTACACATTCCAATGCTGTATGGTGGATAAATGATGTCTTACAGTTCTTTTAAAATAGGTTAAGAGAACTAGATATTTCACCACAGTCAACCAAGATGTATATGAGAGAAAAAAATACCCTTCTGTATTCTGACAGAAAGAACACACAAAGCTGCTGGGTTGCTGTACTACCTCAAGTATTTTAAAAAGTTTTTTAAAAGGTCCACAAAAAGCCAACATGATGCAACACTACTTCAATGTTCTTGTTATTCTGTAGGAAAATGTCTGCAATGGTCAGAACCAAACCGTATGTCTGCCAGTTTTTTCAAGTCTGGATATAAAAATTCTGTAGTTTGGAACTCATAATGTCTAAGAACAGGGGAAGTAAAACGAAGTAAAAAAAATTCAGTCTCCAGTTCTTAGAATAAGCATATACGTTGTTAAAGACAGACAAAAATAAGTGTGAACAAATATTTACTTTTAGATCTCACACTGTGAGAAGTAACCCCTTCAGATATGACTTTGGGATGAAATGTTTTCTGAAGTAGCTTTTATCAGGTTCCCAAATGTTAGGGGATGCCCTTATTAATTTGTTGTTGGAAAAGAAAACGTGATTGTAAACTTCTGCTGAACATTCCTGGGTTTGCCCTCTCCACCTTTTTCAGCTGCCAATATACAGAAACTCACAACACCTTCAGCTATGAGAGCTGATGTCAAAAATTAATTACAAGTCAAAAACCAAGGAGAATCACTCACCACCAGCATCCAAAAAACCTCATCAGACAAACAGGGACAGATGGAGGAAACTAAAGCTGAGGAAGAAACCGTTCTGATATAGAAACCATATCACCATTCTGATATAGAATTGCATATGTATCTAAAATTCTTTGAGCTATTTCAACACACTTCTATTGATCATCCTAAGTGTATGCATGCTTGTTAAAAAAAGAGCTCCAAAACGTTAAAAACGCTTAATACAATCTGATCTTGCGCAGAAAATCCTAAGGTAACCAAGACTCCTGTTTTAGGATTTTTTTTCTTGTTATTTTTGCTTATTACACAATAATCTTAATGTAAGGAAAAAAAAAAGATAATGAAACACCTGGTTTACTTTCTGCATACTAGCAAAGCCCCCTTTTAAAATGTCCTTCTTGATTTGAAAGTATCTTGAAAATATTTGCTAAAATGACATCCTCCCCTAAATAGAAGGTGGTAGTGAAGAATAAAAAAAAAATCCTAACTAGAAAAAAACTTGTCTTGCAACACCAAGAGTAGTTCTTCAAGCTAAATTTATGAAATTTAGAAAGAGCAAGTCCTGCATGACCAGAAGGTACTAAATGTCAGGTACTTGCAGCTAGGATGCCCCTTGATGAGGAAAAGCACAGGAAACAGCCTTCAGTAAATTACAGGGCTCTAGTAGGACAAAGCTGTAAGACCTGCAAGGCTCCTGGCCCGCCCAATGCAGAAGCAGCTGTGGCTGCTCACCGTGTGCTCCCCTGGACAAGCCAGAGCAGTAGGAATATGCCAGCACACTCAGCTGGCTGCAATGCTCAGTTTCTATGCCCAGTCTATGGGCGCTTGGAAACTGCACCTGGATGTGTCAGCAACTGCAGTGAAGTTCATGTCCAGGAAGAAAACTGAGCTTCTCAATGAGCTGCAGCTTTATGCACACCCTAAATATGGTATGTACATAAATGGTGCATAAAAATATTAATTTTTACATCTGAGATGGATCTCCTGTGATGCCTAAGGGAATTCCTGAAATTTTTTTCTGAAGAGATACAACTATTCTAGATGCAGTTACAGTTTATTCAGTTACAGCCAAATGACTTTCCAGGTAAAAAGGAATAAGGAAGTGTCCAAATGTGACATGACCTTGCCAATGCAATATCACTTCATTATTGAAGACAGTGGAAAACAGAAATCCTGCTTTTCCTGACTTCATGTAAAACTGAAAATCTGAGTAAACTAAAACGTCTAAAGCCCTGAGAGTAATTCTTAAGATTTGTGCGCTCATGTTGCATCTGCAAGAATACTTTTAGTATTTTCCTAATTTCTTAAATAAATGTTGCTATACATGAACAGCCACTCAGCAAAAAATGCAATTTTTACATATAAGTGCCATTAAACAATTGGTATATTTCACAGAATTGGAGAAATTGGAAGGTACCATGAACAAGTCCGCAAAATCACAGCTGTACATGTACATGGCACGTGCTTTAGCCACTGATTTTTCCAGTTGTAGGAAAACCCAGATCAAGCACTATTTCTGAGCTGTGGCTAGGTGACCTCCATATCCAGAAGTTGAACTGAGATACTGCAGTTCCAGAAGTACAAGCAAAAATAGCCCCTGGCATCTTCAAATACCTTCCCAGTGAAACTGAGATTTGTTTGTTTCTTCTGGGTTGCCATCCTTTTAGGGGCCACTGGTTCACTCTCACAGCTAGCTAGGACAAGCACATGAATTCTAAGAGCTCCAAGCTTCAGCCTTTCACTGTCCCCACCTGAGATTAGCAAGAGTCTTTTCCACACCACACAACTGTTTTACACATGACAGTTCAAATTCAAGTTAATTTAAAGCCCAAGGGTTCAATTTTGTTACCCTCAATATCACATTATATAAATACTCCATTATGCTAGAAGATTATTCCTGGAAAAGGTAGCTCAAATACTTAAATTATATTTGAAGAAATCAGTGCTGACATAAAATGCAGAATCTTTTTTGTGGTCATAATTAGTACAACAACAGAATCCCACAGCTACGATGAACCTCAAAAATAATCTAATCCAATCAACCTCCCAAAAAAGCTCAATAAAATCCATGTATCATTCCTGACATAGTCCTGCTTAAAATTAGGTAAATTCCTCAACACAGCAAGGCAGCCCAGAGCTTCACTGGCCCTCATCCCACTCTTTACAATGTGGGGCTGTTCTGCTGCAATTTAAACTCATAATTTCTCTTTCTCTTCACAATTAATTCGGAGGACCAGTTAATGCACTCCTCCTTGGATCCATCTTTTGTCTATTTGCAGACATGAATCTCTTCTCTACATTAATATCAATGTTCATTTTGATGCATTGGTTGTGTTTTCTAGGTGCTAAATTATTCTCTGTCTTCTGTGCACTCTCCAATTTTTTCATGAAGCTCAGCATATGAAAGTGGAAAATGACCAGTAAATCCAGATTAATTTGCACATTCCGCAAGTTATACTTCTGTTAATTCATCCCTAAACAATGTTTTCTTTATTCACAGAATCATAAGCAATGAACTGCAAGGTGAATCAGCCATCAATAACTCCCATTTCCACAAAACTGAATTTAAAAAATCCAAACACAAACCAGCAGTTTTCCTCAACCATTGCTTCTACGATCGGTTAACCCTCCTAAGCATAGTCCTTCCCAAGACTCAGTTGCTTCGCAACTCAAAATCACTAAAATAGTCTTCCAAAGGTAAAACATTCTATATTTTTTATATATACATAATAGTATACATATAATATTATATGCATATAAATCATGTATAAATAGCACAATTTAATTTTTTTTTGGTAATTAATAGGGAAGGTAAACCAACAGAGGAAATTTTAGTGCTTTATGTCTGGACTGGTGTTGATTTCTGTCCATGGCTTCACTGGCTGTCATGCCACTAAAACTTTCCAACAGCAAAGGTTCTTCATGACTGAGCATAATCCCTCTTCACACTGTCATTGATCTAAGCTTCAGCTTTCTAAAAGCTTCCATGTCTTCCTCACACTCTCTCTCTGCTTTCTACTGTGAGCTATTGGTCATTAAAATTGTTCTCATCATTAGCACAATATCCAAATATGCCCTGTAGAAGCAGAAAGGAAATTAAATAGCAGTAAAAATAAAAATAAGATATATGGAAACTTGCAGATTTTGTGTCAAGAGTACTCTCTAGGCTCAGTTATGTCAGTGATAAACATGACAATTACCATTGTGGTAAAAAAGGGAACAAAATAGAGGCTTTGCCATCAGAGTGAGAAAGAGAGCACAAGTTTGCCACTGGGATAATAAAGAAAATTGCTGCTACAGGGGTGAAAACTGAAATTTGTAGTAGCTCAACCCAGGAATTTGCTATGAATACAGAAAAAAACATCCCATTAATGGTAAAATGAAAGGTGCTTCTGTTTCTCTCTCAGCTTTGTTCTTTGCTTTGGGCTGGGAGAGTAGGGGCAGAGAAAAATTAATTTAGATCCAAACAGCTGAACCAAAATGGATTTTTAAACAAATTTAGCAGTGATTTTAAATTACAAACATAGATTAGGCAATTAGCATCTTTGTAACAGTGTCAGCCTACAGACATCACGAGAAAGTATAATTAGACACCAATTTTTAACAAGGGGCTTTTGTGAATTAAGTCATCCAAGGATACACAAACACAAAAAAACGCCTGACCAACCAAGCTAAAAAACCCTCCAAAATATACCCAGAAACAAAATCCAAGCATGGGTTTTGGAATTGAACTAAACACTGTTAAGGCTAGAAATATTTGAAAGGGAAAACTTCAAGTCACGTTAACATCTCCACATAATGGCATAATTTCATTTTAAATCTGGACAGCGTTGCACATTTGTGTAGCTGTAATTCATTGCTAGGCCCTTCATCTGAGAGGGAAGATTGTCAGAGAAACTCAGATATTCACCACACTTGTGCTGGTCTTACACTGGACCCAGCCACAGAAAGCTTCAGAGCTGCCTGGAGCTTGTTTGAGTCTTCTCCAGCTGGCAGGCAACAGAAACACTGCCAGTGTCATCTTGCTCCCTTCTTCCTCCTCTTCCACGCAAAAGGCTTCAAGGTTGGTATTAAAACAAATCTTGAAAAATCCATACCCTTGAAGAAAAAGTATGAGTTCTACTCCAATTCTCACTATGTATTGCCAGGGTAATGGAAAGGAGAAGAGACAAGGTACAGGGCTGGGTTTACAATTTCCCAGCTGTGCAATACAAATCCTTGGTTACTCTCTACAGTGAACACAGAAATGCTAGTGAAAACCTAGTGAAAATTATACAAGGGCCAAAGCAAGGGAGATAATACCAGTAAAGTCAGAGGTCAAAGGTACAGATTATCTGGAATCTTATTTTAACACAAGATATCTGTAAGTGGCTACAAATAGCAAAGACACAGAACAAACCAAAGGATCTTCTTCACCAGGTGTATACTGGTTCCTTCCTGCCAGGGATATCAGAGCATTTGATCCCTCTTCAGACCTGAACTTTCTACTCAAATAATGCTCAGATGAGCATGGAGATGCTCTCATTACACAGCTTTGAAAGAGACTGTAGTGTCAGGTTTTTATATTCACAAATATTAGTATTCCTAAAATACGTTATGCCCATGCTCATTTATAGGACTGCAATCCAGTGTTGTTTTTACCAGCCTCAACAGCTGTTGTAACTGTCACCATTTCCTGCCTTTCCCACACCCTAGATCCCTGAATATTTTTGCATCTGACCTTCTCATAACCAGCAATCCTGTGAAGTATAGTACCTTTCTCAGCTATAGTTACTGAATACAAGATATACATGAGTGAAACTTCAAGTTACTGGGAAAAAATCCCAAACAAACTAACAACTGGTCAAATAAAACAAGATTTCTTAAAAATCCCAATTTAAAAGCTTATGTTTGACAAAATCTCAAACACTAAACGACTGAACAGAAGCTTGCTTCCAAGAGCACTGCTATACACACAGACTGACAGACACCTAAAGAAATAGTGGGTTTTCCACAGGATCTGAGCATCTATTTCCAACAATAGAAAAGATTGAAAACATTATGAAAACAAAAGCTCATATCAGCATTTACATTATCTCAATCAAAATGTCCTCTATCAACATGACACCAATTTAGAAGGAATGCATCATGTTTGTCATTTCCATTAATCACTAAGCAACTTGCAGTGCCAACAGAATTCAACCTATTTAACTGACATAAAAATATCAACAGAAACATCTGCTCCCTGTCCCCTTTTCTCATGCTTTCTCTCCAATGCTTTCAAATGCGAATGACTGAATGACTGTGTCCTGCCAACTTACTGGAAATAATTTTTACATCTTTTTCACGTAATGGATGAGCTGTGAAATTAGTAAGATGTTAGATGGGTACCTTGGGGGCAGCCGTTGTTGGCACACACTCTATTTTGTCAGTATCTGTTTCAATAGCAACACTGCAGAGTATTAATTTAGCTTATTTACTTTGGGGACGAGAATATGGAGAAAGTGTCAGCTTCTGAGAAAAAAACACCCATCTGCACACTTACAGGGGAGCTCAGAGAACCAATGGCAAGGCAGAGGCCAGAATACTACCCTGGGCTGCTCCCAAGCCCACTGCAGGAACTATCAGACCATCCAAGGCCCATCTGCACAAGCCCAGAAAGTGACCCAAATCAAGGATGCACACAAGAAACAAACAGCCTGTCTGGGGCTGTCGCAGCACAGCCTCACCTCCAGTGTTGGACATGGAGCTCACCACCATGAGGCACTGCTGGCACCTCCCCCCAGCACCTTCCAGACTAAGGGAGTTGCTGCCTTGGAGGGACATATCATGGGATGCATTGAAAACAGAGCTCAGGATCGACCTCTAAATGGGGTATTTAGGGATGGATGTAAAGGCAGGAAAAGGGAGAGGGCTAGGCAATTTGGAGGAGGAGAAAAAGATGGAAAAAGAAAATAGGGGTAAGCATCAATAGTGTAAGCATCAGTAAGCATCTGATCAGCACAGTCCATTCTGCTTTCTTATTAAATTCCTTTCCAAATCTTTCCTGGGCATGGTGCTCCTGTGTGCACACGTGTGTGAGTATGCAGCTGTGAGGACTGGGTGGAGAAGAAAATAATCAGAGCAATGATTAGAGAAAGAATGACGAAAGGAGGAAACAAACTGTTAAGGCTGATAGGAAATCACAAAGAAAATGAAAAACCTTAAAATGGGGGAAAGAGAAGAGGATTTGAAAAGGAGAGGCATAGTTAAGAATTTCAGAAAGATATAGCAAGTCATTGTAGTTCAGTTAGGCTGAGCATGAATCTGAGAAATGCAGTGATATCTGTAGTGCTCTGAAGTATCACTCAAAAATACAAAGCAAAAAAATTAGTTGCAAACAGCATATTTTGTTTCCCTCTCTGTTTTAGAAAATCTATTAGTGCCTTCTGAACTTAAAGGTGTACTGAAAATGTGTCATATTAAATACAACAGCCGCAGACACAAGTAAATTTAAAGTCTTCTACACAAGAGGTTAGGGATGGGATATATGAGCTGGTGTAAAAGCTACATAGGGATACATGGGCTTAAAAATTTGCATGATGAGAGTTGCAAAAAGACTATGTTTCCAGTAAAATAAAATTAATACTGCTAGATAAACAATTAAGTACATGTAAGTAGTATTGTTAAGAATTCTACTGAGAAAATGAGAAACCACAAATTAAATCAATACATTTCAGTAGTTTTACTACCATTAGCAAACTGTATTTGCATTTATGAAACAGTAGCATTTTCCAGGTTTTGTATAGTTAGCCAAAGGTAAACATAGAAGTTTCCTCAGGATTCAGTGAAATATTTAAAGAATTGCAGTAACCTGTCATTACTTCTGCTAAGAGGCTTGTCTAGCCAAGATAACTATTGGCTGTCCTACCTAAGGTGAAATTTTAAAGCAATAGTTATGAAGCATGACTGATACCAAACGCCTGCCTTTGAGAACATATTTTGGTCCTAAAAGTTTCCCTGCTCTATCTCCAGTTTAAATTACAGCACATTGGGAAGGAGAATAAAACACAAAACCCCTCCAGACTGAAACTGCAAAGAAACATGACAGCTCTTGCCCCTGAGTGAAAAGGGTTATTGTGGACAACTGATTCCTAAGGAAGGCATATACAACTGCCATAAATTCATGCTGCAGTATAATGAAAAGGATATTATAATGATGTTCAAGAAAGGTAGTGTCCACAAACAAGACCCAAATTGAATCAAAATCCCCCACCATCTAGAATATATATAATAATTATTCTCTATGCTTATTTACTGCAGGAGCCATACACTTACTATTATAAACATTTTTTTCTAGTTATTAGGACAAATTATAGTGTATAATTCACAGGAAATATCTCAGGGTTCATCTCCATTTAATTATTTTTTTTTGCAATCCACAGTCCTGTGAGATTGATCATATGGCCTTCAACACATAGGAAAATTCATTGTAAATATAGAATTTATCAAAACTTTCTGCACCAGGTGATGTACATAGGAATGTTACAAACCCTGGATAATGTCTGGTCATGCATTGGTACACAATGTGTTTTAACAGCAAGTATAATTACACCCACTATTCTTCTATTTTGAATTATTAAAAAAACTTTTTAAAATCCATTTTATGTGGACAGATAAAAATATGTCTGCATTCATAGCTGAAGAAGTTCTCATTGCCTTGACTATGGTACATCTTTAACAGCTGATATTTGCATTAACTTCATTCTCTCACATTGGAGAAAACTAGGATTAGAGTGACTTCAAAACATGTTTTTTCTGTCTAATGGCTGTCAACGGGATTTTAATATCAGCACCTTAAAAAAGTTTAATTGCAAAAAAGCATTAACAGTGAAGTATGCAATATGTTAGATTGTCTTAATAGAAAAGTTTAAGAAAAAGCTAATTAATTTTGAAGTCTTTATATGCAGAGCTCCTTTATGGCTATGAATTAATTCTGGCTTTGATTTTACAGTATAAATGAGCTGCTTTAAAGTTATCTATTGTTAATTACATGTTCTCTTTTAACTGTCCCTTGGAAACAATATTTGGTTGTGCATTGTGAACAACAATAGAGAATGGTTACAGTACTCTGCAAAAAAATTCAGCTAATGCCCAAGTTTTCCCAAATGCAGGCTGCAATTCAGGAATCTTAGATGGTTTAACAAGAGTTAGCTTCATTGAATTAAGACTGAATATGTCCTGAGTTAGACCCTGGTTTCATACTGTTTTTCCACTAGACCCCACCTGGTAGAAATTTCGCTTAAAAACTCATGCCACTGGATTCTAAAGTAGAGCTACAGATAAACGACTCAACTATACAAACAGCTAAAACCTGAAGCCCAGTTTCAGCCCTTACGCTCTCTCTCACACCTCACCTGGTAGACTTATTTCCAGCTGATTTTGTAATTTCAGCATAATTACTGCTGGTTGATTACTCACCTTCTGCTTTGCATCCTAATGTTAATTTTCTCCACTTTACCTTCACTAAATACTCCTGATGCTATTGCTCATTTTAGAACTGCAGCCCTTTCTGGCCTCAACATAGACCACATCCATTTACTTACAATAAAAATGCAAGTTGTTGCAAATTTATGACACATTCTGCATTTCATAAACACCTGGTGCAGAGCAGTCCTCAGCTCAGTTGATAATAAATTAGTAGTAGAAGAGGTCTAATTTATAGCACTGAAGCTAAGAACAATCTGATTTTTAAACAAATATTGGAGCTCAAAACCAAAAAACTGCAACATCCCTAAACTGAAAAATGTTTAAATATCATCAGTGCAAAAAGCTTGTCTTTTTGAGTTGTGTAGTAATAGATGAAAAATGCAACAATTTTGGGCTTATGTGTTACACACGAAAAATTAGTAAAGAACACTGAACCAACAACTTCTATTATGTTTTAAAATTACATTTTAATAAAAAAGAGGTAATTTAATATTGTCTTCAACTTTTGAAAAGATATGCATTATGTTAAATCCTTTGAAAACACATAATAAATAAAATATGAATCCACAAGGACAATTATAAATTATGATGACTATTTCTTTGAAAAGCATTATTGAAAAAAAGAGATTAACCCCCTTAGAAAGGTAGCATATTGATTATAAAATCCTTTTAATAAACCTTTGTAAACAAAAGCAGTTTCTTTATAAACAAGATTTGAGAATCTCTATTCTCAAAAGAAACAAACATCTGAGAAATGAGGTTTTGCAGAGCAGGTATCAAATTTAAACATTTGATTACTTTAGATACTGAGTGTGCAAAAGGAGGAGAAAAATAAATTGATAGTGACAGAACTGGCAGAGAACAGTCAGTAGTTGAAAGTGCTTTCTCAGGACACTATGAGCAGAAGACAACAAAAGCATCTTTCTAGAGATTTCAGAAATTTTAGCTCATTTTTCACCCCCTATCTCTCCAAGATCAGCATTGCTCACACGTCCATTCTGCTGTGCTTGAATGCAGAATTATTCACTTCCTGCAAACTGCTTAACTTAGACTCAGGTCCCAAATAGAGTCTTAAATCGGGGACTCAAAGGACCAATTAAAAGAATCATAGACCTCATCAGGGACATCCGAACAACAGGTCACAAGGGGATGAGGTGGTAGGGTGAGGAACTGTATTCCCTTTCCTTACAGTATCTAGTACAAAACTTACTCTTTAATAACAGTGCAAGAAGAGCTGATAAACCTTTTCTCATCATTGTGCCCAGTGCTAATTTATCATACATTTCCCCCAGCCCCAGTCTCCCCTATCCTAGCAGCTCTGTTAAAACAACCCTTATCATTTCTCCAAATTCACCTTCTTCAGAGTAACTTCCCAGTTCACCTCCCTACAAAGCTCCTCATTCCCATTAGTGCATCCCACAGCAGCTATACTCTGTTAGCCCAAATTAAGCAAATTACACCAAACACAGGAGGAGGGGGAGAATGGGAGCAACTCAGATTTTGCCCTACTGAAAGCTCCTATTAATTTTTTCAAAAGTAAGCAAATTGGCTTCCCAGTATTGTTTTTCATTCTTCCTTTTACATAATTCAAGCAATCTTTCTGCCACAAACAAGTTTAATAAGCATTGTGGAGTACCACTGCATGCCTTAAATATCAGCTTTCCACCGCAGAAACCAAGCCCAGCACGTTCTGTCGCTGTTTTTTATGTTGTTTGTATGTTTTGTATGTTTTTGTTCTGTTCTATTGTTGGTCTGGTGTTGCCTTTCTGCAAGTTGACTAATAGAAATTCTCAATTTGCTGCTAGGAAATTGTGCAGTCTTGTGTGATCTGTTCAGTCATATGGGTGCAGGACTTGTGCTAAATCTCACTAAAGTCAGATACTTGCATGTCCACAAATCTGCAGCATATATCACTTTTGTGCTTTCTGCAGAAGGGCCAGTTCTGGAATCCGAGGTTTGTTTACGCAAAATTCTGCTACACTGAATGACTCAAACATCATGCTTCACTGGCAAAGATTCAGAAATGTCAATGTGATAGTTTGTAACAGTCCTTCACAAAAATCCCCACAGGACAGCTGAAGAGGAGAGAGTTATGTTTTTTTTTATGCCTAGCCTTCTCAAAATATAGGACATTTCTGGCTAGGTTGTATCTTCCACTTCAGGTGTATTAAAAACCAACATTCTTCCTGTCTTTGGATCAGAACATCCTTTCACAAGAATGTCTTATGTATTGCAGTTTCTGAGCACAGAGGTATTTATTGCATTTTTCAGGATCAAATAATGCACTAATAGGCTTGTGAAACTGCAAGGCATCCACTTTTTCTGACAAATCAGTTTATTATCACAAGGATAATCACGTTCTCAGAATTCTTCAAGTCTACAGTGAAATGGAAACCCATACTCTTCTTGTTTGGGATGACTAGAAAAATGATGGAATTCTTTTTTTTTTTCCTGAAGTAAATTTCAGTGCATAAATTTACCAAATTTTGTATTTGCTTTTTCACTATGGAACTATTTCCCAAATTATTGACAGGAGAGCACCACTGCCATGACCTTCTTTCCTTTTTACACTCTAAATGTACAAAGTCCAGTGTTCTGGTTACTTTCCCATTTATAGAAATGCAGAAAAATCAGATATTACAAACTAACTGATGGAGGCCTTGCTGAAGATCAGAGCCTGTGCAAATTAAATTTGTGTTGCTATTGATTTTGGCAATAGTCAGCAATGAGAATAATCACGGCTTCTAAAATGTGTACAACACAAATGTTTCTTACTCAAAGTGTGTTTCTAGAAACTATTAAGCTCATTATTAAAGCAATGTTTCATTTTTAGGGAGATTGCCAATATTCCTGGAAAAAATATCAATGCCCATTAGACTTCCAGTGACACTTAATGTACTTATAATTTCAAGAGAAGTTTTATTCCTCGTTAATTTTGGATCAGGTTCCAAAACATAGGGTAACATTTATTTCCAACAAGCTGTGAAAAGACAGAGAATTCAGAGGTCAAGTTCCCTTATATGGAAACCAAGAATCACTACATTGTTTCAAATATTCATTTTGTAAAAAACTTACAGCAAACTATAAATCTAAAAATGTTTCACAGCAGTGTTGCATTCTCTGCATATTCTGATGCAATTAATGCCTCTTCTAGGGACAGGAGTACCTAAGGTTGTATTTCTCCTACTGTTTTACAGAACTAACACTCAACAGATGTGATCTGGATGCTAGTCTCTCCTATGGAATAACTGAAGGTTTACAGGAAAACCTTTTCCTGTCTGATATTCTTGAAGGGATTTGTACAGCTGTAAAAGTAAGGACAGTGTTTGAAGATGAAACTAAAGAAGAATAACTTGAAAAAGAACTTGTCTTTCATAAGAGAATGCTCCGGAGAGATCTTATAGTGTCTTCCAGTCCCTGAAGGAGCCTCTAAGGGAGCTGGAGAGAGACTTTTTATGAGAGCATGCAGTATCAAGTAAAGGGGAGTGGTTTTAAACTGAAAGAGGGCAGGTTTAGGCTGGATATTAGGAAGAAATTCTTTAATGTGAGGGTGGTAAGACACTGGAACAGGCTGTCAAGAGAAACTGTGGATGCCCCATCCCTGGAGATGTTCAAGACTGGACTGGATGGGGCTCTGAGCAACCTGGTCTCATGAAAAGGGTCCTTGCTAATGGCAGGTGAGTTGGAACTGAATGATCTTTATGGTCTCTTCCAACCCAAACCATTCTATGATTCTATGATCATTAAGATTAATTTTTTAAGTGCAAATTGAGTATTTTTCTTATGGCAATTATTAGGAGAAGACAAATATCATTAAAAAAAGTGCTTCTGGCTTTTTCCTAACTCTCACAAAGTATATGCAGGAGGTGGAAGGTAAATACCTCACCTTCATGGTAAACACTGTAAGTCCTTTGTTGTGTTTCTCTAAAATGCAGATTCTAGAGAAAGCTTGCTTTGACTTATAAAAAATCTGAGAAAAAGAAGCTTGAATGATTATTACCCTATACACAATTTTTAAAATGATACCACCCTGTTTTAAACTAGTTGTAAACAGCAGGAAGGATATTAGAACCTAGAACTAGATGAACAAACTCATGCAAAGTGATGGAGATGACAAGTATCAGGAAAATGAGCTTCTGTTCTCAAAGGTTTCAGGAATCATTCATTGATAGACTCTAGAAAAGTATCGCTCTAAGAACTCTGCATGAACAGGCCAGCCTTTGGTAGGCTGTAAAAGTTCATTAGTCAGGGCTTAAAATATAGATAATACAATAAAGCTACTAAGGATTATACTTGCTGTTAATTATAACTCAATTAATTTTTAAACAATTTTGTAAATGTTTCATCACTGTAAATCATTATTTTTAAGTAAATACATTCATTTATCTTCTAGGCCTGCCTAATGACAAAATCAATGTACTAGTCTGATATTTGCCAGGCCACAGCATTTCCTTGGGAATGAATACCTCTTTGCTGAGAGAAATCTGGTAGATTAATAAGGTATTTAACATGCAATGAGAATTAAAACTTTCCAGAAGCTTTGGTTAATTTGCAATTGGGATCCAGAGATCCAGCTGTAGCTGGTGAAACAAGTTATCATTTCTTCTGAATAGCAGCTTAAGCCTCTGAGAAATAACAAGAGAGTGGACACAGAGCTTGGAGATTCCGATGTATCTCTGAAAGGTGAAGAGTCTTCCATTAAGAGTGTCATATTCCAAAACCCAAATTATTTCATAATCTTAAAATAGAAAACAAGTATAATTGATTTACATAGTTGGAGAGATAATAAGAATTAATTTTTTTATTTCAAATTTATTTATTTGGAACTTCTCCTTCTCTAGCTATTTATATTTGGTTTATAGCCCCTACTATGTCTCAGCCCCAAAATACATATTTCTCCATTTCTCTGACTAGTTGCTTTTTTCACTATCATACTATATATTATGGCCAAACCTGTGTGAAACAAAGTGATTTTGATTCATAAGGTTTTCATGCAAACATTTGTCCCTCTTTCACTTCAAGGAGTTCATCCCTTGAGTTTGTCTTTGAGTTTCAACTTCAAAGGAACCTAAAACTGCAATCTGAAATTCAGTCAAGGCTACAAAGCTTTGCCTTGTTTCAGGTCAAAAGCTCAGGAAAGTGTTGAATTACCTGACCAAAGAAAAATCAATTCACTGAAAAAACCCTTCAGTAATACAGAATTATCTTGTTCCTTTTAGTTCAGCATAACCCGAACTCATTGAAATCATCAACTATGGCATTACAATCTCCACTAAAATAGTCTCGACTCCAACCTCTTTGAGAAATGATGTTATACCCCCAACACATGCATACATTGAAAAAAGAAAAACATATTTTACTGTGGAATATAATTTGCTCTTAAAATAATATTATCTTTAAGTAAAATGGTACTGAACAAGTGCTATCTGCACTTAAACACTTTCCTGCTCCATAGAATCATGACATCTGCTATATTTTTCATGCAATCTGCAGTGCTGTTTAGAATTGCTTCCAGCTATTTTTATACCACACACCAGTTATCGTTCCAGCTTCCCTCCTTCCCCAGCATATCTTTTATCCTGCTATTGCCATAAACTTTAGAATTCAAAAGCAAAAAGAAGCACACTAAGCGTGTCTGAGTCTACATATACACTGCACAAATTGGAGAGGACAGTAGGATCAACATCATTGCAGCAGAGCTGTCGTCCCAGACCTTAGGATGGCATAACTACAACCTCTGGCAAGCTTCATCATTTGCAGCTGTATCTGGAACATGCTCTTGTAAATACTGACAGCTATTGCCTGCTCAATAAAGAAAGAGTTAAGGTTATCTCAGTCTGTATATTGATGCCGGAATTTTTATTTTTCGCTCATTTTGTGCCATTAACTTTGATATTCTAGAAAGGCATAAGATTTCACACATTCTGACAGGATATCTATCAAGTGAATAACTTTCTGCTCAACCTTGTTTTGTAAGGAGCAAGACTTCCAAAGTAGAGCAGCACACGGCAAAAACAAAACCGATGTTCTTTAAATACAAAAATGTAACAAAACTAAAGCGTACATATCTGAGTTAGAAACTTTGCCTGAGCTAGAAAAGTAAAAGTTCTTGAACAATGTGTCTCCAAATGACCTGGAGAGTGTATGTAATCCCATACACTTTATCCATTCCATAAAGACAGGACAATATACTCCAAATCCCTCTTTTGATACTGCAGTTCAGCAATGCCTTTTACTCGCCTTATTGCACTGTTTTATCCATAAAAGGCAGGTGAAAATCCTATTAAGAAAAATGTCTCATCTCCTTGGATTATTATTTCTTCCCTTTGTAATAAATGTGATTTCAGAAAAGTGATGGCATCCGTTTGTCCTTGCTACTTCTCTTTGGACCTCAAGAAGAAAGCTTAACTATGTTCAGCTATGTCTTCAAAGCTGCTCCGCACACCCACAAAGGAGCACACACAGACATTGGCAGGAGAGAGAGCCCAAAAATACCCTGTTGGGCCATCTGAAATCCAGGTATCAGGAAATGGGGAATCTGGAACTCAGGGCAGGCTACTGGGCCCAACAGGATACAGTTTCCTCTAAAGTGTAGTATTTTAAGAGGCTCACTAGAGAAAATATACTTAAATGAGCTTCCATCCCTGCATTTCTGCAGTTAAACAACAGCCTCTCACATATGTAGGAATTGCATTTTCCAAGGGGCTATAATAGAAAAAGCTCTAAACATATTATGCTCTCAGAAAAAGAAATGAATTTTTATTCTTTGTCTCACTGAAACACTGCATCACTGTAAGTTCTGCATTTTGTTTCCTAAGATTAGATGGAACCATGCATCACTGTGTACATTCCCTGTTGGTGGAAAAAGGGCTTCCTTGAAATCTCTCTTCCACTGATTGGTACCTTAAATATTGCTCTTTAGTCAACATTCATTTGCCATTTACCTCTTAAAATTTACAATTTCAGTAGCCAGATCAGAGAACTTTGTCAATCAATGTATTAACAATTATATAAAATATATCCCCTCTTCCATTTATCTTATTTAAGCATAAAGTAGGTTTTTAAGCCAGACAACTGCAAATAGTCAAAAATTTTCTCATTGGTTTGGGTTTTTTGGTTATAACTGAAAAAAATCTTCAACTGTCTTTGTAAAATTATACACAGCCATATTTAAAGTAAATAATAAAGGAATATAAATTTTTATCTCTATAAATCCTGGCTTCAACTCAATTGATCGCCTGTTCAAAAGCATTTTTTACTCTCTTCTCAATATTAGGAGATTGTTTGCAAAAGAAAGAAGTTACAAAACTAAGGACAGGATATGTTTTCTCTATGTTCTAGGTATTTTAGGATGCACTTTTCAGATGAAAATCCCACTTTTCAGTGTATGAGAGAAGGAACAGAAGACACATGCCATTGACTCAGCATGCGTTGTTTAGTACCTATAAAAACAGCAACAGTACCTTTCTTCTTTCTGCGTTTTAATAGTATAGGGCATGTGGACCTCATAAGAAATATTCTTATTTGAGAAAGTCATAACCACAGAACAAATAATTAGATTTTAAACTGGTTGATAATCAGCGTATGAACACCGTTTGGGGTGAGCAACCTGAACCAGCATCTCTAGCAGCAGTCAGCAGCTTTCCCCAACAGCTTAGGCAGATTCACAGTTTTCATTTGAAACTCTACCTCATGGGCAATTGCTGATCATGTGTTTTCTCAGTACACCCAGCTGCTGTTGTACTACTTTGGTGTGTAGCATGCTGCAGCACAGTGCTATATAAATACATCCTGATGCAGTTAAAGTAGAATGTGATTAAGCCAACACTTTCTTTCAAAAAATACTTGAGGATCTTTAACGACCAGAAAGGAAGGCTTTGACTTCTTATCTCAGCCAAAATACATGAGAGACTTTACTACTGTACTGAAATTTTGAAACAGCAGGGTGGCTTACAGTTATGACAAGTGGCACCACTGTATCTAGTTCCATCGCAAGTACACTTGAAGCTGTCCCACGTCTGGGTGCATTTTCCATCGTGTTCACAGTGATTGGGCACACACCTGTCAGGACGAGATGCAAAGACAGAAAGAGAAACCTAAATGAGCATCAAGATTTACACAAAGCAAAATTTTGAGCTGCACAAGCAGTGTATTATGTCCTTGTCTGGTAATGAATCCTTGTTATTTTAGGTGCAATAACAGAATTTTTATCTGAACACAGAACTGCATAAAAGATTCATCAAGGCTTTGCTGAAGCCCTTTTACAAACTAAAAATCACATTAAAGGTGGAATAAATTCATCATCATAAATCAGGGTTCTAAGTAACCTATGGCTGGTACCCAGCTGTCAAAACAAAAAGAACATCGCAAGCCACATCTCCTCCTGCTGTGCAGGTGGTGTCACTCCTCAAGGTGTCCAGTCCCACAGCTGACTGGACATTAAAAACAAAATGCCACTGGGTGGCTGTTCATCTTTTTGTTGCCAGTAATGGGATAAAAGGGAGGCAGGGCGCCTGCTGGCTAGGATGCAAGGAAATTAGTAGAGCTGCATTACCAAAGCAAACTATAGGCTTTGTTATAAAAGTTATGTAATTTTTTTCTTTGCAGGGGTTTGTGGCAAGTGTTGTTCACCTTTCTCCCACACACCTGCTGCTCTTCTCCAGCTACACTTTTTGCTGGAGAGTGGAAAGAATGCAAAAGAAAAAGTAGAACAGCAAAAACCCAAAGTTATAACAGAACATATATTAATGGTTTGAAATATTACCCAAATGTGATTTCAAAGATCTGAGTTTGGCCAGGCGCTTTTCTATCAAATATAGTAAAAACCAGGAATTGCCATTTTCTTTCACCTCTGAAAATATTAAACTTCTTTTCCTTGAAAAGGCTTTGAAATACGATTTCAAAGAATATTTTTTTTGCTAATTAAATTAGTTACAATCTGACTCAGTACAGGCTCTGCCTTTTGATCAAGAAACAAAGGAGCTTTCTTATCATGTTTTTTTGGCCATATCTATATCTTTTATTATGACATTAAATATCAAAACTAGGAGAGCCCCTATTAGACAAAGAAAATATTTTCATGAATGCACTAAAAATTAAGTATTCCTATCTCTAAGATAAATCTGAAGTTCATCATATTCGTGTGATAGTTAACAATACTCTCATGAACAACATCCAAGGAAAGCTTTGCTTTTCTCTTTAGAAAATTATTGAAACTGGAAGAGTCTGGGTCATTCCTCTATGGTCTCTTATGTCCTCAGTTTCCAGTCAACAGCATTGGCTCAACAAGCAAGAGCAACTTATGTCACAATGTGCATTGGAGAATTGAATGTTGTGTACTCACATTGATAAATTACTTTTTTTGTTTGTTTTATGCATGCCAGTACACCTACCTCAGAATATACAGAATATAGATGTCTTACATCCTATAACAGCCTTTAGAACTCAAGGTTACCCATTCTTTTCCAAAAAGATCAGAAAATACAGGCACGGTTAAAAATAGTTCTTAAAGAAATGCTCTTCTAAAGCAAGAAACAAAGCATTTAAAAATCTTCTTTTCACAGTAAAATACAGTGAAACTACCCGAGGCAATTATTACAGTTCAATAAATTATGTTTTCAATGTGGTTTAAATGAATTAATTTAGTTTTATAAGTGTGCCAGACTAAATGAATAGATAGAGGTGATTATTACTATTCAGTTGCGTTCTCAACAACAGAGAAGAAAAACAAGAGCATAATAGCACATTTCTAAACATCCAAACAATTAACAATTTACATGAATCCATAGCTGCTGGGTACAAGAGTAAGGAAAGCAAAGAGCAATGACATTTCAAAAATAATCTCATAAAAGTAACTTTTATTTAAGGCAGTAAATAACTACAAAATTCCTAAATCTGAATACGGCTTTGTATTTTTTCCAAGATAATTTCAAGATAACTTCTTTTTATGTTTTTTCTTCTTCATTTACATTTGAACATACATTATGTTAAAAGTAATTTTCCAATGACCAAATCAAACATTTTTCTATGTGAATTTCACCAGCTATTTATATGAACTCTCATACGAAATGCTTGCAACTAGTTTCATATTTTAGTGCAGTATAACTTACTTTTATTGCAGCATAACTAGTAAAGAGACTGCATTACTGACTATATAACTGAGGTAAATTACTTAATCTTCAGAAAGATGAAAACTAGATATTTATCTGTATCATTTAATGGAGCGTAATAAGTCATAAAAACAGAGACATTCAACAAACTCCTTGACGTTAATTTTATGCTTCCAGTATGATGGTTGGATTAGTGTAGTCTGCAGCTGCAAAATTTCTTTTTTACTCATCTGATTTTTCCTGTTCTAAAGATGATGCATTTAGAAAAATGAAGTAAAAAATATTTTAATGCCAGTGCACACTGAAGTTTAAATCAAACTATAGGATCATTTCCTGAAGTCTTCCCTTCACCCTCTTTTCTGGAATTTATTTCATCAGATAGAATTAGAAATTTTATTTTCTATTAAATCCGTTAGTAAACTTCTGTAGCATAATCTGGTGCTCATCTGTCCACATTTGGGACAAACCTTACCTACTATAATAGACTTTACAGGAAATGCTAGATATCCAGAATGTAGAAATTGCGTAAACCCCCTGATTGAATTCAGTAAACAACATCAAAAAAATAAGCCATATCACTGTAAACACCATTATTTTCCAAACAGATTTCTTTCCATAAAATGAGTAACATACAAATTTCCATGTACATCTTGCCAAGAAATTTGTATTTTGAGCAGATACAATCATATAGTTTATCTACCTTATGCCTATCATTTAATAGAGACTCAAAATTTATACACTCAAAACCTTAAAAAATTAAATGCATGCATGATTTTCCGATTATTTGTATTAAAAGACTGTGTTTCTAGTCAATCGAATTCTTCTCCTTTAGGAATAGGGTTTTAAGACATGAAAAGCAAAATAAAACAAAACAAACCTTCAAAACAGCACTTCCCTCCTAAACCAGGCTCTGAAGCCAGAAATCATCACAAACCAGAACTGGAAGTAAGCTCCCCATCTCCAAGTTCTATCTCTTCCCATTGTGGACACCTAGATTTTAAGAACTTCTTCTTGCAAATTGAGGACTTTCTTGATCTATGGCTCCTTCTGAAAAGCAAGTCTACAACTTCATCCCTTCAAGTGTGATACACTTTCTTTTAATTTCCACCCCAAAATTAATCCATTGAGAGTTTACAGATGCTGTTTTGTTTGGTATTTTATTTGGAAACTTTGACTTGTGTACCAAACATTGTTTGTTTTCCTTTGGGATTTACATCTCAATACTTTGCAGAGAGCAATCATAACTTCTTTCAGTCTGTAGTTTTGTGAGAAGTCTTCTATTGGAAAATATATTTTCCATAGTTCCTCCTTGTAAGTCTGCTCCTGCTTGCACTTGCATTCTGCTGAGTATTCTAAAGGAGGTCTTATCAATGTTTTGTGATTTCTGAGTTGATCAGAATTTTGTTGATAGCATTTCTTTACTGAAATTATTTTGCTTAATATATAGCATTTTGTTGACTACCTCAGGATAGAGGCTCAAAGACACCCTGAGAGTGTTCAATGCATTAAACAACTTCACTGCATTTCCCTCCTTCTTGCAACTAATGACTTCCATTATATACAGATAATCTTGCTACTGCTCTAAACAGCACTGCTCTGTACTGTGACTTCCATGGTGTGATCCAGATTTTTCAGGTCATTTTTCTAGACTGAAGCTGTATCATCAGCAAGTTTCATCAAGATATTCCTAATTTTGAGCCAAGGTTGAAGCATTGAATAGGATTTTCTCTGGCACTGATCTCTGAGCAAATCTTACCTCCCAGCCAGCCATTAGCCCATCAGTATAAATTGAGAGGCAATTACATTTGACAGTTGATGACTTACTTTGCAATTCCTTCCTAAAATCCCATCTTTCCTGGTTTAGCTAATAGTTTGCATCATTACAGTATATCAAATATTTTATTGACATCTGACAAAATAGATCTATTACTTTTCTCCTGTCTGAGACAAAAAAATACTGTGCTTTATCAGAGGAGGAGATCAGGTTAATCCTGTATAATCAACTGTTGATAAACACCTGGTGCATTCTACTCTACCTTATGTTTACTTCAAATAACTCCCTATTTTCCTCAAAAGCATAGTAAAATTACTAAAGGCAGATTAATTGGTTTCTGTTGATCTGCATCTCTCTCTTTTATTTGTTAAATTACATCAGGTTAACTCTGACACCTCATAATATAAAACCATGAACCTCTTAAAATTTGTTTGGGCTTTTTGTTGTTTGGTTGTTTGCTTGTTTCTGTTTGGTGTGGTTTGTTGTGTTTGTTTGTTTTTCTTTTGCTTCTTTGGTGTTTTTGTGTGGTTTTATGTTTGTTTTGTTCCACATGTGGTACAGTGATCCTAAGTGAGCTTGACACACTATTTACAACAAGAAAGAAATGAAAAAAAAACCAAAACAAAGGAAAAGTATCTTAGTATAAGATGTTAGTACAAGCAGGAGAGTGATATAAGACCCATGGAGAAATCCTCACAGCCTATTCAGCAAAAATCAGAAATGGCTGATTTTCAATTGGTCAAAAATTTGTTGGAAACAGGAAGGTTACAAACTGTTAGAAATGTCTACAGGGGAAGGGTAAAGATGCAATGTGGCTCCTCAGTGGTAGAAAATATTTTCAGAACAACTCAGAGCAGCATATATCAGGAATGGCTCAAGTATCTTTGGTTCTGCCTGAAGGCAGGAGAATAAGTTCAGGGATTTCTCCAGACACCTTTCTAATCTAGATATTTTAATATTCCATAAGAAACAGAGAGAATTTCTTTCAATCTCTTTTTTCTCATTACGTGACTACATTTTCTTAATGTTGTAACTGTGCTATTTATCTCCTGTAAGCCAACAGGTCACTACCTCAGTCTTTTTAGAGGACTCTATCCCTTTAGAGATCATTTGAGCAAGAAAACAAAAAAGTTCTCTTGTGCACAAAGGCAAATGTCCCTATGGCCACATGCAGACTATTAAAGTCCCTCAGTACTGAAGAACCAAGAAAAAACACAGACTTTTCCTTAATTTCCCTGCTTTTTCCTTTCCTGCTTCCCTTTAACACTTCCTACCTCTAGCATAAGTGCAAAATAGAGCTTGTGTGTAGATGCAACCTAAACCAACTCTCTTTATGTATAAACTTGAAACAATTAAGCCAAGAAATAACCAAAACAAAACATTCACCTGTGCAATTACTCCTCCACGTGAGAGGTCAAAAGGAAAGAAAGAACTACACACAACACACACAAGATGTTTGACATATACTGCCTGCAACTGTAGTGAGAAGAACACAAATGCTACAGTGATAATGACAGCATGAGAATTTCTGCAGAGCAGAACAAAACATTAAAGGCTTTTTGCAAAGGAAAATGACCTGGGTTGAATTATGCTTAACATGGAATTCAATCTTTTCTTTCTCATCATCAAATCCCTACCTAATCTTGCTCATGCTCACACCTCACCTCTCCTTTCTCTCCCAAATTGCTTCTGTTCTGCTTTTTTGTCCATTTCTCTGCCTCTGAGCTAACCACAAACAGTTTGCTTTGAATGGCTTTCCAGTATTTTGCCACTAGTTGCCCTTTTTAACACCTCCAAAGATATCATTCAAATCCATATTTTTATCACCATTTTTTGCAAAGATCCTTCAAAATGCATACTGCTGTCCTTGTTGAGTATGCTGTTCTGTCACCATCTGCCTTTGTTCACTCCCACACAGACTATTAAAACGTTACAGAAATTTAGATTTTTTTTACTCTTCAGAATTACCTGACTGCTCAAGAAGACCATGAAAGACTAAGTATATAAAATAATATAAAAGGAAAATAATTTTTAAGAGCAATAAATGCTTTCAGCTGGTAACTTGAATCACTGAAGATCCGTATGTTTATTTAAAAGACATTCTGTAAACTGGGAACAAAATCACAAAACCATTTTAAACATATGTATCTGTCTGCAGTGATATTGCTCTTTAATGCAATAGAATGAGTTGAACTCATCATGGTAAAAGCATACTGAACAATAAGGTAATCCAATTAAGGACACAGTGCTACTGAAGAGTCCTACTGTACTAAAATTAGGTTAAAATTAACCATTCCATAGAGAGTCCATGTTTTTCAGAGTATCCTAAATGAAAGTAAAAACAGCTGATCTGCATGGAAGATTCTTTCTTATTTCTTACAAGGTAACAAGTGTTTAAAGTGAGTTTGAGATTTTCAGCACCAGGATTTGGATCTCCTATGCAATGCAACACAAAGGGCAGATGGAAGGGACTGTAAAATTAATTTAGATTCAAAATAATTCCCAAACTAGTTTAATTTGCTGCTGCCTTCTAAGCTAATTGTCCACAGATGCATATAATCAAGAATGGCAGAACTAAAAAAACCTGAACCAAGAAGTACCTGGCCTTTCTTTGTCACTTATAGCAATACAAGGCCTTCATGTTTCTTTGGCGGACATTATCCAACTTGTTCTGTCACGAGATCAAAACAAAATGCTTGGCACTTTTAAAGTGTGATTTATGAAGAGCAAATCAATATTAAAATATGCAGTGACATTTGGTTAAGAAAAGTTCCTTTATGCCATATTCCTAGTAAAGGCTGCCAAACAGTATTTTCAGTGTTATCTTCAGATGTGTAAGGTGCCATGCTAAGCAGTTTACATTAGAATGATTAATGGAGAACTAATGTATAAAGTACCACAGTTAACTCATTTGGATTAAATGATCCTCTTGGATTTATGGGGTTTTTATTTTGTATACAAAAATGTAGAGACTAATTTTTCCTTTCTTTTCTACTGCTCTTAATTTTCAGAGCACTTCATAAATTGTTCCTTAGAATTAAATCATGCTGCTTCCACTTTAGCAATTGCAGGAGCTGGATAAACCATTTTTCTCCAGTTGTAGCAGACAATTTCCCAAACCTGTATGTTATGCATAACCTAGGCTCTACGGTGTCTGGTGGCTGAAAACTACTTTGGTCCAACTCTAACTGTTGCCACTTCTGCTGAGGCAAAGCAGGGGAAGATGAATCTATGGCTGCAGTTAACAAGACGGAATTTCACAGCCCTGGCATCCTTCCTGTTAGTTCCTAGCAATTGTTTCATGACAACAGGAGACCAACTCTGTGTGGAGTTGAAGCAGGAGGAGGTGGTGTATCAGGCAGCACTTGCTCAGCAGTTGTCTGTCTTCTCTGGAGTGGAGCAGGGCAGGCAGGGAGAACAGCAGGATAAAATGGGACAAAATGGCCCATGGGCTACATCTAGACCTAAAGCTGCAAACTAGAGTGTGCTGTGATGATCTTACAGAGGTAGATGGTAAGCCCAGAAATTCATAAATGAGCTAATCAGGCTAGATAAAAATAACAACTTCGATTGAACAATGTTTTAGTCAGAAAACACAGGCTTAGGTCTTCAGCTGGTGCAAATAGGAATATTTGCATCTATCTTAACCCTGTTAAATGAGTTGAAATGAAAGGAAGAATAAACTTTTATGAAAGGCCAGCTACTAAATATTATTTATGTCCAATGGGCTTGTTTTTAACTTTTTCCATTACCTTTGCCTGATCATTAACCTGTTTAAGGCTGTCTAGAGCAGATGAGAGGTACTCTGAGTAACAAATTTTTGTGGACTGGTATGTTTGAGTTTATTATTTGAACAACCATGCAGGAGTGGCTGTTATTCACTAAACTAACCGTGCCACATTGGCATCGCACAGATCTCTTGGGGCTATGAGAATATGTACTAAGCATTGAAGCTCTACACAAGAATCTCATGGGTTTTAATCGCTAGATTTCTGCAGAAATCTTTAAACCTTTCCGGGTATTGCCCTGTTTAAAATCTGACTGGATTAGTTTTGTATTCATCTAATCACCTCTCTTTTGCTACTTCAAATAGGTAAAGTAGAACATATTGGCTGGGCTTGAGAACAAACCCAAAAATAGATTCTTTGGTGTCCTGTTAATTCTTTATTATTTCTTCTTTTCACAGTTCTAATCAAAGACAGCTCCTGAGATTTTATGATGTCAGCTTCACTTTATAATCCAAGTTAGACATTTGAAGAAAGTTGCTCTTATTTTTTAGAAGATCATAATTGTCAGAGCACATGGACCAGTGAACAGCCTATATAATACAGAAGAGCGACTAGAATATTCCCTGCTAATAGACACAGAAGACCATGCATTGAATCACCAGGCAAATACAGAATTTATAGAGCTGTGTTTTAAATGAGATTATTCCTAAATTTATATTTTGGGGAATAAAGAAACTGGTAATTAGAAATTTTTATGTTTCTTCCCATAATGTAAAGAATTGCTTGGTAATAAAGATGATTATAATACTGATGGATGTTTTTATAATAAAAAACTCTTGCTGTCAATCAAACCGGGAAATGGGCTGTCATAGCCTTTGGCTATGACATTTTTCCACTCCTTAGTGCACAAGATAGCAGATTTTATCTTTTGTATTACTTGTTGAGATTGTCTGCCTCTTAACTGGGGACAACAGTGATGTCATGTTGATCTTCCAATAGGTGATAAAAGTCTTTCTGCATCATATGCAAAATGCACAACCCATTAAATATCTTGCCTGGCAAATGAAGAGCATATTAATCAACTTGATGGTCATGGAACTATAAGATGTCATCAACTGCTATTGATATAAGTACAGTCTTGGCTCAGAATCCTATTTTACTAATCTGGCTATGACATGATGAGATGGAGTTTTATTTTATAACTGGTAGGTTTTGAGTTGAACATATTGAAAGTCAATGTCCCAGTTGCTATGGCATTGCACTTTAAAGGAAACTTGAGGTAAAACGATTTCGTACTGCTAAAGTAATGCTGATCTTGCAAAGTGCACATTGCCTAAATGACTTTGTTTAAAAATGCTAAAAAATGGTGGTAATCCTAAAAAAATCCCTACAGCAAGTGGTCTTTTTACTTGCCTGGTATGAAGGACTTTTGATTTTTATTTGGTTCACCTCAACCACCTTTTTACAATTACGATAGTTATTTTAATTTTTACTCTTGTTATTATTGTTACTCTTTACTATCATTACTATTAGGAATCTGGCCACTTTCTTCACTGTGATAGACACAATCTGGAAGCTTACCTAAAAGACCATTATCTTACAAATACCAATTTGAAGGTAAAGTTTATCCAAGTCCTAACGTCTTTACAGAAACTGTGGATCTTGCATTAACAGTCAGATTATAAACAGTTTATAAACTGTTATAAAGTAGATTATAAACTAGAACAATCCAATTCCAGTGGATTGTTCTAGTAACCATATAACCAGAAGAGTCTGATCTGTAAGCATTGTAGAAAACACTTTCTGCCTTACCAGTGAAGTTTTTCCACTTCAAAACAAAAACATAGTCTTGGCAGTAAAGCAAAACACACAATGTATGCAATAAAGCAAATGTGAGATGGAAGCAAATGAGAAATGTTTCTGAGACATTTATTAATGACAACCGGTATAAATGCCAGTTTCATTATTAAATCCCTAGTAGAACAAATAAGTCAAGGACACTAATTTCTCCTGCCTCCGAGAGAAACCCAGATCTTCCTTATTTCATGGCAGAGCAAAAATAAACCAACTAAGACTTTTAGTTATCCCTGTGTACCATAGAGGAATAGCTGAGTTCAGCATGCTTTTCTTGCAGTATATCCTTGCCAATTCCCAGTTTGCTCAATATTGGCAAGGACATATAGACTAGATTCTCTGAGTCATTAATTTAAATTTGACTTGGATCAATCATGAATGATTCAGACATAGACAGCATTCACACATTATTTACTTCACATGGAACACTCCTGGAGTTGACCCATAGAGTCACAAAGCTTAATTATATTTCATCATTTGGTAGAGGGAATATAATGTGCATATTTACTTGTAACCCTTTTTCCCTTCTCTATTCCAATTCCTCATCTTTATACTTTGCAAGATTTTTGGATCAGAAAAAAGGATTTAAATTTATATTTGCATAGGATGTTATCACAATGGAATTTCCTCCTCCTTATCATTGCAGTCATAATGAACAACAATAGCAATAAACTGTAACACAGAAATGAGTTATCTTTTTGCACTGCATGATTCTCCTCCAAATTATCATGGAGCATATGCTAAAATCTACACAATTTGTTTTTTCTCCTTTACTATGACACTTGTGCCATCTACCAGAAACAACAATATCCTCAGCTAAAATATCATGTATAAAACATGAAGCATGTAGGTTAAACTGGCTTATTTCCATGTCTTTTATCTGTGTTCTTAGTGCACATCAGTATTTTATTCTTTTATTGAAGCCCTAAAACATAGTTATAAATTGCAATATAATGAGTGCTGTAGTCTAAAGACATGAAAAGCAAGGATGTGCCAATGAATTTGCAGGTCTGCTGCAGTGTGGTCACAGCTCTGTGATAAATATACTAATACAGTGGTCTATTCACAACCTATTACTCAATTCATTTTCAATTTGCTGAAATCAGATATGCACTGCAAGTAATAAACAATTCATTTATGATCTTCTACTTGTACAATGAACTGCTTTGAAGCAGGAGGCTTCCTGTTGAAGTAATAAGTAGGTGTGGGTGCAAACACACAGGTGCATTTCTGTTCACACACCTACATTCAATATGCATAAACATATACACATGCTTTTTCCAAGAATGGTGACAATTTCAAGCTTCTGAAAATGGGAAGTCCTTTCAAGAAAAAAATCATATTTAGAGCAAAATTGTTTTTAAGGCAAATGTAACTATGAGGATGCAACAGTTTAAATAACACATACTTGACTGTAAAAAATGTAATTACATGACCCTGGTATGCCTAATTTTAGTTACAAATAACTCAATGATGAGAATCTATTATTCTACCAAAATGGGCTTGTGATTGCCCTATATAACAATTGATAGAACATAATTTGGAGTACTTTAGAGGGTCCTGATTCTGTTTTTCTGCTTTTCAAGCACTGCAATTTGGGAACCATAGTTCAGCATCTGCCAGTATTTCAGTTTATTATAAGCTTTGATTTCTCAAGGGTTTTTATTTCAGTTACAAATTTTACTCCAGAAATTCAGTAAACAAAGCATAAGTGAGAACGGAAATAAAGAGTTGCATACCGCCAGCATTGGTTCTGAACTAGCTCATGCACTCTAGTATTCCAGGGGAGTAAGGACAGGCTGGTAGATAGTTTTAGAGGTTTTACTTTAAGAAGAGGAAAATAAGGAAAAATCCCTACATAATATTTTGCTTTCCAGACATTTTGTTATTAAATCTTTGACACTTCTTGAAACAGATTCTTCAGAGGAAAGGGCCATATTTGAGTAATATCTCAAATTGAAAAATGTTGGAAAACATGTTGAAGTTCTTGAAACATGTAATTTGACATATTCAAAATGAAGAGTGTCTTTTTTATTTTAAAATAATTTTTCACTTTGAAATGTGATGTAAAATATACTATATGGATAGGACTGTACCAAACCAAGTACTAAAACCTTTCAGCCTGCTGTTTCAAATTGAAAGGATATTTCCAAATATACTGCTCCCACCATTCTCCCTTTTCCTGAGGGAAAATTGGATTGGAGCTGTTGACTGGGGCAGTATGCAAGAAAACTGTTGAAAGAACCTTTGCAGCTTTGATAGCTGCACTGACACCTGAACTGGGAGTAAGAAGTTAGCCTGAAATTCAGTAGATCTGATATGGGAGCAATCTAAACTGGTTGTTGCCATCTACCAGAAACAGTGCTCAGAAAGGAATTTAAACTGGAGAATGAAAAGCAGATACAGAGAGACACTGTATGTAGAAGACAAAAGTGTGAGAGAGAAGAAAAAAATGAGGAAAAAAAAGTTTAATCACAAGTGTGAGCACTGTTGGGGGAAGTATTTCAAACTACTTGAAAAACAGAAAATTGAGAGCTGCTCAAAGCAAGGCAATAAGGAAACAACACAGACTCCAAGGACAGGAAAGAGATGAACTACTGCAGCCTCAAGTGCCAATAAAATTACTGTTTTGGGAAGCATGAAACAATATAATCAACTCATCATGTCAAGATACTTGTACTTTCATAGTGGGACTGGAAAATATCTCTTTGTCTCTGTTTTTGATGCTTATTCTCTTTAAACACAAGGTGTTTTAACTGTTTCATGGAAATCTGCTAAGGCGTTCTATTTACCTTATATCCAAAGACATATGGTACCATATGTATAAAAGAATGGAACCATGGTCACTGCTGCAAAAATGATATATCTTTTCATTGTTTAACTATTTCAAAATGTTAGCTATATGACATACATTTTTCTCCTAAAACTTTGCTTTGTTTAGTTAGTGCTTGTCCCTTAACTTTAGCGTATTAAAAATATGTCAACAATTCCTACTGCTTCATTTACCTGTTATATGAGGGATTGGAAAGAAATGCTGAAGCAACATTTTCCCCTGGTCAAGTCTTTTTTTACTGAATATTGCTGACATCGAGAGATGTGAAGCTCTTCCCTCTTTTCTGAAAGATTTGCATATAAGTAATGTAGGAGTGATTGATGCTGGGAAGGGGTATCCCAGATGACCCCAGTCATGACCTGTACTAACAAAATAATGAATATGGTGTGCTATAATGAAAAGTCCCAGTTGCACTAACCTCTGGTCAGGAATGCACACATGACTCTTTTTCCCCCACTTTACCTACAACACCAGCCAACTTGGTAGGTTACTTTTTACTCTCAGATACACATATTTTCTGTCTAACTCTTACTGCTATAAATATTCCTGGTCAGACAAATAATCCTGAACAATATAATAAAAAACCTTCATGGAACCCAAAATTTTATCAATGTCATTTAATGTTTGCATCTACAGTGTGTTCTCAGATATGTATAAATTACCTATGTCCTTGCAGTGAAGGAACAAGTAAGCTTTACAGTGTTAATTCTTAGGTTGTAGCCTGTGTACTAATGCTCTGCTGTAGTTAGAGAAGGGGTTTCTGGATCAAGAAATAAAGCAAGCCCCATGAATCAGCATTTACAAATCTGATCTTGAGAAATTTACCCAGAGTTTTGTAATTTCTGTGAATTTGTCCAACAGAAATAAATCAATAAAGGTTGGGAAGCCTCTTATGGAATCCAGAGTCACTCTGTAAAGCTTCACTAAAACATCATGTCTGAGACAGGTTCCCTGGCAGGCATCTGTGGCTCCCCTTTTTGATAAAGAAGGACATGCATCCTGCTCTAAAAAGCAAAGCTAAAATGACAAATAAGGAAAACTTTTCTTTCTAAACAAATAACTCAGAAAACAGTCAAAAGTGAAATAAAATATTCCAGCTCTGGAAAAACTTCTTATTCTCTTCCTTGATCACTGCAGCAATTGTATGTTTCAGTGTTTCATGGGAAGATATTTTTATTTTCTCTCCAGGGTTCAGATGTGGAGTACTGGAACAAAAACTATACAAAATAATTGCATACAGCGGTGTGGTGTAGCTATTCTTTACATTTTACCATGTAAAATTATGAAATTAATTATATTTAAAATAACATCAGATGAATTAAGATCTGCTAAAAAGTCTATACTTAATTCTTAGAATTTCATAATTCCTGATTCGGATGGCTCTTCACCTTAGAAATCAGGGATTTGACCAAGCTATGTAAAACCCAGTTAAGAAGAATTCATCATAGATTAACTGAGCCCAACACCAACAGATAAGGAATTTAAGCTTCAGATCAGAAATACAGTAAACTAAGATTTAATAACTAGAGATTCTAATACTAACAATTAATACTTCAAAACAAAAAAATAAAGAGCAAAGGAAAGTGAACCAAATGTGAAAGTGGTAGCCTGTGTGATTTTCTCTTCCAGTCTATCAAATGCCACATCAAACCTGCCAAACAATACAATCACATTTTCAAAATACTTTTAGTGGTACTCACAATCAGCTTGTTCTAATAATTTAAACGAGTTTGTGACTTTCTCCCTGAAAGTGGAAAGACTCTTAAAAATCTTAGCTGTTTGTTTGTGAATAGTGATTTCCATCTTAATTCTTTAAATGTACAATGTGTTTCTTCAAGTAATATGATAAGTGAACAGTTGTTCTCTCCTCTTTATATTCTATTGTAGTGTTTAATGGCAACAGGGTCAAGCAGAAATTGCCATTAAGCCTAGAAAACTGGAAAGCAGAATTCTACTATGCTATACATAGTACATGCTATACCATTAAGTGTTATGCTATGACACATAATACTTAGTGGTTTATTGAGAATTTTAAAAATGGCATGGGAATTATCCAAAAAGGGAGAAATTTCAAGATTGCTGGATGTTTGTTTGTTTTCCTGAAGAATACTACTGCATCTGCTCTCAACAGAGAGTTACACTATGACTGTGATACATGATACTTTCAAGGAGATATTTTTCTCAACAAATGCTGAAGAGACTTTAACTACCCAGGGAGAAGAAATTGTGTATTATTTAGGCTTTGACAAAATTTCACCTGTATTCGGTTACTGCACAAATACCAAATTCATGTATGTCTGATAAACAAAAAAGTAGATGCAATTATACATAATGCCATTATGTGGAAACAACATTCTTTGTCTTTCCATGTCATATACAGATGTAGAGCTAAAACTTGAAGTTTTAATGTTTAGGATAGAATGAATGCAATGTAACCCACAGAATGCCTTTTGGTTCTTCATGAGGACTTGTGGGGCCAAAATGCAGGCAATTTGAAAGTCCTTAAGTACACATCCTGGATTTATTTATTTTATACTATATATTTATTTACATTATTTTACACTTGTGTGTTTGGGGGACAGATGGATGGAAGTTCTTTTCTTCAGGCCAGAAAGTGTTACTGGATATATAGATTCACTGTCTCATTTAGAGGTCTTAAGTGGTATCAACAGGATGCATTGGTTGTAACTCCCTTTCACTTTTCTCTTTGTGCAGTACGTTTTATCTGTGAAAAACACCTGTTTAACGACAGCAGAGAATTAGGATGACTGTACTGGTGTTATTTGAAAACAACATAATTTAAGAAATGTGCAGCTCTTTTCCTTTGCCCCTTCAATGGCTCTAATTCCATGGTTTTAGATGTTTATTTCAACAGCCGGGTTTAAATCTTGATACTTTACAAACTTTAAGGATCAACACCACCAGGCCTATAGAAGTGGAAATTAATTATGTCAATCATCTTTTCCACCAAAGAAAACCTATCTTCTAACTACAGTGCAAGATTCCTGATTTTAGAGCATGATATTCTAGCACAGTCCATGATAGTCTGATTCTCTGGTGAGCCACTTCCTTTCATACTAAGGGACTCTTAGCATTTTTGGTCCTCACAGCACTGTCAAACATATAAAAGCTAAACCTTCATAACATGTTACAGATCAGAAGAGATAAATCAGCTACCAAAATCTGCTTGAAATTTTGAAGCTACTCAAAAAGATCTTTATAGTGAGTCACAAGTCTTGCAAAGATAGGTCACATTTAAATTATGAACTAATGCATTATTTATATTGGAGAGATTGTAACTCAGAAATCACTGTTATAAACAAGAGAAAGGTCTAGGCAAGAGCAGAGAAATTATACTGCAATTTGCTCAGCTACAAAGATAAATTATTTCTAAGCAATATATATTATAAATAGCAGTGCTATACAAATAAGCTGTCCCTGAATTATAGTGGAACAGGACAAAATGCTACCAATTTCTGTGAAAAACTGGGTGTCGTTTACAAGATAATGACAGTCCTCACAGATGGAGGAATACGTGGTTTCCAGTGGGCTACAAACAGCAAACAAAACCAGAGGCTCAAAGTTGACAAAACTGATTCCTAGAATTCTAAAGCAAGAGTAATAAAATAAAAAATTTTAGGTATTAGGTTTAAGTTAAAAATCTATGATGTAGGAAAAGTAATTTTATCACACAAGAGAAGGAGAAAGAATACTAGTGAATATGTGATCTAGAAAAAGACAGAGAAAGAGAATTCTGCTGTAAAACAACATTCTTATCCCACCCGCTGCAAGCTTTCTTTTCTCTGGGCTGAACAGTGCCAGCTCTCTCAGTCTCTCCTCATAGGATAGATGTTCCAATTCCTAAATCACACTAGTGGCACTTTTCCTGGACTCCCTCTAATTGGTTAATTTCTCTCTTTCCTGTACTGGGGAACCAATAATGGACACAACACTCCAGCTGTGTGTGGCCTCACTAAGGTTGAGTAGAGGGGCAGGATCACCTCCCTCATGCTTCTGGCAAGGATTTTCCTAATGCACCCCAGGGTACCACTGGCTTGCTTTGCCACAAGCGTACATTGCTGATTCATGGTCAGCTTGGTGTGCACCAGCATCACCAGGGCCTTTTTTGCCAAGTTGCTTTTCAGCTGGTCAGCCTCCAGCTTGTACTGATGCATGGGGTAATTTACCCCAGGTTCAGGGCTTTTCATTCATCTTTGTCGAACTTCATGAGGATACTGTGAGCCCCTTTCTCCAGCCTTCTCATGCTCTTTTTGATGACAATAGAACACTTTGGTATGTCAGCCATTCCTCCCAGTTTTGGATCGTCTGCAAACTTGCTCAGGGGTGTACTTTGTTCTAGCATCCAGGTCATTAAGGAAAATATTATACAGTATTGGCTTCAGTATTGATACCTGGGATATCAATCTAGTCACACTAGACACTTGAATTCAACTGGACTTTGTGCCACTGATCACAACCATCTGGGCCCAGCCCTTCAACTGGTGTTCAACCAGCCTCACTATCCACTTACCTAACGTACTTTTTCAGCTGCGCTGTGAGAATGACATGGGAGACAGTGTCAAATGCTTTACTAAAGACAAGGTACAGAACATTCAATGCCCCCATCCCCTTGTCCACCTAGCCAGTCACCTTATTGTAGGAAGGTTTTGATTATGCATGACTTCACAAGTCCATGTAGACTACTCTAAATAAACCTTGTGTTCTTCATGTGTTTAGGAATGTTTCCTTCTCAGGGACTGAGATAAGTCTCACCAGCCTGTGCTCCCTTGGATCTCTTTTTCTTGTTTTTCTTGAAGATAGGAGGGCAATTTGCTGTCTTCCAGTTTTCTGGAACATCTCCCAGTTGCCACAACTTTTCAAAGGTGATTGATACTGACCTTGCAAAGGTATTAGCCCATTCCGTCTGCATTTGTGGGTACAAACCCATCAGGCCCCATTGACTTGTGTATATCTAACTTGTTGGAAGTGCTTTCTAAACTTGGTCTTCCCCCACAAAGAGTAAGCCCTCCTTGTTCCAGGGCCCTGGTCCCTGGGGCCTCAGACTCCTGAAGCCCAGTTTTACTGGCCAAGACTGAGGCAAAAAAGGTGTTCAGTACCTCAGCCTGCTCCATGTAATTTGTCCCTCATTTTCCTATGCCATTCAGTAGTAGACCTACATTTTCCCTAGTCTTCCTTTTGCTGTTTAGGTGCTTTATTGTCCTTGCTGTTTATTTCCACAAGTAAATCTACTTACGATTTTTAAAACTTACTAAGACCTTTAGTTATTCTCCTCATAGGTTGGAAAAAAAGTTTTTTCTTTTCTTTTAAATCCTGGAAGGCACTAACGTGAGGGTCTTCCATGCTAACAAAATTTGTGACCCTCTTGCAATGTATGGGCCTCATGTAAGCCAGGATCCCTGCTAGATTAGAAGTATGGTATAGTCATAAAAGACTAGTATTTGAGAATCCTGGGGTTACCCAAAAGTGAAACATGAGGTCACACAGTTTCCACCAAGGCTCTCAGTGGGGTTTATTTTAATGAAAACAATGTAGCATGTGCTGTCAAATTTTGACTGCATAGTAAAGCCCAGGATACATGATTACCTGCAAAGAAAACTACAGATAAAGAAACTAAAAGCACAAAAAATGCTTCAGACAACTGAAATGCACATGGGGAAATAAGAATGATAGGTAAGAGTTACCGAAGTTAGGACACATAGCTTCATTATGCTCTCGTCATGAAAAAATACAGCAAGATCATTAGCAGCCAGCGGGGATAAGTATCTCAGTTTTATTACTCACAAGAAACATTCAAAATATGTGAACATATGCTTCAAAATGTCAGTGCCTCATTCTGACCTCTTCTTGGGCTGTCATAATTTGTTACTCTTATATCCTAATACATTTTAATTTCTGCCATCTTCTGGAAAGTTCTACAGCACAACACTTGAAACAAAATCTTGAAGAGTAGATGGTGTCAAAGCATCTCACATTAACTCCCAAATATGCTGTTCTAATGAAATATAAGACTGTACCCTAATTCATAGGCATGGGTTTTATTTCCATCTACAACTAGAAAAATTATTAGGAGCCTTAGGATGCCCACTGACCATTCTAGTGCTGCTGCTGCAGTACCTTGATCCTGTGGGGCTCTCCAGGAAGGTGTCCTGGGTGCAAGTGTTCAAACTAAGCTTTTAAAATGGCTTCATTTCCCACTGTTGTCTAAGGTGTGCCAGTGCTGCACTTTAAACAGGACCTCCTCTGTCACAACATTTAACCAGCACACCAATGAGTAATTCTTGCCTTGTCCGAGGCATACATCTGACTATAATACAGCACTTGAGATGGGCACCTAGCATTCATTTCACCACAGCAACCTGCTTGAGCAAGCTGACAGACATGGCCCACTGGCAGGGCAAAGGAGGGGCTGGAGGAACAGAGCAGTGAAAAATAGCTGTGACACCAAAACCCAGCTCATCTTACGGACTCTGATCACAGGTGGAGTCTGCTATAAGATCTGTAACCCAGACATAGGTACCTGATGTCTTCCAGATATTGACTGTGCAAACACTTTCCAACTACCTTTGAGAAATAAGTAGATTCAGAATAACATTTTTTTTTTTGTTTTGTTTTGTTTTGTTTTTCCTTTATTTGAATACACTCTGATGATGCCTTTGGCACATTTTAAATCTTTTACCACCTGCACATGCTCCTCCTTCCTCCTTTACCCTCCCCTGCCTTTTTTTTACACAGAAAGACTTACATCTTGATACACTACTAAGACGGTTAGCTTTTTAAAAGCAGCATATAAATCTAGTTCACCAAGTTATCTCTTACCATAAGGCAGAGTCTTTTTTTGTGCATAGCAAGAAAAATATATATTTACACACAAAAAATCAGGTCTCTTCTTTCCTCTCTTCAGTGAAGAAAGAAAGAACGCACCTGGACACCCTCTGCTTTGAAGAGTAATTTAGACTTACATTAGAACACATCACATAGAATATAGTGAATAGAGTTAGATGAGTGTCCTAAGACCACATCACATTATGAACATTTTCAGTTACCACAACCCCTTTGCAACATTTGCTAGATTTAGGATAAGGCATTGGAATGGAAGGTTGAGAGTTAGCTATAGAACTTGAAAAATGTAAAAATGTACTAGAGTATTCTGCATTAAGTCCCCATCATGTATGACTGCAGTACATTTTTATCTTTGCAATAATTTCTAGATTTTCAAAAGAAGCAAGAAGCCGATTAGTCACCATGCCTGTAATTACCTTAAGCAAGTTATATCATGCTAAGTGCTTTACTTAATGGGGAAAATTAAACTGCCTCCTTAATTTTTCTTTTTTTTTTTTTTTAACTGTAAAACAAACCATTATGTCGGGGGCCCTTTCAGGGACATCTTAAAACTGTACCATATAAAAGACCTCATACAGAGGAGGGACCTCAAATAACTTCTCTCCTGGAGGATGATTAGTTCAGACAGACTTAGGAAGCAAAAGGAAAACCAAACCGACAGGCCTTGGTATCATCTTGGCAGTGCTGGAGGAAGAGGAGGCAAACAACTGATCCTCAGATAGACTCAGGTATGGTGAAAAGCCACCTCTACCTGCAAGTGATTTTCTGCAGGGTGAAACTGGACAGGCAAGCTATCAGTACACACACATACACAATCAATCGTTCACCTGGCCTCAACTTTAGGAAACCAGTTAGCCAGAGGACAATATAGCATATCTCTTGTGGATGCCTCATTTCTCTCATCATGAGGGATTTATCATTTCCTTTGATAGAAAGATCCCAATGGATTTGGGATGGTATTGCAGGAACCAATACCATGACAACAGATGGCATTACCTCTGGTTAAATTTTATGCTCCTTCATTCAAATCAGCAGAGTGCTGCTTGAAAGTTGCTTCCTACCACATATCAGCTGGACCTTGGCGTCTTACCTGAAAATCGGCAGGAAATTTTGAGGCCAATACTAATGTAAGTAAATATCTTCCATTTTAGAGGACAGGACAATTTCTTCTGCCTAAAAAGTGATGTCTCCTGTCATTTTCGCAGTGATGTCTCCTGTCATTCACCCATTTAATGAGCAAATGAATAAGGGATAATGCAAAACAATTACCTTTACATCTTGTCTTATAAATACAGTCCCCGACTTCCCCAAATTTCAGCACACATACAGACAGAATCTAGGAGATGAAGCTTAGGAACAAGCAAAGAAAAAATTGTCTTTATATAAAAAAAAGTGGAAGCATTAAAGAAAAAAAACTGTGGAATTCTGTTGGGAACATAGGAAACTTCCTTATCAGTGAAGTTCATACTCCCGGTGCAATGACTAAAGCACTGTTCCCCTGAAGTTTAAAATGACGAGTGCTAGCTATAACTGATTTCTCTGATTTATGCCTGAATGGCCCACTTCTCCTTTAATAGTAAACTCTGCAAGTGATATGCTATTTCTCTGCAATAACATTAATTTCAACATGCTGTCAAGTGGATTTGCTGGAAAATTATACGTAGAATTTGCATAGAATGGAAAAACTTGTTTTGTAAAAGGGAGAAGTCATTCAAGGGCTAAAAGGCTTCTGAAAAAAACACAGCTCTGTGACTATGCAATTAAAGGCAACAAATCAGTTATTCCCTTGGAAAGTTGTCTTGGAAAATTTCCTGTAGTTAACAACTCAGTGTTCAAAAGCAGGCATAAAAGGCAGACAGAATGCTAAGAATTATTATAGAATGAAGCAGAATCAAAGATTTTGAAAGCAACATTTGCCACTACAGATATGCATGTTGCCTCATGTTTGAATAACATGAATAGCATGTGATTCTTCCTATTTTATCTCAAAGAATAAGAGGCTAACACAGCCTTGGAAGAGGAGAACTAAGGGGTGGTACTATACAAACTTTTAATGGTGTGCTAAACCGGCACTAGCAATGAGTAGGCATTGTTCTTGTTGTATAGAGCTAAAATTAATTCACTGCCATCACCAGGTACCAGGGCCAAAACCAAAATAAGTCCTTCCTCATGTCTTTCCACTATAGAGATCACTACCTTTGTGCTTTAGGGCAAGAGAGGGAAATATAAAGCAGAAGAAAGTTCAAAACAGAGTAGAAAAATTACAGGCAAGATAAACATGAGTGCAGCCTCTCAGTCAAGAATTTCTGAAACTACTGATGGCTGGAAAGTAGACCAAGAAAATATTATCCTGCACCTATCCTGTTCTTGACTGTTTTCCCTAAACATCTGGTGGATGCCATGAAACTTGAGGACTGATGCAGTTATCACCTGGTTTTGATGGTGCCCTTTTTAGAAAGCTATTGGCAGGGAGGAGCAAGAATGTACTGTACTGTAAGGGAAGAGTTCCTGGGAAGTTAGAGTGAATCAAGGCAGGCAGGGCATGAAACTCACTGAGAGGTCCCACAATACCAAGAAAGATGAGCCATGCCCATCTGCTGCTCTGGACCATCAGCCAATCTGGCAGTAAGGTAGGTAGCAGGTCAAGCCAGAAGATTAAATCAGTGGCTCACGGTTTGAATTAGTGAGTCACTTTGCCAGACACTGGCCCAGCTTCAGTGTAGCTCAAAGATGAGAGCAGAAGCCTTAAAACAAAGAAGTGGAGAAGCTATTGCTTCTCATAGCTCTCCGTTACAATGCTCTCTCCACACACTTCTCTGGTACAACGACAGGCAGCTGCACCAAAAACTGGCCCTGAGCCCAGGCAACCAAACCGGTAAGGGCAGTGAGAGGTGAGAGGCTGCACTCGACCCTGATATTTGTTTGTACTGGGCTTTGCTTCCTCCACCAATATATTGAGTGCTATATAAGCTTTCTAGTACATTTCAAGCATAGGAAAAAGCCACTGATTTTTAAAGGGTTAAGGGTTGAGCTCAATTTACCTAAGAATTAGACTTAAACTCCTTGCATTCAGTGCACACATTTCTGTTCCACTCCCATCATAACACTGGTTTCAGTAGAACTTTTCACTTCATTTAGAAATTGCACTCTATAATGTGTTTCCTTTTATCACTTGTAGCCTATCATTACAACCTTCCATACAGTTGGTGCGCATAGCCTTTGAAACACATTCCTTTCAGAAAATTGCCATAACTCAGCGTAAAAAAGTTCGGATCACAATATATGACATTTTTCATTGGTCAAACATAGAATTAATTGCTAGTTCAATTCAAGAACAGCAAACACAAGTTGCTGGTTATTTTTACCCTGTCTGAAGGATATATTGTTTTAATTACGTCCTCAACTGGTTGAAGAAGTTGTGTTTCTGAGATGATGGCTGCCCCAGCACATCCTGATGGTGCAAATACATTCATGTTGGCATTCTGACTGAAAACATAGAAAAGCATTCTCACACCCAGATTTCAGTGTTAACTCTGTCTGTCAATTGCTATTAGCAACTTCCCTTTTCAAAGAAAACTTCAGAACTAGTGTTTGAGAGATGTGTGGTTCATTAAATACTTACATTTATTAGAAATTTCCTTGAATTTTTATGGTGCCAAAATGCTTTCCGTTTCTCCTGTTCTTAACAGACATCATAGTCTTAACATATGAAAATTGCTTAATTCTTTACATGTTCTACACCCTAATTTGGCATTTGACACATTTTTAAACAAGTACAGTGTGGGTTTCCCTTTGGAAACAGAGCAAGCTGTATAGTGTTTGAACCTTAACCTCACACCTCTCTTCACACTGATTTGAATTTTCTCACAAAAAAAAGAACACCTAACAAGACCCTGTACATTCTTCTCACCACAAGAATTTGAAACAGGAATGAGGAGGAACTGCACACAACTCTCTGAAGGTGTTGCTACAATGACGTAGGAGATAGCTTAGTGACAGGGACTACAAGGCTGAAATGAATAAAAAAACCCACTAGAGTTTATTATGTTGGAGACAGATACCGTGTCAAAGAGGTTGCAAATAAATTCTAACTCTTTATATTTGACAGAGAAAGAACTAAAAACCTTGAAGAAAAGAGTGTCAATACAATATGTAACAGCCTTCTGGCTGTAGCATTTGTTGCCTCTTACACAATCTTCAACCACTCCCTGTTCAAAGAAGAGTATAAGACAAGGGCAATTTAGAGCAGCAGTCTCTGAATTGCGTTCTTAGCTATATTGTTCCACAGAAATTATTAAAAAATTCATGGAAAATAGCTGGCAGATCTGGTTAGCTAAAAGAAATATCAGATTTGGTGTGAAAACACATCTCACTGGACCAGACTAGAAAGAGATTAGAATGGCAGTATGGAGAGGGAATTGCAGGTAACTTTTGGGGAAAAATGTTACAGTGAATGACACAGGAAAGGAAAATACATTCTATAACTGTAAACCATTTATCTGACAAATGATGAAAGATGTCAGTTGTTTATAAGAAATTTGTATTTTCTCCTTTCATCTAAAGCAGTATCAGAAATTTTAGTCATTGAAAAGAACTATATGTTAGTAAGTACTCATCTGCTCAGTATTAGCAGGGAGAAAAATGACCTGCATTTAAAAATTTTAAAATTTAAAACTTTTAAATGTGATCAAAGGCATTCTATATGGACAATATGTCCATATAGAATTCTGAGGGGAGATCTAGAAATAAAATATGGGAAGCTGTGAATTTCACAAGATCAGGTGGATTTTACCACTTTAATAAATTGAGTGAAGTAAAGTATATACATGATATATTTCTCATCCATGACCAAAGGTTAGGCTGGATATCGCAGGAGAGATTGTACAGTACAGATTTGACACATGTAATTTTTAAATCATAGAGGAGGAATTAATAGAGGATTACATACCTTTATTTCAGTAAATATGAAGATGATGAAATCTGGGTATTTTATCATCAGCATTACAAATGTCATCCACAGGTTATGAGCATTAATTCAAACATAAAAGCATGATGCAGTTATTGCCTAAAACCACCAAGATCATTATAAAGACAGATGTTGGGCTGAAAGACATTTAATTAGATTAGCTGGCTACATTACTGAGTGAGTTACTATTTCTGCTTGATTTGACTAACAAATGGCCTCCGAATGCTGTTAACCACCCGTTCCTTTGCAGGTTGCTTTTAGCAAATTCTGCATTCATTCGTAATCCCCCAGTACATGCACTGTTCAACTCCTAAGGCACTAGAACCTGGCCTCTAAATAGGATTTGTGGTACTAATTGTGAAAAGGTATCTCAGAAAAATCAAAATTCCATTTTGAGCAAAAATTAGAGACAGCCGTGCTTTGGACACAATAAATTTTTGTACAAAAGCTACTTTTGACAACTATCTACAGGAAGAGAGAATCACAGAATCACAAAATCAGTTAGATTGGAAAACACCTCTGAGATAATCTAGATGCCTCTGACAACCAACACTTTTATGATGGAAAGATACCTTCAGCCACTGTAGATACTATTCCATTAGAAAGAAAGCTTTCTGTGTACACACAAACGCTTAGGCAGACAAAGCTGCAAGAATTTTTGAAAATGCTACCTTGACACTTGAAGGCTATTCAAAATAACATCATTTTTGATAGTTAACTTAAGCTTTTATCACTCTTTTTTTTCAAAGAGGAAGTCCATCCAAAGTGAAACAGTATGGGCCAAAAAACACTACTTGGAATCACAGAGCTCTACTCTGCTACAGCACTTCCTCAGGTTTCAGTAAGCCTTTTCATCCCCATGTCAGGAAAGCAGATAAGGTTAATGGATGATGTATTTTTATAAGCCTGTTTCTCAGCTTGGTTATTCTGCCCTTTAAAATATGAAGCAGACTCCCTGAAGTCATATAAATAATAGTTTACCTAAGACCTTCAAAAGGGTGGTTGATGCCCTTGCCTTTAGCTGTATTTTCTTTACTGTGTCAGATAGGAATGAGAAGAATTGCGCTGTGAACAGGTGATTAAAACAAAACAAAACAAATCAAAAAAGGAAAGGAAAAAAGTGTCTACCAACGCCTGCACAAGCTTTTTCCATGAATACAAATAAAACTGATAAAAACTGCAAGTAATTGGGAAGGATGATAAACCATTCAAGTAATGCACCACAAAAGGTAATGTAAAAAATAGTGCAGTTACCACCAGACAACTTTTCTAAATTTTCTATGGAAGCTATGTACTGTCCTGTCAGATGAAGTCAAGATTGGTTTTTAATTTTCCTCTTGACATTTGGAGACTCTTAAGTACTACCAGAAATTAATTATTGTTATTCAAACTTGTTTTGAAATCCAGGCAGTCTAATTTAGCTTTTGTTTGTATCATGAAGTCATAACCCTTATTTTGATTTTTGAGCTTTGATTCTTGCTTTTGCTGTTACTGATGCTAGCTTTACTAGTGTCTTTCACCTGGGAAACATTTTAAAGCTTTTCTTAGTATTATGATTAGGTGCCATAATTCTGCCAACTGGCTTTTCAGGTATGGGTGTCAATAGATTTTTTTCCCAGATTCTCAAGTAAGCAGAAATCAGATGAAAAAAAAAAGTTGTAAAAACATATCAGAGGCTGAAGTCTACTTAAAAAATACATACTTGCTCATCTTTCATTAATTACAGCCCTCCTGCTTGCCTATTTCTGACACTCACACTCTGCTATTAAATCATTGTAAGTCCTCAGCAACAGGATCTTCAAAAACTAGAGGTTTCCACCCACGACACACAGTCTCAGAATCTTCTAGTGAGACAAGAAAGATTTTCTTCTCATTTATCCTTGAATTACACTGCTGACCTGAAAGGCATTACCCAGGGTATTCCACAGTATGTAAGAACAGCATCCAGCTCTGTTTTTGCACCCACTGCAGGTGATCAGATGCCAGCAGCGGGGTCTGCTGGCTCTGCAGTGTCCAAGAGGAGATGCTGAAGCTGTCCCAGCTCCAGTGGCCCCAGTGTAGGACTCAGCCATGGCTAGTCACCTCGGAGAAAGTGCATCTAAGAAAGGACAGAACACTGCTCGGTGGTGAGGAGTGAAGGAGTTGGAGTAAAAGGGAAAGGGTTTTAGGTTTTCTGTTTCTCACCATCAAACTCTATTTTAATTGGCAAAAATTTAAATTACATTCCCTCACAATATAGGGATCCAGCTCAGAATATTTTGGACCATAACTGAGCATTAATCAATTTTTATTTACAACACAAAAATTACATAACTTCATCTAACTATGGCAAAAGAAGACAGTTCTGAACTCTGGCATCTGATGCCATTTATATCACATTACTCCCCAAATTTCATGGGCAGCAAAAGTGATGGAACTCATAGAAAGTGTTCCTGCTAGTACCACTTGCAACAGGTAGTGACAAAATGACAAATACATTGTAACAAATATATTATCTATATTTACATTATGTTATCTATAAGCTACAAATGCATTATTTTTGTAGGTTAAATTGAAAAACCATTACTTATGTAATGACTGGATATGAGTTTTCAATCATGCTTCATATAATTTAAAATCAATAGCACAACTGTTGTGCAAAGACCATGCTATGCTACGATTCATATAAATTAACATAAGATAGGAGTAGTTAGACAGAGACTGTATGAAAACTATGATGAATTCTTTGGGAATCTCAAAATCAACAACAGTAAGGTGGTTGAATGTGGAAATATGTAACAGAAGGAACACATTTTCAGAATATCAACAAAACAGAATCTGGATATGTGTCAGTTTAGTAACAGAAAAATCCATTTGCTGAAAGGGAATGTTTTCTTATGTTAAGAGTCTGAACTGAACGTTTTTGCATTGCTGTTGTGGCTTTATTCCTTACTTTGGAAAAGTAACAATTCATACTAGGAAACACTGGAAAGAAAACTTCTATAAATCATGGCAATTCTGTTTAAATGTTTTGTGACATTCATGTGAACACAAGTCCAATAAAAACACCGCAAAACTTTTTGGATAAAGAGGTCTGCTGGATTTCAGGAACGTGTTCTACCTTCCTAAGCCTCTGTTTTCCAGCTGATCACTATAACATGGACATGGAGATCACTACCTTCCCCTGTGGGACTCCTCAGTGTACAGAAAACTGCAAAGTGGTAATGGAGAGTGTTGCCTATAGAAAAAAATGATCCATAAAGACCTTCAGCTCTCAAGCAAAAGTTGCCTAGTTCCACCAGCTCTTCTTGCAGGACAGGCTGGAGATTAAATCCACCAGTGAATGGAGCCTGGACAATGAGACAGAGGAGTCATAGCTGAATGCATTAGTTAGCTACACAAAGTGATGACATGGTCTTGGAATTCACATGGCTGTAGCCAGCTAAAAGACCTCCTTCAGAAGACTTCACTGCTTCCCTAATGAGTCAGACTGGGTCTCTGTGTGTCCTGCTCTCCACTCCAACATTTTTCTGGGAAGCAGCTCAGTCTGTGTTAAGGAAAGAAGAGGAGATCTGAGGGCAAAGAAAGAGGTAGTTGAGAAGACAAGCGATCCAGAGGAGGACTGGATGCCAGAGAGTCTTTACAGATCACAGGATTGGTTGGGAACAGGATGAGAAAATTTCTGGTAAGGAAATTTTGGCATACACAGCACTGAGAACTGATTCCACTAGGGACACCACTGTGTACTATCTATCCGTGCCTGTTACATACACTCTTCCCATCACTTGTGTATTGGAAACACAGTAAGACAATCACCAGATTTTGCTCAATGTTTCCACATTGGAAACTGTGCTATTGAGGATCACTGCAAGCTGACAAAGACTCTCAAGCAGAGGGGAAAATCTCACAAGCAAATGTGCTGACAACTATTGCTTTTATCCACTAACCTCTAAAGGATGTGCTTTGCTTCAAATAGATAAATTTAATAAGAAAACTTTAAGGATGTTATCACAATTTCTTTTGCATAACACATGCTACTTTAGATCCAATTTTGGCTTCAAATACCAGAATGTAGTTCTTATAGAACAAGAAAAAGAAAAAAATATTATATCTAATTATTAAGAGAGAAAATGGGCAACGTGCTGAAGTCCTGAGTTCAGCAAGTTAACAAGGGCAGAATTTCACTGAGCATATCTCAACTTCCTTGACTTTATTTTTTAGTTGAGACAAAAAAATCTATTCATTCTCAGTAATTCCCATGTTCTTTGTTTATTGCATACAGATTTTGCTGTTACTGCAGTTTGCTGCTTGCTAGGCTTCTGTCCTATCCTTTAGATGTGAATAATGTAATACATGTTGTCACAGGTAACATCCAAATTCTTGCACACAATTAAATACAATACAGATACAGATTGGAAGGTACTATTGTTTTCATAAGGTTTGCCTTTTTTTCCTAGGGGACTATAAGTAAGGAAGCATATTACCACTTCATTAAAAAAATACACATGTAGTAACCTACATGCTTAATAGTTTTCACTGCTCTGAGGTTTTGTAGAGTGCAATGATCATCCATTGATTTAACTCATATGGACAAATCCCATTTTACATTTTCTTTGGTTTCTGTTTCAGCTGAGTTCTGTGGATATTAAAATTGCCATTATCTACCCACAGGCAGTTTTGAAATACCTACAGGCATCTTGCTTAGCTACTGCTCGAGGCTTTGGAAAAAGGTAGCGCCATACAAAGCTGCAAAACCTATAATATATACGTAGAAAAAAATCTGTCATTTTGTGGTATTTCAACCTGTATGACATATGCTGGAGGTCTAAAGCTGCCACTGGTAAAACAACCTTAATGTTCCTATGAATTCTACATAAGAACTTGCTAGCAGAAACACATTGCTTAAGGCAGTCTCACATAAGACAGCAGGTTGAAAGATAAATGGGTCCCCGTGCTGAAACTGATGATTTTTCCTAAGTATGAATGATTATAGCACAATTTCATGAGCTTCTAGCAAAGGCTTTACAGTCCCAACTGGTAATATAATACCACTGTGACTAAATACACACTGTGACTTAAAAGGACCCGATCCCAAACGGAGAAGAAAATCACGAACACATTTAAGCATCAAGCAAGTATTTACAAGATTATTTAGTGTAAGAGGCGAAGGAGAGTCTGCATCTTGCATCACAGGTCACTCCAAAGAAATACAGAAAATGATGCTGGGAAGTCTCAGAACGCTTCCATAACTGTTGGGAGTGAGCTCAGGCTGTGTTACGTATTACCTGCACTAATATGAAGTTAAGGACATCAATTAAAAGCAAACAAACAATCTATTCTTAACAAACTTAGGAAGATATACTGTGGTAAATGAAATCTTAATGGTATTGAACATATGACACCAGATCAGAGGAGTGAAACTAAACTATAGTACAGAAAAATGTGAATTATTGAATTACCATTATTCTTCACTATTTACACAGAAGCAGAATCACTCATGCTAAAACAATAACAAAACATATTCTACTGAGTAACAGCTTCAGTGACGTGAAGTAGCAACTATCGTAGTGACCTTCCAAACTTTGTAGGGCGAGGTAAATTTTATCTGAGGGCATAAAAAAAAATTAGCTGAGAAGATCGTCAATTTGCATTCTAATACACTTAAATGCAAGTTCTTGGAATAAAATCTCTAGTTAAAAGGACAGTACTGTGGAATCCAATAATGGAGAAGTCTAGACTTGAAAACTGATGTTTTATGTAAGAAAGGAAATGTGAGCCCTATGTATACAGCAGAAGACTGTAAAAAGGAAACAATGTGTTTAATCATACAGGATTAGCAAGACCTTGACTCATAGTCCTATTCCTGGTTCTGTACTAAACTCAAAATCTTGCCATGAGCAAGAAAGTACAATCTGACAAGTGGAGGTAAAAATTCTTTGTCAGTCCAGCTAAAACTTACAGAATATAATTCAAATTGTCTAATTAATACAGAAAAAATCTATTAATAATTAAGTTTGTTACCCAAAAATTCTTAGCACTTGTACTTCTTGCTGATAATTTTGTTCACCTTCCCTCCTGTCTGTCCAGGTTGTCTGCTGACATTTTAGTTTTTCTTGAGAAGAACAGGGGAAAAGAGAGCCATGGTAAGGTCTTAGCCAGGAGGAGTTTGCTGTTTATGGTGACAAAGCTCCATCATCAGCACTGGGGAACTTTGTGGCTACTTTTATACATTTCCAACCACAGTCCTTTTTCTCTATTCCCAAGCTAAAGGCTGAAAGTTGCACAACAGCCATCCACAGCTGCAGATCACACAAAGGGCTGCTATTTGTTACACGGGGGCTTCACAGTCTGTGGGATTCACCATGAGGAAATCCATTCAGGGCAAGCACCACTCCACATATGGCCACTGGCAGTTGTTATCCAAGGTACAAACAGGTCAGGCCAAGGCAAACTCAGACATGCCCTGAGACGCTGCGCTCTCAGGTCAACACAAAGTCTCCATCACGATTTCTGTCACTAGTAATGGCAAAAATCATGTGTCTGAGTTATAAGTTTACTTTTAGAAAAAAGTAACATTGATGAATTGTAAAAGGTTAGAAAGAACTATTAGAAGTTTAGTAAATTACACCTGTTTATTCACAGAAACTTCTTGTGTGCACATTGAAGAAATTTTTGAGGTGGACTTTTTTTCACTTTAAGTAGAAAACTGGTACTGAGAACTGAAAACTCCAAGTTGAAGCTAGAAAAATTCAGGATTGAAATAAGAGACATACTTTTAACTCAGAAGAAAATTAACCACTAGGGAGCAATTATCTGAAGATTTAGAAGCTTTCTGTATCTTGAAATAATTAGATGAAAATTGTGCTTAAAAATAAACAAGAAAAGAAAAGATAAGCAGGAGAAGATATTACTTATGAAGTATTCATATAGTAAAACTATTTATTTTCTGTAATTCAAGATGCTTCAGCTAAGTGGTTTTACTGGGTTGTTCTGATTGTAATCCATGGCAATCTTTTCCTTGGTTCCCGCCGAGTGATTTAATTTGCTTATAATTCTAACAAGATTCATCTTGGAAAATTTAGCAAAAACAAAGTGTTCAATTAATAGTACCCCTGCTCAGGATTTCTAAGGTCCAGATTAAAACCCTTAGAAACACAGATAGAAGGCACTATAGCATGAATATTCCAATGCACTGCTGGATAGCACAGTGCTTGCTCTGATAATTAGCCATTCACAGTTCTCAAAACCTGCAAGAAAGAATAATTGCCCTAAAAGCAAAATGCTATGCACTAAAAACTACTAATGGCAGGTAGGGGTTTTTTTCACCTTATTAAAAGTTTTCTTGTTTTATTCAAAGTCTCATGAAGATACCTTTGTATATTCCTAGGTTAGACTTTCATAAAAATTTTTTTCATTGAGTAGTATCATTAATACATTCTAGCCATGAGCATTTTATGTTACTTTATCAATTACACCTCTATAGTTCAAAGCAATTAGATCAAAAGACCTGGATAATCAGAGCATGAGGAGAATAATGACCCAGAGGATGACTGGAATACGTCATGAGTATGAGCCAAAATGCTGGCTTTTTCTGCCTTCTGAATACCAAGATAGAAATAAACTTTGAATATAAACATTATCCAGCTCAAGTTGACATTTATATTTGAGCTCCTGTTTTACAATGCAATAGAGTATCTGGGACCTTACAAAAATATAGATGCATAATTGAGATTCAGTTTTTTCTGTATTTCTATTAACATGTCTTTTTATCCAGTGTTTCTGGAATGTCATGTCAGGAATCATCACAAGTATGCATCGTGTAGAAATTCTGGAACATCACCATACTGTTATTTTAATTTCTGCCAGTCATTCTGGAGGCAAAAATATTAAATAATTTTTAAAATTTCATTTAATGGTGTATCTGGCCTTTACATTTTCTCTCTGGGTAAAGGGGCTTCCTCCTAAGACTCTTCTGATCCAAGCCTACTATTTGTCTATAATTACCATAAAATTAAAATATTTATAATTGATTCCCCCAGGAGCTGAAAATGGCTAATGAATACTCTACGACTCCGATCGTATAATCGACTAGCATTTAGAAGCACATTCAAAAACATAAAGTAAACACTTTGTAGCCCCTGCCACCAATCAGCTACTCTCAAAAGAGGGAGAAGTTGATCTAAATGCCCCTTCCAGTTAAAAAAAAAAAAAAAGAAGACAGATTTCTTATCATCAAATAACATCACTGGAGCTCTAAGTACTTTCTCCTTTGATATAGCACTCAGATTTTTTCCATATGCTCAGCCCAATGAAAACTATAGTAGAAACAACATGGACTTACAGAGAAGGTTATTTTAGACATGCACCAAATGTAATGCCACTCGTTCCCTGTTACAAGCCTAGGAGTTGGGTAGAGGTCCAGGAGCAATATTTCGCTTTGGTACTCGTTTTTGATTTTTTTCCCCCCTCACTTAAAGAAACATAACTATTGATCATATAAGATTAATTATGCAGAAAACCTTTTTTTTTTCTATGTCAAACTCTTTACCCTCTGTCCCAAGGCTTTGGCTTACGCTTAAACCATTTGAACAGCTCTGTGGCTTATATGTCGGTCCAGTCTAGAAATCTAGTTTCCCAATTTTAAGTCAATTTACTCTCCATCCTGACTGAAGATTTCTGTAGCTACAACCCGCTGTCACTTTCTTCAGCAAAACCAGTAAACTTTGTAATAAAAGTAGCAGCTCTGCCAAGACAAGATAAAGCACAGTTCAAGCCGCTCAAACGTTTTGTAAAGCAATGCTTACAGGTTCCAATTCTGCTTTTTAAGCCTGCAAACACTTCACTTTTAAAAGTTCTATGCATTCCTCAAAACCTTTACTAAAACCTCCTCTTCTTTTCTTTGTCTCTCTGTCTTTCTCTCTTCCATTTCTTTTCCTTTCTCTCATATTCTAGGATAATAAACTACCTATTTCAACAGAGGTAAAGAATTTTTAAGAAGTATTTCACATTACAGTGATTAGCAACTGCATTTTCCTCTACTGTTTGTACTTTGGTAGGATAAAACAAATGAGCCCATAGGTATACATCTGTTAGGTTTAAATAATACATGAATGTGACTGTTAGCATTAAAAAAGGAGAAAGCATATTTTTCAAGGACAAAATTCCGTGTGTTCAAATGTATTTCTACATCAAATAGTAGCATTATACTATACACTTAAATCAGGAACTTTGCTTCTTTCAAAACATAATTATACTGTTCAAAGAAAACTACTGAAACTACTGTGTACTTTTATGAAATGATACAATGCAACTATATTTTGCAGAGCACATTTCATACAAACTGCATTATGAAATGTACCGCAGAGATAAATAATAGTTACATAGTCAAATAGCAAACAGTAGCAGAGAGAGAAAAACATTAAGTCACAAGAGATGGAGAAGAATCTATTCTACAAAATCTGAAAGGAAGATAGATTCAGTAAGACAGATATAAAGGCGTTTCTAGGAGGCAAGAACAATAACATAAAGGTTTTCAGAACAGCCAAACTAAGACTGCAAAAATAAAATACACAAGAGTGCTACTATATCAGCAAAAGGAGAGTGAGTTACAGCCACAGAGTAAAAGTAAATTTTATTTTTTTTCCATTTTCTGACTAATTGTCATATGGCCAGTGAAACATCAAACATGTGGAACATGCTGACAACCACCAATGTAAAAGTATGAAAAATTGGCATGACAAGCTCAAGTAAGTGCTATCAATACTAAACATGCAAAATAAATGTCGGGGGGGTTATCTGACTGAACACTGGAGTAGTTAACCTTTGATGCTATGACTGATCTTGAGTGAAAATAAGAAGCCATCAGAGGAAAGTCAGTATGCTGAAAAGCTTGTTATTGTTTGTGAAAGTCCAGAATCAAAGAATCAGATATTAAAAAGAGAACAGATATTATAGCTAATGGCCCCTTGAGCAATGCTTCAGATGATTAAATTTAATACAATGGATACCATACCATACAGGAGAGATCTTATAATAGTATTAGTACAAAATATCGTTTTAAAAGGTATCTAGACTCCTAGAGAGGATGAAGGAGAATAAAACATCAGTAAATTCTAAAATGAACGGTGCTGAATCTGAGAAAGGAATAATTTTGTTTGTTAAGGTAATGATTTTGAGGTCAGTTTGTGTGATAGCACCAAGTTAGTGTCTTGATGGAGTTTATTGAGTGAACACAGAGGAAAGGTCACACAGAACAAAGGTGTATAGTACTGTAAAAACTGCAGAAACTGTGCTATTGAAAAGGCAGATCAACTCCTTGATATAAAATAGAAAAAGAGCACATATTGTCTTTCATGTTGAAGTGAAAAGAAACATTATAGGAGGTGGATTTCTTCTTTCCCCCAGAATTCTCTGTAGGTTGGTATTCTTCTTTTGCTAGAAAAGTGAAAAGACAGGTGAAAATAACAGCTACCTTCACTAAAACTGACAGTGAATTTCCAACTTTCTTTTGCAGAATAGGAAGTTAATAGATAAGGTGTATCACAGACTGTCCTTGTGTTTTTGTATAAATTGACTAAAGCACCATCAGCTTTGAAATGTCTAGAAAACTTTTCAGTCCCTTAAGTTTTAGGAATTTGATCTGAAAGGAATTCAGCATTTAATAAAAATCCAGGAGGATGGATCAATAATATCCTTACACAGGAAGCAAACATTTTAAGTGAAAAAATTAGAAGCCCTTTAAAACTGTGAAGCTGAGTGAAATGAGCACTGAGGGTAAGATAGCATGATTATTTGCCTCATGTCACATATGAATTGATCTATATTTATTTAGGACTAATTTCTCTTGTTTGTTTGTTCATTAACTACCTGAAATGAACAAAGTAAAGAAAAGTTTGCATGATCATTCAATATGGAATAAATCTTCCCTTTAGATCATAACTTTCCATATAATGCAGGGGCTATTTAATGATTTAAACTTTGAAAATAAAACAATATTATATCACATATTATGCATCAGTTCTGCTCAAAAACACTGAAAGCATTTCCCTTGCAATTACAGTATAGCAAGCAGTAGTTAATCTATCAATCACAGTTGAGTCAATATTTCTGAATCACATTTCATGACGTTGCCTTAGAAATTACCATGCAAATCTGTGAGAAAATAAGGATGAACAGATATAAGTAAAACATATAAATCCTTCTACAAACTTGTTTGAATCAATCTCTGAACAATGATCTACAAAAGCTTACACTGTTTATAAGAAATCCATACACTGTCATACAGATTAATAACAACAATCACAATGTTGTGACATGGAAAATTAGATGAAGGACCAGTGAAAAGTGCTGCCTAGATTAAAAAAAATATGGCTAATAGAGCAAAAATTTGGGGCTAAATTAGGAATTTGAAGTGAAATTAACTGCTGCCCTCTAACAAGTCTGTCTTAACAATTAAGTTTATCACAATGAGAGAAAAATAGAGACATTATTGGCTGAATGCACCGAAAGGGATAAATGCAAAAAATGTACAAGCAAAAGTTATCTTTTCAAGAAATAAGAATCAGATTTTTTTCCAAGGCACAAAATTATCTCCATAGGTCTGAAGTCTATAATACCTTGGAGAAATTCTCTGCTTTTGTTATAACATGTCAATTCAGTTTACATTCTTAATCTAAGGGCCCTTGCAGGCAGTTGTAAAGGCTTTCAAATCCTAGGCACATTTACAAACACATGATTTTTTCATGTCTAAGCATTTATTTATACTATGGGATTAAAATCTCTTCTCCCACTCCCCCAGTGGAAAAGCATTATACTAAGTGGAACTGGAACACTGAGTTTCTTATTCACCAGCATTGTTTCAAACAGGAAAAATGTAAACATTTAATGAGCATTCCACTGGAAAAAAAAAAAAAAAACACCTAAATTTCTGCCAATGTAAAATGCAGAGGCATAATTTGTAAGCTTTTTCTAGAAATCAGAAAGTGGGCTATGATAGTTTATCTCTCTCAGTTGCCCTAAACCTAATAACAAACCCCCTGCACAGGTGTCTTTAGCTTCTGCTTTGGCTAATTTACACTGTTTGTGGGGGTTTTTTTAAATAAATATGCCAGATTTTGCAAAATTTGTGTGCAGTCAATCTAGCATACCTACACTTAACAATATTAAGTCCAGCTTACAGGCTGTAGGCAGAAGCTGGCCTGGAAGATATTTCTGCAGGGCTTCTACATTTTCCCAAGCAATAATTAGGCAACTAACAAAGGGCAACCAACTAATAGAACCTGATCAGGCAGCCATTTCTGTCTGGATATGTCGTCTGAGACAGATTCAAAACCTGTTGCTCCTGCCACGATCAGTTGAGATGAAAAAGAGGACCTGAGAAGCCTTGCACATTCTGCTGCTTCTTCTGCTGCCAGTCTGAATACTGATCACCAACACAGTCCCACCACAGAGGTGGGACACTCACTGGAACACATAAGCGCACATGGGAGGAATTCCAGAGGTGCTAAACAATCAAACTGGCTTTGGCTTCACTAAGAATCTTTTAATAAATAAGTCTCTTATTTGCAGCTCTCATTACACACATTATTTAATATAACTTTAGTTGTGATAAAATGCCCGAATTTCTTAGTCTCTCAAAATAACATAATGGTCCACTTTACTGGATCTTCAGAATTGTATCTTAACTAGTGATTTTAGAGCACAAACCATAGCCTAATAATCAAAGAATAGAATTACAGAATGGCTTGGCCAGGAATAGGCATATTTTCATCTTTTTATTTTCATTACTGTTTTATAAGAATGTTCCATAGAATGTAATCTTATTCCTCAAAATTGAGAATTTTATGTAACAGAAATTGTGAGAATAAATGCCAGTGAAAATTCTGTTGCAAATATTCAAGTATAGATTTGATATGAAAATTCTGGAAAAAATGTTATTGCTGTGACTTTTTTCTAGTATAATTCACAGATAAAAATTCTTGGAAATGACAAATATAAAATACATTTATTCTACAGTTATAAATGAAGCATTGCTCCATTAGGCGTTTCTCCATATTAACAGGTCTTATAAAAATAATTGTTACTTTCTTTTAGGATTACTCAGGTAAGGCTCCTCCTTATGTTATTTTTAATCTTTTTTTTATCTTATACCAAGAAAAATAGAACACATTTACCTCACAGATTAAGTCTTTTCGTTCTTGTGAAACACAATCCTCTTCATATCTCTGATAATCTAGATCTCTATTAAATTTTCATTTCCTTTCTCTACACCTTTTTTTAAAAACAGCTAATGTAATCTAATCCACTGGTGACATTTACAGGGAATGAATGAAGACCTGTTTACTGAAACCTTATATTAGTTAGTTCATTTAAACTATCCTTCCAGGAAGACATCGAGGATTAAGCAAGTAGCATCTGACACATATTCCTCCAAGGAGTTTTATTCTTTCCAATTTCTTAGAAGAAATCTGGTTAGGTTTTAACTAAATTTCTCATCAAGAATTGCCACCTGCCTTTAATTTGATGCACAACAGAAATCTGCAGACTCGCAAATACTAAAATGTATCATAAACCTTTTGTGCGTTAGCTTTAAATCTATTCAACATAATACAGGAAGGAATATTGATTTAACTAGAAAATAAGTTTGATGTGGAATCGGAGAGGCAGAGTTCAAATCTGTGGTCAGCCTCAATGTGTATGTGTCATCTTGGTCAACCACCATGTGGCCCCAAAACTACTTATGTGCCTACAGTGAAAGTTACACAGAAAAACACCATCTGGCCGCTTCACCACCTAAAGTTTACATGAGAAGCAAGAGAAAAACTGAACCTCTCTTTACTCTCTTTATATGCTGTCACACCATTCTGCATCCTCCACCTAATGAAATCATGTGCTGAAGGACAATACAAGGATTGCATGCTAAGTTCTTCCCTCATTATGACATACATGTATTTTCTCATTTGAGATATTTCTATGGCATGCAATTCTGCCTGTATTCACCTCAGTACCTTGGTTGGTATTTTGTCTGTGGTTAGTCCCATTCTTTGATGCTTAGGTCTGCTTATTTAGGATAAACAGAATGCAGGTCCCTTCCTCATAACTCCATCCCATTCTCACAAAGAATAGGAGAGAACCACAAAGCTTAGAGAGCACTATTACATGTAAATACTGTAAAGAATCTAGGCCCTAGTCTTTCTCTAGCTGTATTTTCTTTAAAGGAAGATGTCATGATAAGCACAACAGAATTAAATACTAGGGTACTCAGAAATTTTAATGTTGTTGCCTAGAGAAAAGCATAAAACAAGTAGGGTGAACCCGTTCTGTTCAATGTGTCAGTAGCAGAAACGGATTGATCACATTTATTTTAGGTGCCACTGTATTGTTCTGCAAAAGACTTCTGAAAACAGTATCTGGGAGATATATGATATTGAATAGGAAATGGTGCTTTCCTCAATGGATAGACAGTCATTTTTTGAAAGAGTCTAATCACTAGCAAACACTCGCTACCAGCAGAAATTCTGAAATAAGCACTTCTTGAGAAAAGGAAGCTGGAGAGATTGAGAGACAATATTAAGCCCAATGCACATATCTAGACATTATTACTATTACTAATGATTTCCAATGATGGCATAGTTATCTCTTTTTCTTTCATGTTTTAAAGAGCAACCTATAACTACTACAAGACCACTTTTAATCTATTAGACTTATAACTCTATTCCTTTAGGCTCTCACCAGTATTAATATTCTGCATGAGTTGAATATGCTCATTTAAAAATACTAATGACACCTGGGGAAAAAAGAAAGTAAATCCAGCAGGAACTGTACAGCAAGGCAATTTCTGCTAAAAGTCAGACTCCATCCACAAATAGTTATACTTATTTGTAGCAGTGTTTTATGCAAGACAAACTACTTATTCTGGAGCCTTTATTGCTTGTCTGTATGAACAAGAGATGGACTCAACATTTTAGTAAGACAGACATTTACTCAAAATTATTACTACAGAAAGATATGAAATTATCTGATTATGAAATGGTTGCTCTATGGTTTAACCTCTTTTTAACATATCCAGTAGAAATTCTAGTAATCCAACAGGATTGGCTGTCCTCCAGATGCACATACTTCTAAGGATCAGGTCAAGTTTACTCACAGCTTGATACCTGATTGCAAATTCAGAACTGCAGTGATAAAACTAGGCATAATCAGCAATTATGTACTGTACAGAAAGCAAATGCCTACAAGAGTTTTGATTCCAGGATCTGGAAAATATTTGAACCAGATGACATCATTACTTATTCCAGCATTATGTCATACCTATCAAATATCAGCATGTCTACTAATTATAGCATATAATCAAATCCTTTACAGTCAGTACTAGACAGACAGTCTATTTGTTTGGATCATGATTATCCATTTTCTTTTACTAGGAAAAAATAGCGGAAGTATTGATATTAATATCTGAGAGATTCATAGTTAGTTAACAAATGTAAATGAGAGGATGATGCCATTTCAGTGTTATTTAAAGACTGGTAGCAATACAGACAGTTCCTGAAACTTTTTTGCATTGGTTACATTTTTAATAAGTTTTAAAATTGAGACAGCAATCTGGTTTTGTTTATTTTTGAGAATGAACATGTAGAGACAGTTTCATTAAGAACAGCAGCACTGTTCATCCAGGAGAAGATATCCTAATCACATAAGAATAAGCAATCTGCATAATATATTAATTTTTTCAGTTATGAACTGATGAGAAGCAATAAGTGATGAATAACTTGAAAGAGTCATCAAAGCAGTTTGACTTCAGAACTCAGCTGAGTAACCAGGGAGTTAGTTTCAACAGTTTTATTATGGGATCTGGTAAATATTTAGCATCTACTCTTGTGAGAGTATAAATTTCATGTCCGAGTGAGAGCTTTGTGGATGTTTGCTCAGTGCTCTCATCTTCCCCACAGGAAAATGAGAATAAAATAATAATTACGTATGAATGTAATACAAGCTGCACATTCAATCAAGTCCCCTGAGCAAACTAATGCATATAAGAAAAAACCAAGAAACTAATTTCCACACAAAGATTTTGCTCACGACTTTCATAAATTATAGATTACCCCATTTGATTAAGCTGTTTCTATATTAGTCATGTCGTAACAGGCAGCAAAAAAAAGCAAAGGTTTTGCCAAAACAACTTGTAACATTATTTAAATAATGTCTTAAAAGTTTGCCACTATTATAAATTTTTCTTCAAATCCAAATACCGGATTAGTAAACATAAACAAGTAAGTGCCTTGATGACAGGAATCCCTGTAATTGTGGTCTCACTTTTTAAAATGATGCTGGGGTCCTTGAATGCATCTCAAGAAGGGCAGTGAAGATGGTGAAGGGACGGGAAGACAGGGAGTCAGAGAAAGCCCTGGTGGGGGCTGTGCTCACTGTCACCGAGGACAAGAAGCAACCCCTGGGCCCAGCCTGGAAGTGCAGAAAGTTCCGCCCAGCGGATGGGAGCACAAGGGCAGCAGGCACCTGAGCAAATGGCCCAGAGGAGTCTGAGGCCTGCGGTCAGTGCTGCAGAGGAAGGCTGAAGGTGCTTCAGGGCTTGAGAGGCCTCGTGTCTTCATGGGGCATGAGCAGCAGGCAGCAACCTGGGCCCAGAGAAACCTCACCATCACATGCTCCATGCTGCCGAGGAAGGTGAAAAAACCACCAAGGGCCAGTGCCAGTCTGCCTCAGCGGAAAATTCCTTCCTGACCTCACAGGCAGTAATCAGCTATTCCCTGAACATGTGAGTAAGACCTGTGTCCTCATCCCATACACTGGGCACACATCCCAGGAGATGCCCCACTTCTCTCCTGCCCCACCTGGGCCCATGTCAGAGCCTCCCAATAACGAGTGAATGCCCTTGGTCTGATCCGCCTTCGGGGCAAGAATCCTTCCTGCACCTGGCAAGGCACCACTGGGTGCTCCAAAGCACTGGGATCCCTTGCAGCACCTCTTTTCTTATGACTGCTGCCCCTGGCTCCACAGGGCCATGAGGACAGTGAGTTCTGCAGTGCTCCTCAAGGCATTCCCTAAATATTTACTGACTCAGCTTTTGTTTTAGCAAGAACCAGTATTTATTATGAACGAATAATCTACTTTCTCAAGAAAATTATTTCAGTAGCCCATATTTTTTAATAATAATACACAATGATATTAATATTTCTTAATAGAGTTAAAACGAAATATTTTTTTCCTCTCTGTGGAGCTTATATAGGACTAAACACAAGACAAAGAACAACTGAGGATTTTCTGAGATTTTAACATGTTCAGGCGTCCAGCTACAAGATGATATACAACCCACACAGTTACTTGAAAGAGTCTCATAAGAATGTTATTGACTACTGTAACCTGTGTAATATTGGATAAAGTGATATAGGATAGAGGATAAAGAAAGAACCAATGCAAAGACTTAAGAATAAAATAGCATTCAAACCATCTGCATCTCAAACTATTCTAACTTGTTTAAACAGTTATTGATTACACTATTACGTTAGTTAACAGCATGGGTCATTAGTCATACTGTTCCACACAGGTAACCTGAAGTTTTTGCCTTCTGTCTATGTAGTCCTACTACATCCCTTGGTGCTTCTTTTTTTTTAATTAAAACTTCCATGATCTCATTATTATATTTTTCTTTCTTTCTATTATTGTTTTGGGGAGTGCCCTTCTAACTAATGGCAACTGGAAGGTCCAGGTAACTTCTTGATGTACTACAAAGTACTGCATAGACTCTGTAAAATTCTGCAAAGTCATTTTGCAAGTCATTCAAATACTTCCAGCTGTGTGCAAGGAACAAGGTTTGTTAACACATGGAAAAACCCAGTTTATTCAATTTTTAATGTTTCTCATGTTCTTTCCCCCAATTTTTATAGTGTTCCCCCCATCCCCTTTTTTTGGAATGAAGATTTTTTCATAGTAAAAAAGTATTGCAAAAAACTAAGATATACGTCAAAAAGCAATTAAACTCATTCTATTTTGTGCTTAGCTCTGTAAAGTTTGTAACCTCCTAGCTGTCTACTGAACTGTGTTAATAATATGGCTGTTGTCACACTCTGGTACATAATGGACGAGTGTCACAGTATTAAAAGCATTTTCATCTGAAGTATAATCTCTGTCTACAAAGTCACCTTTCTGCACTGAGATGGATTATAATGTACATGCACTTAAATCTCTCTCATTGAAAGGCAGATTTCACCTCCATTTCTCCATAAAAAGTTTGTATGGTTGCAGTGAGACGTGGGGAGAAGAGGAGAGGGAGAAGGCAAATGCAGGAAGTGGCTTCCAGCCATATGGCCAGGAATATCTGCAGGCTGAAGTCATGCTATAGTTTCAGCCCTTAACTGCCTTTTTGTGAATTTGTGTTGGAAATAACTCAATTGCAAGGCAGGTTTTTCTTCCAGCCAGGACATTCTTATATCATCTGCTTCTCATGCAGAGCCCTGCTGGATGATATCTGTCTGTCTGTCTCACCAGTGAACTGGCAGAGGGAGGAGAAGAGCAGTGAGGAAGGGCAGAATCCTAAAGCCTGTGTGAAGATCCAGAAATTAAGAACTTTAATACTGTTTCAAATGATGACTTTTAACTCCAAAGAAATTTTGCCTTGATGCCTGTTACATTGTAGCCATATTTATGTATCAATATGCTTGCTGTGTTTTGTTATTTAGATGAATTATTTCAAACTTTGACTGGCAATCCCACAGTTTACAGAATGTGGTCATATGAAATTAAAGCTGAATGCTGGCACTCTGTTATACAGAGTGTATCCCCACAGCAGGTAAGCAATAATCATCCAGAAATGTTCTGCCACATGTATCTGATTACTTAAATTAATATTTAATATGAAATTATTCTCAAAAACTGGCATCTAATTAATCTCACTTTGTTACAGATGGAACCACATGGTTTACACATTCATAAAACACCAGAAACAGCTACATGAAAATTTTTCATTTTTCACCCCATTTTTTCACAGGGCACACAGGAATTTTCATAAAATTGGCTTATGTGCTGCATGATCTCCAATGGCAGATTTGATGCTGTATTTTGAAGTCATTTTGGTATTTCCTCATTGTGATTTTGTGATTAAAATCCATAATTCTAACCATAATAAAGTCAGGAAGGCTTTAGAATTCTCCGAGACTGCTGGGATAAATTAGTTGTGAGTAATAATTCCCATTCAATGTCCTGTGCTAAAATCTGAAAGTACAACAATACTATCTGGACTACAACAAGTTAGGTGGTTAATGTTAAGTAAAGGAGGTGCGTAGGGACCTGTGCTGTCACAAGCAATGCAGCATGTGTATCACTGTGACAACAATGCAACTTCCATTGCTAATGCAATTATAGGTAATTAAGAGACAAAAATAGGGATGATTATTTTTCTTAGTAGCATTTTAACTGCCTGTGATTACTATATAGATACCTGCATGAAATTATATGCATTTATACTATTTAGCCACTGGTGAAACAACAATGTTCCTTAGCTTTGGTGTTCCCCTGTAATTACATCTCAGCTTGCAATCTATGCCATTAAAAATGCTTATGTGAGGAAGGGAAGACAAAATAAAAAGACATTGGTTCAACTCTTGTACCTCCCCAGTACAAGTTTAATACTCTATCATGACTATTGTTCTCACATTTTTCAAAACTGCTGAAAATTAAATGCAGAAGCCTTTTCCATATCAGGCCAGTGTCTAGCTCAGGAGAACATGGGACTTTGGTAGCAGTTACCCTCAGGCTTGTGCAACCTGAGAACTCGACAAACCCTCAGTACCTCTTGTTGCAATCTTGTTGAGAAAACTCTCCCCTCCTTACCCTGGCTAATAATGAAAAATGCCACCATTTACATCTTCACCTTTTATTCCCTGAACCAAATGGCTGAAACCTGCAGTAAGAATAATTCAATGTGACAGCTTATCTTTTTGCCCAGTGGGGGTCTTTATTGAAGTTTGGCTATGAAAGCAATTTCTATGTTGATGATGATGACTGAAGCCTTTATGATTCAGGTCCAAACTAGTTAAAAAAAGGAGGAGGATCCCACCACGACATGCCACAAGTATCTTCCCATTTAAAAAGAAGTGAAATTGAGATGATACATAGCACACATGGTACTTGGATTCTTTAAAGAAAGCCACAGAAACAATGTTGTATATAATGGCAGGAGTGCTTGTAAACTCTTATTTGCAGATGTTAATAAGACAACCATGAAAATCCAGTCAGATCTAAAGCTTGGCATTGTTACTTTTCAGCCAAAGGATTTGTTCTAAAGTGCAAAGTAAAGAGAAATAAACTTAATCATGGGAAAACAACAAACTTGATTACATCTCAATCATTGAAGAAAACAAAGCCAACCCTAAGAAACATCTTTGGATACTATTCTAATTTCCTGTGTCTATAGAATTGTTATTCCTCTTGCAACACAATCTTCCTGAGCTTAAAAAGCATAAATGTAAGACATACAGTTTTATGAGGATGATATCAGCATCCAGGGTGACAGAAGAGAGAAACAGAGTGAATATATTTTTCTTATATAAAGAAAACATACATGCATAGGCATATATAAAACACTGTTATTTAAGCCAATCTCTGTTATGAATACAGCTGTTTTATACATACATAATAAACCTAATATATAATACACAAAAATATATAAAGTATAGTAACATTTTCATATAATAAAAGGCCACTATATACAACTTTTATGTGGCATATGGCATTACAATATATTAAATATTTGAATGTATATTATGTATTATAAAACGAAATAGCTTCTAAATAATAACTTCTATATGAAGGGAACTTCCAAAATAAGCTGCTTGATGTATAGGAAGCCTTAAGTCTTGTATTTCATAAATGTATAATAAAGTTTTGATACTAATTAACTTACATTGTAAGTTACTTGTAATTACATCACAATACATTTCAAAAGCTTAATACCGATTAACTTCCCTATAACAATGGAATTATTTCTTATAGAAACTTGCATAAGTGGGTTCAATCATTCAGATCAATACAAACTGTTGCATAAGCTTAAATTTATACATTGGTGGAAGAGCAAAGACTTAATTAGCTGTATCTTCACATCCTTTCTTTCAAGTCAGTTTACGTTTCCAAAACCAAATGTTCAAAATAAAGCCAAGTAGTTCAAACTGATGAGTACTGACCAGAGTAGTTCTTTTTAATTTCAGATGGATGTGAGGAGACAGAACAAACTTCATCCCTATGACAGCAGCTTGTCATTTGCTCTTTTCATTATGACTTCAACCTTCAACGGGTCCACAAGAAGCATCAATATAAAGTGGCCTGACATGCCAGAGAAACTCACTGGTACATCACAAAGCATGTTCTTTAACACTAAGATTACTGCAGTGGTATACTGGGGCTGGCTGGGATGGCGTTACTAAATTAATCTTTCCAGTAGCCCATGGGTGTTGTGTTTCCCAGCTGTGGCTAAGACCATGCTGGTACCAGGCCTCTGTTTTGGCTTCTGCTGGACAGTGATTGTCCAGAAGCATTACGGTTTCTTTTCACACCCTTCCCCTTAAAGGCTGGGAGGAGGCAGGCAGGTAAGAGGTTAGACAAGGACATAGCTGGGAATTGATCATGGGAAATCCCATACTATACAATATCATGTCCAGCAATAAAAACTCAGGAAATGGAAGAGGAAAGGAGTATGTTTAGTGCTATGGAGGTTCTCTTCTAAAGCAACCACTACATGTGCTGAGACCCTGCTTTCCAGGGAGCAGCTAGACATTTGCCTGCTGATGAAAAGTAGTGAACAAATTTCTCTTTTTCACTTTGCTTGCATGTGCAGCTTTGGCTTTTCTTATTAAATTGCCATCTTAATCCACAAGTCTTTTTGGCTTTCTTCTGTTTTTATCCCCATCTCTCAGGAGAGAGAAGACAGCTAAAGGAAGGTTGGGTGTTTTGCTGCTTGCCATGGTCAAACTACCACAACTTATTTAGTGCAAGTGGATGTCTACACTTCAGGAAGAGAAGGCATTTTGCAAGACCAAAGCAGTATGCATATTTTGTTTTTCTCATGGTAGCGTCTATCTCTTTGAGAGTCTCTTAAATTAAAGTAGGAAATAAAGAGGGCATGCATTTCTTAACCATAACTATGCAGATATTTGCTAATGATATCCAAAATCACTAAACCAGTAGGATATCTATCCTTGAAGATATTCAAAGTCAAACTCCACATGGCCCTTAGTAACCCAATATAGCTTTGAAGTTAGCCTTGCATTTAGAGGGTGACATGAACTCCAGTAGTTAGTTGTTACCTGAATTGTTCTAGGGTTCTGTGATCTAGTACTCTTTGCTTCTTTCATAGCACTATTTGAAAAAGCCATTTACAGCTTTGCAGCAGGCTTGTAATGGCTTTAATGTACAGGTAATTTTCATGATAATCCAAACTGCCTGTATCCAGGAGTTGGGCTGCTTGTTCTTTCTCTCTTTCCTAGTATTCTCTTTTTTTCACCAACAAAGAAACTACTAATCAGAATCAACTTAAATAAATACAGGTAAGTGGTTGACAAGGTAGTGCCAAAGCAAAATACTGCCCAAATTCTCAGTTACTCATCTCAGACTGGAAAAAACCAAACCCAGTAATCATTATTTTAATTAAGTTTGAGCATTTATTACATGCACTGATGTGCAAGCACAGGGACCCGCTTTAGTTCTCTGAGGAGCACAGGAAAGCCAGAAGGCATCGAAGCCAGGACCCACAACTCTAGTTGCGAAAACCCCTCCATAGCAGTCATCTAGGAAACAGACAAAATGTGTGAGGAGTTCCCCCTTTCCAGGGCAGTGATATTATTGACCTATGGTCTGAGTCTAACTTACAAGAACTTTTTACCTCCTCCTCTGCTGGTGAGTGGGGAGATTTGAGAGTTGCTTTCCACTGCACTCTACACAGTCTACAATGTAAAGCCATCATCTCCATCATCTAAGCATGGTTCCTACTGCTAGAAATGTAGGGCCACATTGACATGATCACTGGCAGTGTCAGGGCCATCTTTTCTGGATCAGTCTATATTTTCTGAATATGAAGGATGTATCAGCGTATCAGTGTATCAGAATATGGGTGATCTCTCCACAACTTACCTGTCAATAATGGCACACATGTCAATGGTGACGTTGGCAAAGCTCCCCAGCTGGCCTTGCTCTACTGCATGCAAATCCACCAGCTGATCATCCACGTGAATAAACTGCATGCATCCTTGAAAAGAATGCTCAAATAGCGAGTGATCCGAGTCATTCATCTGTACAGGAAACCCTGTAGAGAAGCAAAATAAAAAGCATTATTAACCTCATCTACTATTACTTAAGCCAGGATTTTTTCAAAGGAAAAGAAAGACATGTTTCCTAAATCAGGGAAGAAAATAGGCAGCGTGGTAAGGAAATATTATAAATTTATTAGTTTACATTGTAATTTTATTGACTTAAATAATTGCCAAGTACCTGAAAGAATTTATACGGTACAGCTGATGATTCATTAACTTTTGTCTAAAGGACAAAAGACTCCTGCTACCTTCTTTTCCAGTCCTCTTTACTGCTGTCTTTCATTCCTTCTTACTCATACCAATATTATTGGAATAGGAAAAATATTTATCTCCTTGCTATATTTTAGAACCCACATCCTAATTTCTCTGATTTTTCTGAATAAAAATGCAGCCATGAATTGAATTTCCAATTCAGTATTCTTTAGAACTAGGCTTTCACTCTTTGTTACTTTGTCTTTTTGTTCATGGGCAAAGAATACTTGTGCTGGAAACTTCCTGTAAACTTGAAAATAGTCCTAACATCTAATGTCCTGGATCACTTCTGAGGAATCTGAGGACATTATGTATACACTATGAATACATTCATTTTCTTGTCTATTTGAAAGTGGTTTATAAGAAATGAGAATGACTTAGTGTCTGGCTCAGGCTAAAAGGCAGGGAGACAGAAGATGTTTGTATGCAGTTGTTTAACTGAATGCCCTTCAGAAGAGAATGTGTCAATTTGCTTGAGAAAAATGTCCTTGATAAGCAGTGGAGAGCCTCATTCACTACTTATAAATCTTTCACAATGAACTCCCTGAAAAAGACAGAATGTATTGAAGATGGGAGCAGGAAGGATGGGAGAGGGGCTAACTAGAGTTTATTAAAAAGAAAAGAAGTTAAAGAAGGTAAAAATCCTGGAAAATGCATAACGGTTTTGCAGATTTCAGCTAGGTAGATGACCAGCCATGCAGTACTTGTCTGACAAGGGTAAAATATGGTACACATTTGCTTTAGTAGCTAAGACTGATTATACAGCTCCTATTCCTTCTCTCACTTTTCTATCCACCTTGCCAATCTCCAATGCCTTATGCCTTCTTCAATAGCATTTGTGGAGACAGGAGAATAACAGATTATCAGACTTACATTATTTGAACAGTGGCAGAAAAAAGAAGTAATGAACATAATTTTAAATTCTGTTCCTGAATACAGTTTATCACATGCCACATAAATAGTTGAATTAGGTAAAAAAAAAGGCAATAAGTAGAGAAACAAGCAACTAGGGCTTGAGGTCAGATGATGCCTAATAAGCCACCTATTACTAAAAAAACCTACAACTCAGTTACGTATAAGACCTTGCCAAAATCTAACACACATTTTAACTGAAAGGCTTTGCCCGAGATTTTATATCATCATTAATGCTTTTTAAAATTTTCTAAAGTGACCAGGCCCATCAGCTAAATTTACTTCTGGTAGCTTCTAAATTTCCCTGACTCACTTGAGTAAGGACTCATTTCAGAGTTCCCTGATGGTGGCATAAAATTAATCAGGGATACTATAGTAATTAAGCAGGGACAACGCTAAAAGTTAGTTCTGACATTATTTCTAGATGTTGGGCTTGCCTGGAGGTTGTATCACCTTAGAACTAAAATTGTGACACTATTGCAGGGAGCCATAAACTGCTATGAGACAGATAACCCCGTCACACTAACACACATTTGATGGAGAAGGAAAGGCTCCTTGGGAATCCCCCAAATGCTTAATTAGTGCATAATACCCTCATCAGATCAAATGCCACACTGCCAAAAAAACCCACCCAAACAACCAACCAACCAAATGACAAAAAGTGATAATCATGGATTATAGGAATTGTTATTTTGGACAGGCAGAAAAATCAAGTTGTAGTGACATGACCCATATTGTTTTCTCAGCATGGGCAGTGGCTAGTGACTTATCTGATGAAATGAGGACAGGGTTTTCAGAAACCTGTCTCCAACTTTTTTTAAGTTATTATTTCTAGTGACTGATTAAACTGATTTATGTGAGGCTTTACAGCCAACAGTACAGAGAGACAAAAGTGCAAGTTAATTCTCTGTTGTTTGATTCATGCAAGCACAATATTTGCATATTCCTTCCACGCACTTTCTCCAATTATATTTAAAGAGCTCACTCTCTCAGTATAATCATCTGTTTTTAAGCTGTCACTGAACCCTACAACTAGTCCCAAGCAAGAAACCCCAAACTAACACAAAGCACATGGTCATTTTGTTTTTAGTGTATTAGCAGGCAGGGCAGGAAACCTGTGTATCATCTTCGGGTTCAGAAAACATATGCAATTCCTTTAGTTTAAATATTAAATTCAAGGTTACCAATACTGGGGTAAACAGTAACATTCATGTAAACCCTGCAAAGTCAAGGAAATTATACCAGTATATCCGACTTAAATGAAAGATTATCCACCATCCTACAAACACTAACTGAAAAATAAGATCAAACCCGAGAGCCACAATTCACTGTTGACATCAAAAAGAGTATGAACCAAAAATCTAAATTAAAATCATAATATTAGATTCAGCAATTTGACACCATTCAAGAACTAACCACAGAGGTATTTCAAGACATGGTTCTCAGCCTCACTGCATCTGAAATATGCACTATATTAATGCACAGTTATTACTGCTCTCTGGTACACGGTCTGCAGTTTGCTAGTGGATGAACCTGCAAACAGGAAAGTGGCAGGTTAGTCCTCCAGCCTTGATGGAGATGCCAGGTCCTTGGGTTCACTGGCTGGAGCAGGAGGGAGTCATGGAATAGACTGGAAGTGGCAGCTGTTCCTAACCTGACTACATAAATCAAGCTTTCCTCTATTATCCAAGGGAGTCATGTACACTGAGTGTTAATCCACTTGGGATTCTGAATTTTTCTAGATCTATCAATTGATAAAGACTATAATTTTCCCATTCAAATGTCTTTGTTTGCCTGTCTTGCTGCTATTCCCTTTGTTGTTTCTCGTCATATAAGAAACTGGAAGAGGTGGGAGTTTTATGCACTAGTACAGCACATTTCATAAACTGTCTATAGGGCTGGCTGGGTGTCAAAGCATTTCAATTATGCTGTACTGTAACAGATAATTATGCAAAGAGATAATTTCAAAAAACAATTCACACTCCACAGGGAATGGAAGAATGTATTTTTTTTCAACCATATGCTTCTCACAAAGAAAAAGAAAAGCAAGTAGATAAGCCTTGCATATAATTTTTTTTTTTTTGAGGTACTAGATATACAGTCTAATGTCCATTAATCTAGGTGAGACCTGGACACATAAGTCTACTCTGGTCAGAATCATTTGGGGCAAAGCATCTGCCTCAAATATAAACCTTGAAATGACCTACTACCTCGTGGTTGTTAATTCAATACACAAGACAATGCCTTCCCCTTTCAGATTTCCATTATTGAGACATGATTCACTTCCTCATCCTTCCCACAGTGAAGGAAATTTTATATAAATGAAGTTCTCTAACTGAAGCTGACAGTAATGCTGACACAAGAAATGCTAAGTAATGGATGAACAATTTGGACAGCACTTCATTGATCTTTGTGTTGACAAGAAACTATGTACATTTTCAAAATTCACATAAAATTCAGTTTGCACAGTTCCAAAAAATGTTCATGCTTATGATTACAAATGCAACTTGAAGTCAGGTAGACTCCATTATCTTGTAATTTCTACATCTTTCTGATGTAGAGAGTCTGTATACTATCATTTCATTTTTCACATTTTAAGCCCACGAAGAGAGGGATTATGCTGCAAAGGTCGGACAGGGATTAAATCTGAATTTTCCTTCGTTCAAGAAAACTTGTTTCCAGGACTTCATTCTGAAGTACCAAACAGAAAACAGCAAAATTCTAGATCCAGCTCCTGATCTTAGTTAGAACTTTCGAGAAAAATCAAAAAGTATAGAGTTTAAATTAATGCTATTTTCTATGTTAAAAGTCACTTTAATATAATAAATTAAATGAATTAAATAAATTATAAGTACAATAAGGCAGCTATGAAATTACCAACTTATTCCTTTTTCAGTGTCAAGATCTATTATGTCTCTCTTCAAATCAGCTGAGTAATGTTCTACCAAAGACATTATAAAAAAGGAAGTTGAAAGAGGAATATGTTTAGGGTCATGGTAGAATAGCAATATAGTTATATAGAAGAATATATTGTCAGAACATCTGATGCACTACTTGTTTCTGAGATCTGACCTAAGAATGAAATATCATACTAGACTCTGGATGTACAATCAGAAATTATTTTGTACCCCTATATTAGACACTCAGATTTCTTTGAAATGTAATGCAAATTCTATCATAACAAGAAGAAAGTTTTTCTTTATGGCGTTACGGGTCTGATATTTCTCTCTGTGGGAGGACGGCAGGAAGAGGCTGCCTCACAAAACGAGGTCCCCCCAGCGCATATCTCCACCAAGTCTGGGCCGGGCGGCCCCCGGGGTGCGCTTAGCGTGGCATGGGTCTCCGGCCACAGAAATTCTAGCAGGAAATGTAGTGAGGTGAAAGAACGAACTGGTCTCCATCTCTGTTCTGCTAGGGAGGTTTATTTGGCGTAATGGGGGACAAGGGTTGCAGGGGAGGAGTATGGGAGGAAGGAAGCAGGGACAGGGTAGAGCTAGGAGCGCAGAGATAGAAGAGACCTCTCTCTGACGCAGGCATGGGCTTATAAGGGGAAGAGAATGGGTGGGATTTTTCTCCCCTGGAGCCAGTCCTGGGAGATGGAGGGGGAGTATTGATAGGGGGAACACACCAATAGGTTTTAAGGTACAGCAGAGCGTATATTTCAAAATGAACCAATGGCATACACAGCAGGGAAACAAAGGGAGCACATGGAATCCTAAAAACCCACATTGCTACACGGGTCTTATTCTTTCGCATTATTTGTATGTTCATGACGGGGCAATGATTGTATACAGATGGATATTGATATTTTATTTCTTCAAAAGAAAAAATACACTAAATTGAAAAAGAAGGAACCTATTATCTTAGAAGTCTAACTGGTAATATATACTGTCTTAAACTAGTTACATGGGTAGCTGGAAGATATAGTAATCAATAGAAAAATGGACTGATTTCAAGTCTGACAGTGATTTTTATTTGTAGGGTATATCAAGGATATGCCTAGGATCCCTGGTATGCAGAATGAGAGAAATAAAACAAAATTTTTATCTGTCAGGATAAATAGCAGCGCAGTCTCATTGAAGGGTCAAGTAACCAAATTTTCTATACATATCAAACAGAGTTAAAAGATGTTATTCGGAATCCACAGAACAAAACCAAAATTCAGTGCTTAACAATGTACTTAGATTGAAGATATAGATGATGTTTCACATGTCAACAAATGAGAATAGATACTGAAAGAAAATCTTGATCCACCTAGCAGTTCAGATTCACTGTATTATTTTCTCCTGGTTTCAATCAGACAAGAATGGGGCCCTCAGTGTGAAGAGGAAGAAAGGCAATTACTGTGGAAAACTAGAATATTCAAGCTTCAAGAGCATGAAATAAAATAAACAAATTGAAGAAGGGATTAAGCATGAATTAAAATAAAATATTTCTTTTCATTGCATTGCATTTCTGTAAAGAGTTTTTTTTTTATCTGTAGTCATCCTTCTGTATTAGGGAATATGAAGACTAAATGGGTTTGCCATGACATTTGGATCCCATGTCTAGCAACTGTAAGAACTGTTCTGATAATCATAGAATCATATAAGTATGAAAATAAAAATGAAAATAAACTTGATTTTAGTGTTTTTTAGCTTGGTGAAATGTAGAAAGGCAAACCAGAAAAGACACTACAATTTTTCTCTGTTTGAAGCTCACCAACTGCTTGAATAACCATTTTTCTAATAAATTAATCTTTATTTTGCCCTCATTGTTTTGTTTATGGAAATATAGAGGTTGATAGCAAGGCAGTGCATTCTATCCCAAAAAATCTAAATTACTAACCCAAGAAACCTAAACATGTCTCTGTACACAGAGAAAAACAGACTTTACTAAAGCTAGGGTTTAGAAGAAGATGATGATGTGCTTCTAGCACTCCTGGGGCACAGATGAACCCCTTGGTAAAATAAGCTAGCATTAATGAAGTCTCTGGTGGACTTCCCAGAATCTTCTCTATGCATTCCATCTGTAGTATGATGAAAAAGTTTAACTCGATCTCACAAGCCTTGGCAACACTTTCTACCAGCGGTGTGATTCCTGATTTTTTTGTCTCCCTTGACAATCTGCTCTTCAGCCACATCTTCTCTAAGAATATTTTATCACCAGCTTATTAATTGGAGCCAGTTGTACAGAAGTATTGAGGTTTTTCAGTCTTCCTCTATACTATCATTCCTTAACCCTCAGCTATATTTCCTTTGCTGTATTGACACCGATTCAGTACCTATCAGCTCTCGATAGACAGAATTTTAAAAAAGAAGCTTCTACTACCTCTCTTCTTGAGGTATGAGGAATACCAATACAGCGCTACAGATTTCCTTTATTGTGTGGCAGAGAAATTCTAGAGTTATGTGATCAAGCCATAGATACAGGTCATGTAGAGCACAATAGGTTATCTGTACATGTAGCTATACTGGTAGCGTTTATAAGTAGTAATCAAAGAAAGAAATAGATCAGAAAAAGTCCACAAGATACTCAGATGATAACAGGTGAGTAACCAGCTGTGAACAGACATTTCAAGCCACAACACAACTTGCATAAATACTATTTCACAGGATATTAAATGCCTAGGATGACAGCCCAGTAAAAAACTAGAGGAATACAATTTTGAAGGCACTGACAATTGCATAAACAAAAGTCAGGAATAGTGTATTTGGTGGCAAAGTGGAAAATTGCGGACAGTAACAAGGGAAGGATAAGACTACAGTAGAATTGTCTCTTTTACCAGCTTTGTTGATTCTGTACTTCTCTCAGATTGCTGTGGACCTTAGTGTGAACAGCAGTGGACTTGTCAAGAAGAACTGTTTTGAGACAATTTTCCAGGTGGCTGGCCACCAAATTCAAAGTATTCAAATATATTTGGGGTTTTCAGTTATTACTGTTGGAAAATAGCAGGTTTGTAAACCAGGCTGCATGTTAATGGTACCAGTCCAGTTGTTTCAATTGAACTGCAATGGGCACTGAAATACATCTCACCTTTAACTATGACATCTTTTTCTCTTCCCTTTAGTTTTCTATGCCAAAGGAATTTTTTTATTTTTAACCTTAAGTAATTACAAATATGGTAAAGCTAATTCTGTTTCCTGGCAGAGTAACATTGAAATAAATTAATAACATTTTTTTAAAATAATCTGAAAAATTAAAAACAACAAAAAGGTCTTCTTATTGTTTTAAAATGAAGGTTTTATTACCTTTATATGTCAGTTTCCATTAATAGAAATGTTGTGCATGCATGCTTGAAAACCTAAAACATGAAAGCAGCAAGAGGTCTGCATTGGAGTAAACTCAAAAGATGTCCTGATATTCCTTTTTAGATAATTTTTCAAATAACTTGCAAATAAGAGTTGTAGGAACAAGTTTCAATCATCACTTACTGACTTGCAAAGAAGTAACATTTATCATTATTACCAGTCCTGGCTAATTTAAGTCAATCTAACACTTTACTGCAATTTCCATCTTATTTCATAGGATGTGATAGAAAACACAGAAAGCCACATAATGATCAAATTGCAGCAAATTTGTACATTACACTACTTATATAATACATCCATCATAGGTTTTCTATTTTATAACAAAGATGATAAATGTACACTAGATTTTCAAATCTAGTGCACATTTACTGCTACTTCCCTTATACCAAAAATACCCAATGAAGAAAAAAAGAATCTAGATACTGATGGAGACAATTCCATTTAGAGAGATAGAAGCAGAAAAAAATGCTCTATCCCTATTTACTGCCTTTCAGAGTTGTAGAGCATCGACATTGCACTGTTGGCATTATTGTGTACTCTTATTTGTTGGTTGTTGCGGTTCTGATGGATTTTTGCAGTGGTATGGCAAGCTGCAGGCCTTACCGGAGAGTGTCTCTGCCCAGCCTGGGTCATCACCTTAGAGCCTCAAACCTTTCCTCAGCAGGCTGGTCACTGTGCTTACACCAGCCAGGGTGCCAATGGCTAGCTCTGGTTTCATCTGCTCTTAGCAACACGGTGGCAGTAAAGGAGGCGAGAAGGGTCTCTCCATGATGACCACAGAAGATGTTTATTCACATGATCACCAGAGGCCAAAGACCTCCCACAGGCAAAGACACCCCACATGCAAAAACACATCATGGTGAAGGATCTGGAGTTTTCTATAGAGACAGGGTGCATGGACAGCACATGGTCCACTGATTTCTGGGCACAGGGGCAGTACAAAGGCGGAGTTAGGGTACAGGAACCAATAGGGTAAACCTGAGGGAGTGGCCAGGACCAGGGGTGGGGAAAGCAGGACAATGTGAGAAGGGTAGACATATAAAGAAGAAAAGGGGTGGGGAAACTGCAGCTCGTATCACAACAGTTGGTGTTACATGAATTTATCCGGTGTTTTCATGTACTGAGAAGCTGTGGCTACAATATCAATATTGTGAATTTACTTTGAATGAAAATGGTGGTATAGCAGGCATTGAACCAATTCAGCTACAGATTCACGTGGTTTACCTCCACCTAAGAGATTTATGTAAATCAACAACAATTTTTATTTCACTACAGTTAACAAAGGTGTCAAAATGAAAGCATCTAGTGATGAGTAGCTTTGTTAGCTACAACGTGACGACAGTATGTCACTTTGAGGTAAACTGCACCAGCTTGGAACTGAATCTTGGTTTAGGTAACTTAGGCACTATTTCTAGTTTCATGCCATTCAATGCATGTTGTCCAGTATTCCCAATTTTGTCACTGCCCTGTGTCAGCTACAACTACAGACAGTACCAACGACAGACAGTACCAACCTCTCCAGACATTTACCAAGAAAATAGAATTTCCTATTGATTCCAAAGACTTGCTTGGAACTTAGTTGCTTATAAATTCTAATATATATTTAACACTAGAAAAGTGATCAGATTTGAAGTGAAGTCAGATACTCAGTGCATCTTAAATGTCTATTCTGGCATTTCTGTTAGCAGTGTCTTACAGGCTTTGAACACCTTATATGCAATTTTTCAGACTTCCAAAACGACATTAAACATATCAATCTATTTATGTTCTATTTATGTATACTCATATTAATCTATTTCATATATCACCATATAGATGGTCTGCAGATCAAAGCTAAGGATCCCCATTAAATATACCAGGTGGCTTTGAAGAACAACATTTTTGATTTTTAAGGGCAAAACTAAAAAAAAAAAGGAATATTTAAATAGCTATCATAATAATTTCCACTTTTTTATTTTGTAATGCTCAGATCTTCCTTGGTTAATCATATTTTTATATGCATATTCACATAAAATTATATTATCTGAGTAATAAACTACATTAAGTTATTTAGAGCTTAATGAAATTCCTGTAAAGAGTCACTAAATTGAGTATAAAGGCTGTCCTTACGCTTATTAGAATCTTATGCGAAAAAGATATGGCGATTAAATTTAAAATCTTAGCATTACAAACTGCAGCACTGTTTAACAATTTTTTTGCTATTCTCCTACTTTTCAGTTCATAATAACTTTTAAAGACATATAATAACTGTAAAGACATATGACTTAAAATTTGAAATGGTATTTTTCTTATCAGTTGCATTTTTTAATAAGACAAGAAGAAAGAAAGGCAAGGTAAGGAGGCAAAATTGCATGATCATTCTGATGCTTATAACTTAAACATAGCAATTAGTAGTGATTAGTAGTCTCTGCACATTTAATAGACTAGCTGTGCCATTTTCTTGTATTATGAGATATTTATAAACTGTTCAAACGGCATATATATATGGGCAAACTGGCTGGTTCAACTTAATAAAGTGTTTAATTCAGTGGTAGAATAGAACTTTATAGCCTCTTATTTGTTTTTTTGTTTGCTTTGCTTGTGTTTTGTTGGGTTTTTTTTTTTTTGTTCTTGGGAGGTTTTTGTGAGGTTTTTTTTGGTATGTTTTGTTTGGTTTTGGGTTTGTTGTTTGCTTCTTTCTTTTTCAGATGGATATGATTTAAACAATATTTAGCTTTCTTTTTCCTATTTGGATACACAAATGTAGAAATCGATTGCAACTAAATTGTCTTTCCAAATTTAAAGAAAAATATCAGAGAAACACTACAATGTAAATGCACATATTGTTTCAATTCTGAATCTGAACTCATTTATCTGTAGCGCATAATTTGTAACTATTTCAAGTGAAAAGTTAGAAACCCTTGAAAGTGTTGTAAGTGGAAACCACTCACATAGCAGTGCACAGTCAACTTAATATTTAAAAGAAATCCATAAAATTAATCAGAATGAACTCTAGGCAACAATAATAACAACAAAACCCATTTTTGTTGTCTCCATAATTCTATAAAGCTATATAATTCTTATATATTCTCATATTTGTTGTCTCCATAATTCTATAAAATTAGGAGTGGGAATATTTCACTAAGCAGAAAGAAACAATGTATTTATCTCTTAACCCTAGGACTGGAATGTTAGAAAGGACTACCATTCCATCACATTTATTAAACTATTTTTTAAAAATTGATACTCCTCTCAAAAACGAACAAACAAACAAACAAAAAAACCCCACCCCAACAATTTTAATTTTAGAAGCTGATCTTTCATCTTGTACAATTAGGAAATTTATGAAAAATTTCCAGCTATTGAGTTATGGTGCATTTCTTCTTTTTCAGCTCATCCAACCTTTACTCTATTACAAGTCTGCTCACTCAAAAAAAGGAATGCATACAGAAGAGAATTTGTAGAAAGTACAATACAGGAATGAATTTAACTTCAATCTTCTAACTTCTTTAATGATGATAAAAAACCCATCAGGCAATTTTTTTTCAAAGAGATTGAATGAAACTTCAAACTTAAACCACAAAATAATCTTTCTTTTTTCTTCCCAGGAGAAATATCAAGTCCAATGATGCAAAGCAGATTTCTTATACACTATGGCTGACTGTTCAAAAGCACAGCAGGCATAGCAGCAGTCTCATATAGTAGTGATTCAACATGAAGTCAATGAGAGTTTTTTTGAATAGCAAGTTACAGAACTTAACTGTGACAAATTGCCCTAGCCTTATTAAATTATCTCTTGAAAGTACTTTATGATGCATGATATTGATTGACTGACATGAAAAGAAATTATGTTATTTTCTTGAAAGAAAGTTTATTTTTTTTTTTCTTGGAAATATACACTGTAAAGTACTGAGGAAAAATAATGTTATTGATATACTGAATTCAAGATGGATTTCCTCCTACTGTAATGCTGAATGACTCCTACCAAAATGACTGGAGCAATTCAATGTGTTAAGGAAAGCTATGCAAAGAATATTAAAGCTGCCCAAGTATAAAAGAAATCTTACCCTTTTTAATTTTTGGGAAGTTTTTGTTGGTTTTTTTAATGTAATATTTAGACTCTTAAATGTTCAAAATAATCAGAGTAGTTATGACAGTTGAAATTGAAAATATTTATTTTCAGTGGGAATTCAACTAAATTCTTTAACAGGTATCTGGCCACCTTCCATTGGTATGGAGACTGGCTTCTTTAGTGATACCTCATAGAATATTAAAATAAAGACCAAAGTTGCAGTAAGTTATAAAGTTATAAAATCATGAAATAATTTCATTTTAGATGATTCAAATTTTTCTTCAGAGAAAGTCAAATTAGGAAAAGTTGCTTAGGGATGTGTCCAATCCAGTTCACTCTTTCTGAGGATAGAGATTTCAGAAATTCTGTGGACAAACTCTACCTACATTTGATCACTGTCATAGCTGAGAAATGTATCTTGTAGCTTCTGTATGTTGCCTTTTATTTTCTTACCATGTTCCTCCAAGAAAAGACTGATCCTTCTTTAAACCCTTGGAGCTTCAACTTCAGCTGAGCTTTGCCTTTCCCAGTTCCGGCTCTGAACAATGGGCAGTGACTCTATATTCCTCCTGTGTAGCCAATCCCAGCTTCTGCCTGGTGTGTTGCTCCCTTTTTGCATTTGAGTTTATTCAGATATTCTCTTTTTCTATAACTATTGATAGTTTCCTTTAAAAAATACAAATTATTGAAAGTGTTAAACTATGCAAACAGCCCAGAGCTGTATGTAAGCGATTAAATTCCAGATATTTATGTACAAACACTCTTCACTGTCTACTGGGAAAGAACAGGAAAATCAATTATAATGTAAATTGCCCTATTGTCCACTTCCTTCATAATTATGTCCTTTGCTGGCTGTTAGAGTAAGACTTCACAGGATGGCTTTGGTGGATTTTCTCTGAAATTAAAACACTGGATGCAAGAACAGTGGATGATATTTTTTGCTCTTTTCTATGAAATATAGGCATGTTGGGGAAGGTCTGCAAAAAGATGAGGTATTTGACTGTAGAAGAACTCTGCTAAAAGGTAGAGAGGAGTTACAGGAGAGTTATGTTGTGTAAGACCAGGGCGATTTTGTTGTCATTTGGGACACAAGGAGTTTTTGCAGGGAAAGAAAAAGACCATAAAGGTTATGGGGATGCTGGAGCTGGATAGCTTGGGATAAGCTAGCAAATTAATGTCAGTGGAAGAGAAGAGGGACCAAAACATTTCAGAAACCTCTTATACTAAAACGAAATACAGCTGAGACGGAACTAGGAGATTTAAAAGGACATGAAGTATTGCTAACTTGTTCACTGGCTGTGTACAACCATTTGATTAATAATTTTGTATCTTAGTGAAATAACACTTAAAGATTTACTTGGGTTGGAAAAGAGACTGAGATAACCACAAGGATTTTCTCTCATTATGATTTGGGTCTTATAAATGTGCTAAAAGTGAAACACCAGCTTTCTGAATTTTGTGTCTAAAGTGACCAGAAAAGAAAGTATATGCAAAGAAGCACAAAGGAAAATAAAATGTCACTTAGCTCCTCTTGGTAAACTAATAAAGATGTTTAGATAATCTGAACTACTCTACTGACGTCATACAGGGCTACATGTGCCTAAAATTATAGATGTCACTTCAAAAAAAAAAAAAAAAAGAGAGGTTTTACATTTGCAGTTTAAGTCCACAATTACTTATTCAAGAAAGCATGTCAATCCATGTATACAGAAGTTCAATAAAAAAAGGCTTATTCTCTCCAAATTATTTATCTTCTTATCTTGTAGTAGCATTATCTTGATAATATGGCTTTAAATAGCACTGGCAACAGAGTACAGGAGCCCAGCTGCTACATCCTATCTAACTTTATCATCACCAAATTTTGTCTGAGTTGAGAAGATGGTAAGTAGTGAAGTCCTTGCAGCGCATGTGATTAAAAGGTCCCCTTGGACATAATAATTCAAACAATACTTAGACAAATTGCCCAGACAGGTAGCAGATGACAGTGCAAATAATTTCTAGGTTGGCCCAGATCACATACCCTGAATTCTAAATTTTTTTCTTGCCTCTATTTTTCCTTTTTACTTAAATATTTTGTAAGAAGAATTTGAGATGCAAATGAAAAACTGGAAATATACCATTTCCAGGATTCTGGAGAAATAAAAAGAGGCTTTCTCTTATTGCAGTCAGAGATTAGGTGTGAAATGACAACCATATAACACTGCTACATACAGAAAAAAGTTATTGGCATTTCACTCTTCATTTTCTTACTATCAGAAATCAATGTGCTTCTGCACAGTGCCAGCCACAGTCAGGTTCTATTTCTATACATTCACACATGGTATATTTAATTCCCATGTTGGCAATCTGCAAAATTAACACTCACAATGCTGTGATTTTGGGGTAGGAATGTGTAGGGCACATTCTGTAAGCAGGAATATTTTGGCAAATTTTGATTTTCATTGCAATATTCTCAAAAGAAAAGAACGAAATGAAGTCCAGTTCTAATCTGGGAGATATCCATGGGAATATCTGCACTCTATTTGACTTCACATACATTCATGACAGAGACAAAGGGAAAGAGAGAAAGCAGGATACTGCTAGAGACGCGCAACAGTATGTACAGCAATCATTAGAAGATGGTAATTCTCTAAGTTTTACTGGGCAACGGGTCTGAGCAAAATGCATCTCCAGCAAGAAACCTGATTTACCAATTCTTAGTGTTTAATGCTGAAACCCAAGGACACTCTAGCACAGTGAAAAAATGTTACCAGAGGGCTATCTTTAAGACAACAAGGACCCAGGAAGGCAGTTCCTATAGCACTGATAGCACTTATAACTGATAGCACTTATAGGAACAGAAAGGCAGAAATTTCTTGACCTGGACTCCAGTTTAGAATGATCAGATTATACTGTTTGAACGTCTTTGCCTTCTTTTATCCAGATAACCACTACAGACATCTCAACTCTTAGAAGAGTCAACCTACCTTGTACTTAAAAAGAAGTTAATTTCATTTTGCAAAGTTAGGTTTGCCTTAGAATTAAGTGCTTCCACTTAAACCGGGAAGACAGAGAAGGCTTCTGTGATTCACAAGCACTCAGAGCTTTGCAAAAACTGAAATCTTGCACAAAAGATATACACACATGCATATATACTTAGAAAAGGGAAACCACACTCAACAAGTCCAGTTATTGTCAGAGATCTTTCAAATATCTGTTTTAAAGATAGATGTTCTTAACTGGAAAGCGCAGAAAATATGCACAAAATTATAGCAGTGTCAGTCTTCAGGAAAGAGGAGAGAGCTTTGTCAGGATGCATTTTTGTGAGTCATGTCAACTACATTGCACTGAATTGATCTGATTGGCAATGATAAAAAGCAGCTACTTATATAATTCTGAAAGACATTGAGGTCTATCAAATAAGGCATTACAGGCAAAATACTGGATAGCAATGATCTGAAATAAAAATCAAATTTAATTATGAGAACAATAAACACAACGATATAGATGGAGAGGTACATCTTGCTTGTTTGTAAGCCCAGCACAGCTAGCAAAGCTAGCACTGATGATTTATAAGCAAAACCTGGCATTTCATTACATCATTACATTCTTAACTCACATTCTCATGAGTTAGGAAGCTACACCATTCATTTCTGTCACTTAACTCACAAATGAAAGATAAGCAAATATTCTGATACACACAAAACAGGGAGCACTCGGCTGGAGAGTAAGAGGTAGGTTATCCAAGACAGCAGAAAGTGCATTAGAAGAATTTTATAGCTGCCAATCGAGAGAAGAAAAACTTTAAAAACCAATATAATTATTGGAAAACGATGAACTTACCTAAATAAATTACCCTAATTTATTAATGTAGTTTAAACCACGTGTTCTCACAAGCTTAGGTAACTATAGCAAAACCTCAAAAACTTTAATTATCAAATTTACTTCAATATTGCCTTGTCATACAATAGTGAAATCAGAATTTTATTTAGAGAATACAAGTATCAGCTTTTAGAGAAAAATGAGCAAAGACATTCCATATCTATTTTTCCAGCTCTACTACCTTCACAAATATTTGCAAGGCAGCAAAACTATAACCAATGTTTACCTTGAAAATATCCAATCAAATTATTGAGTACAGATTTCTCTACCAGGACTGCCACCCAAAATATTTTTCATATTCCTTTTATCAACAAGGGCCACTTTTAAATTCAGCTCAACAGATTTGCACTTAATATGCATTTACACATATTTATCTTGTCCCCTCTCCCTTCCATCCTCTATTTTCAGTAACAGAAGTAAATTACAAAGAAAGGATATTTTCTAATCATTCAAGGAGAGAAGCATTGGACTTAGCAAGTCAGATAATAGGGAAAGGGATTTTAAGTGTTTTAAAATATTGTTTGATAAATGAATGGAAGAAATCAATTTTCAAGTAATAAACCAAGGTTGTGATATGAGATTTGGTGTGTAAATTTTTGATATTTCTAAAAAGAACTGAAAAAGATGGGTTGCTGCATGTTCATCATGTTTGTACCATACTTCTTTGTACTGTTTCAGGGCTTCTGTTGGCAACCTTCAAGAGCACATGTGGGCTTAGACATTTTTTTTTTTAAATTCTTGATGTATCAGTAGACTTCTGATGTATTTTCACCCGTTTGTGAAACACTGAATTGCAGTAGCAAGACTGAATCTGACACATGGTTAATGTTCCCAGAGCTTTTAAATTCTTGAGTGACTCCCCTTGACCTGCTCATTTAGCGTGCTCAGCTAACTGGAACGGCAAATATACCTGGGGAGGCTTAAGGTATTCTTCTGTGAGTATGATCCTTTTACCTGGATGCACAGGGAATTTCATATTGGCTGCTACAGGTTTAGGCTATTGGTGCTGCTTCATGAGCTCTCCAATTCTTTTCCTGTGGCTATGAATATTCAGAGGTTTTTCTTTAATTTTCCTTGTGATCAAAAGTTAGGCTTAGGCTTCTGGTGATAGGGGGTCCAAAATCTGTAGGTTTAAATATCTACTTCATAGATTGAGGGAAACAGAAGACACTGACTTTTCAACCTTATGTTTCTAAGCCATGTCTAAGATACAGTATTTGAAAGTGAAGAGAATATTTAATAATGAATACACCTTTTAAGAGTTTAAATTTTTCCTTCCATTCAAAATCACAGTATGTAGTTCAAAAAGGCTCAAATGTAAGATTCTGTGCAGAGATAATGTATTTTAATATTTTTACCAAAATTAGCAGAGAATGGGGGAGGTTTTAAAGGTGAATTTGAACATTGTAGCTTTTTTGCTGTGTCTTAGCATCTTATAAAACTTAGGAAAATACTCCTCACATTTTTGCTGATGATGCTAGATTGCAAAAAATGACCATTTCCCTTTTCTTCTCTGCCGTTCTACTAGCAGGTCTCTGACAGAGAAAAACATGACAAAATATGCAAAAAATATTATTTTAAATAAATTTCCATAATTAAGTTTGATTACTTCTATTTCCAAATAACTGCAGATGTTTTTTCCTAATTAACACTGGAAATTTGACTCTGGCACTGACTCTGATGTCTTTTCCTGCAGGAAATTGTGTACTTTTGCCCATTATCTTGAGTGTGTAAAGAATGTCAACATGCACAACCAATCTGTTAGCCACATTTCTAGACTGCTCTTTTTATTGAGTTCCTTCCCTCAGGAGTCTACACTGCTACTATTGTAAAATTATATTGAAAATGTTGTAAAACATGCGGGCTTCTGACTTGACACAAGTATTGAATTTTAACATTGTATATTTAAAAATGTCATTTAAAATATTGTCTAATGATTAGGTCCAGGGAAAGAAAAAGTTGCAACATGAACAGTTAATTAAAATAATTACTCCAATAAAAATTTTAATATTACTCTCAGGACAAATAATATGCCCTGCTTTATCTGGGTTGTTTTATTTCAATTTATTTCACAGGATGGTGTTAGCAGACACCATCGTTGGATGTCTGCTGATTGGACTCTTCAAAAACCTCTGAATGAATACTGAATCTGTGCCTATTTCCTTAGGCAAGCAAGTCTTGAAACTTCTGATATCTGGGATATCTGTTAGCAAACATGGACATTGCTAAGATTAAAGCAAAACTTCTGGCCTTTCAGATGTTTTTCTCAACTTACCTTTTCCATGTTGTCAAATTTCTGTTCTGGCATTTTCTGCATAAGCACTGGCAAATTTTATTGGCAAGGTGTGTGCATAGCTGCATTTAAGGGCATTTGCACACTGGGTAGGAAATGCATCTCTAGCATATTTGGAGTCTAATTACTTGCACAATATTGCCCTAATTTATGGAACTCTGTGTTCTTGGAACCAATTTGCACATCTCTTATCTGCTTTAGAGATTCCACTGAAAGTTTATCTTTCAAGATCTTTTTAAAATTATTCATAGTGATTAATCGTGTTTACATATTTGCATAAGGAGTACTGTATCAAGGCAAATGACTGGTCTGTAAAAAGAAAAATTATACTGACATTGCACCTTAACTTAGTGTTAATTGGCCTAGTCCATTAACTTTAGTGGAGGAATATCAGTTTACCAGGTGAGAATTTGCTTCTTTCTCCTGTAAGTTAGAAAGGAAGTTAGTTCTTATGTTGATTTCTGATAGCAGTTTATACTAAACTGCGAAGAACTTTGCATGGCAATAAGGACTATTCCCCTATGCACTTTGACAATGTGAATAGCAAGTAATGTAAGAATTAAAATTAATAAGAACTTTAGAATAAAGGTCCTTCTGATATTTAAAATACAAGTTATTATTATACACAATTTGGTAAGGATTTACTCTATGCAAAGACATACATGTCATTTTTGTTTTCAGATGAGCTACTCTGTTCTGAGACCCACATTAAATCTAGAAACATAAAGATTAAAAGTAAGCAGCTTTGATCTGAATACATTTGACACTGTCTCATTAAATTTGGCAGAATCTGAACTTTAGAAGTGTCTCTAGTTGTCCAGAAACACAGCTGTTCGACTGACATCATGCTACAAGTGGAGTCCCCCGCATATAAATGAATAGCCCTGACTGGAGATTAGCCCCCTGAGCACATGAGAAAGCAATCACCAAGGTGTCACAGTCTCTTATTAAGCATGCATAATGTGCTACCATAACCAGGTCACCTGCAAAGACTGCATGTTATTAAAAAGAAAAAGTAATAAAATCTTTCCCCTACTACTATGAATCTCCGCTCTTCAGATGTACAGGATTTTCTCCTGTTTCCATTGTCATGTATTCATTCACCTTTCTTTAAAGCCCTCTACTTCCCTTTTTGCGTATTTAATCTTTCCCCTTTCTGCAAATTCTCTTCTCCCAGTTTTTCAGTCCATTTCCTGCTGCAACCTTGCGTTCTGCCCATCTGTGTATTTCTTCATTGCTCTATCTATTTCCCATGGTTCACTGGTACCTTTCCCTTCTGTTTATTACTTCTCCTTTTGTCTAATATAAACTTTTTTTCAACTTTTTTTTCAACTTTCATATTCTTGTACAAGTATAAAAATAACCATATGGTCTCTAAGGTGACCAGAGTAGATTCTCAGGAAAAAATACATGAACATAGCAAGGACAGGGTGATACATCCGTTGGCATACTCCCCTGAATTCCTGTGGTGTGCAATAAAGGGACCATCCAGAACCAGTTTGCCCACCTTATTTGTATTTATAGCTGTTGATGGACTTTTTTCTGTGAAGTGATATAACTGTTCTCTGAAGTCAGTTACACTGCTCTTGTCTGCAGCAGTGTTTTATATTTGCATACACTTGCATTCTTATTAAACACGCTATGAATGCTTGGCTTGTGAGAAACTCTGAATAGTCATTTCCTATGCACATTTTCCATGCCATTCATGACTGCAAAAACAGATCACATCCCTCCTCATCCAAGAGCAAGATGAGGAGCCTTTTCTGTTCTTAATCTTTTCTCATACAGAAGTCTTGAACTGCTTTATCACCCTTTTCATAACTCTTTTCGACTTCTAATATATCTTTCTGAGGTGATCCAATCACATCAAAATGGACACAACACTCAGAAGGTGGGGTATTTTAATAGATTTATGTAATCGTGCTAGCTCTAGTTTTTATTCCTTATCAGCTCAGTTTCTTGAAGAACCTGTCATAAAGAACTTAGTCTACAGCTTCTTTTGAAATTCAGATATATCAGCTGGCCTGCAGTTTATCCAAATGCTTGCAGACTGCTATGAACAGCTGTAAGCCCTCTACCACATCAAACCTTTATTTTCTTGCATGAATTATTTCTATACTTGATCAGATTTTTATTAACTTGCATCCACTTCAGAAATCAGATTTATTCCCAGACTCTTTCTGTTATCCTTCAGTAAGTGTTGTCCTTTTCCCAGCTTCTATACTTCTAGAGTACAGGTTGACAAGAGAGCTAAGTAATCAGTTAATACTAACTTATTTTTCGTATTTGACTTCCTTTAGAACTCTCTGGTGAAGGCTATCTGGTTCTGTCAAGATTTCTTCACTTATGTACTCAAAATGTCCCTTCACTGCAGCAACTAGGTATTGCTAGATCTCTCAGCTCCTCCTTGATTCAACACAACCCTTCTGGTTGATGCATAATCACACTTCCATCTTTTTGCTTGTTATCTGACAGATTCTAGAATGAAATTTGAGTTCTGCTAGCCCAGCTGCTGTCTAAGTCTCCTGAGTCCCAGGTATCTCCAGGCCAGAGATGCATCAGAATACATGAAAGTTTATCTTACCAATATTAATTTATTCCCTTTGATGATAAAAGAGCATACTCTCTCATTGCTTTACTATAAAAATACCCCAGAAGAAAATATTTATCCAGTTTTCAATGTACATTCCAAAAGAAGTTCTGTAAAATAATGTTGGTTTGAGTTTTATGTTTAAAATATTGTTAGAATTTTTTAATCAGACAACCTTACAGTAGACAAAACAGATGACAGTGAAAAATTGTAATGTTATATTTCAGCAGTATTTTTCACTTGAAATCCATGTTAAGTGTGAGAGGCAAAAAAAAAAGCCGCAAGTAAATAAAACTTAACTATGGAAAAAATTACCTAGTTCAATAAGTACCTATTTTGGTTTTTCTATTATGCAAGCATTTAGGTTTTTTTAAAAATGCTCTACAACGGCTGTAATTTCCTTGTAATCTCATTCAAACTTGCACTTAAAAAAGTGTCTTGGGTGTCTAATAATAATCTAGAAGGTGAAGTCAAAATCAAGAGCTCAGTTTAGGGTTCAGTTCTTTTTCTGCACTGGAAATGAGAAATTTTAGTCTTTAAAACACAGGAAGGAACCAGATTTCTGTAATTTCTCTCAGGTGCTCATGATACAATCACTGCAGTAGCAGAGGTAAAGAAATAGCCTCCACTAAAATGCAGATAGAGAAATAGAATGGAAGAATGCAAGAATGTGTGCCCTGTGCCATGTGATGTGTGTTCATCAGTGCTGAATGTCACAACTACCGTTCTGAACTGAAACTAGGAGAGAGACCCAAACAGTGCCTGAAGGTTTTAAGTTAGCAAAACTGTCACGGTAAAGGACATTAATCTGGAGGCCTTGATAATTGGACTTAGTTTTAAAAACTAAGGTAATTTCAAATGGAATTCAACTGTCATTAAATCATAACTACATTACTACTATATTTACTTTTGCTATAGTTGCCCTTAATGCATTAAATGAAGAGCCTTTAATGTAAATTCTTCCTGGAAGTGGCTTGAAGTCTGCTTACCTAATGATACAGAAACATTTAGATTTTACCGTAAAATCATAGCAAATTATTTCAGAAAATGAACACATAATTCAATTATCATAATATTTTTGGAAAAAAATCATATTTTACTTTCTACTTAACCTTTTAAATCTACATTTTTATGCAAGGTATGTATATTTTATTTTATACAGTATGTGTTCAAGTTTACTTCCAGTGAGCAAAGCCAGAAGGCTTTGATATTTGTACTACTTCAGTGACACCAAAATTAGTGTGGCTTTTATTTTCCAGTCTCAGCATACTTTCTTAATAAAATATTTGTGTTGATGTTGAATCATACATTAGCAGGTACTTGAATCTAGAGGCCTCTTTCTGGGTTGGACATCTCAAATATTGACTAGCTTGTATTTTGTTCTATTATAACAGCTTATAAAAGCTTCTACCGAGTGAGAACAGGTAAAAGATAAACTGAGTCCACCACTCCCAGTGACTAATTCATAACTGCAAGAAGCATGCAGGTTTAGTAGATACCTTAAATGAACTTCTTCACAAGTCTTTGATTTTGGACTGCAGTTTACTAATGCAGGTATCTGCTGGGTCAGTCTGAGAATGAAAATAATTTTCAGACTATTTGAAATAGCTTAGTAACACTGTGACACTCAAAACTCCTACAAAACTTAAGACTCACTGTGCTTTCTGTGACCTTGAAATGTAGGCAATTCCTTTAAATGCATTTAGACAAAGTTCCAAAGGAGGAAAAACTGCAGGAAACATTACTACTGGCAATTCTGACCTTTATAGCATGAGGAAGCAGGGGAAGGGAAAGAAAACTAAGAATTATCCAACGGCATTGAGCTTAACAAGAGGTTGGACAACATTGCTTCCACTGACTGTGCAACAGTCTGAGCCACCTCCTTATCTTCTGTAAACATATGCTTCCCTGTCATTATTCTTGAATACAACAGGGAGATTTTTCTGAATACTACTTAATTGAATCTATAATGTTTTCTTCACAAGTTCTATTACTTTGAAAATTGAAAATCTGCAGGGGAATGTTCCTTGTTTTAGAGACAGAGGAGGGAAATGCTCTTGCAATGACCGAACCAAGCCACTCACTTAATAGAATTATTTCAGATTCCAGTAAACTAAATGCAAAATCTAGAGATGTTACTCTGAGTTTGCAGTTTTCAGTGAAGTCTTTAAATTATCTCACCAACAAAGATTTGCACAGAAGCCAAAGCTTGAAGTCCTTTATCAGGCAAAAGTTTTACTGGTTCCAAAGACCTAAGAAATGGTTTAATACCAACAATGCCTTTCTGGAAATATTGTGCACTCTAACACTCTAAGAAGAGTGCAAACAGTCAGACCGCTCAGGGATCATTATTTGCATTTCACTGCCATTACAATATTCATTCTGCAGCATCAGTGCAGAAAAAAGCCACAAAAAATAAGCAGTGAAAAATGCAGGAACAGCATTTTATGTATTTGAGACCAAGTCTTCCACTGACTTCAGACTCATCATTCTGTAAAAATAAACTGGCAATCCCACATGTGATTTAACTTGAATTTAGCACTGATGTGAGCAGGGAGGATTGGAAGGCCTCAAAAGGCCCTTTCCAACCAAATTATTCTATGATTTTAAGCATAAATTGAACTTTATAATGCAAGTTTTGAATTTGAAATGTCTGAGAAGATGTGGATTTCTGTGACATAGGGTAGCAGAGTCTAGTGATAAAATGGATCAATCAGCAATGACAAACAGCAAAGTAAAACAAGGAATACAACATTTGGCAATGGAAGAGTTACTGAATATTAGAATCTATTGAAAATTACTAAGAAATTAAAAAAATAAATATTAGTATGTTGTTATTGCTGTCTTTAAGGAGCACAACCTACTGAAATGTTTCATTATAAAAGCCTACGTATCCTGATTTATTATTTTTCAATAATGAATGGTCAACTTTTACTTTTTTTTTTTTTTTTGGGAAACATGCAGGTGTCAGTGGCTTGATTCTTTTACTGTCAGTTATCATGAGGAGGCCCTTAGTGCTTATTCAACATCCAATTTAATCAGTTAATGGCAACTTGGTGGAACTTCTGGGAGTGAGGCCTCAGAATACATTCCTTCTCATTAAATTCTTAGGTCCAAATTCCAGATTACTTTGTGACAGCAATGATGACAGAAAGACAGGAAAATTTAACCCCCTCCCTTTTCTTTGCTGAAGAAATATACCACTAAAAGCCAAACTTCAAAATTAATAGTGACATTCTGGCTGCATCAAGAATAGTTTTGAAAAACTGGAAAAAAGACTTCAACCACTTATCACCTTATTTTAATCTCTGTCTGACCACATGAATCAATTTATATATGCATTGAAAATTTATATATATTCTATTTTTATCTTTTATTAAATTCTCGATCACATCCATGCACACTAATACTGAGTTTCTTGATTGTGAAACCATTTTATATATTAGATATGGAGCAAACTCCTGTTTTCTGTATTTGAAATCAAACTTCTTTGGTTGAGAAATACAAAATAGCACTCATTGCTACTGTTTGCTGTACTGTATTACAAGAACTTTGAAAAGAATATCCTATTACCAAAGTAGGATGTTAATTTACTCTTAATTCCTTAGGGTGATACTTCTTCCCCTAGAGAGAGATCAAAATCCTACTTCAGTATGGTCTTTCTGCTTCCTTTTTTTTCCCACATGTGATAAACATCAATCGAAGTCACCAAACCTCGGATTTCAATCTGACAGAATCAGACACATTTTGATTACATTCTCATACAGAAATTCCTTCTGCCCTGTTGGAATATTTAAGTTCACAGGCCAAGGTACCTAATTGAAATCATTATTATTCTAATTAGTTGGGTGCACAATGCATTCTGTGCATTTGCCATTGCTTCCAGGTGTTGGAAATGGGGGGGAATTTGTAATATTGGACCAAAGACTCTGAATGATTCCTTTAGAAATTGTTGTCATATGATCCCACTAAAGCAAATATAAAATTAGATACCAATAACCATCAGGACAAAGTGATAAAGTCTTCAAAATCCCACTAGTTTTTAATCCACAGTCATTATTTTATCAGGAAATATTTTCCTATTGTACTTGCTTTAACCAGCTAAATGATACCAACCATAAGCAAACAGTTTAAAACTCTTACAATTTTTACTGTGCTGCTTGGTCTTGGCATTACAATTTATCATGAGGCTAACAACAAAGAAATAAACAATCTGCTCTGTTTGCAGGGACTCCAGCTAGCACTGTGTTAATGTCTGCAGCAAAAATCAAAACCACAAGGCCTTCTCTGTGGTTTGGATTTCATTATGAACTCAGTCCATGTCCACTGCAAGATCTGCTAGAAGTCCCAAACCTTTAAAGTAAGCCCAAGATCAATATTGTGCTAACAGAAATAAATTTAATGGTTTTACGTCAAAATCATATAAACCCTCTGGTGTTGGTTAGTAGCAGACAGAATACCATCTTTGGAACTCTGAGAAATCATGCATGAAACCCTTTTCTGGGTTAGATTTTAACCTGATTTAAATTAGTTTAATAAATCCAGCTAAGCTTTGGGATTGTCAAGCATTTATTCAAATGTTCAGAATCATACCATCAATAATTTTAATGATAATGATAATTTAAAAAAACATAATCAATGGCCTTTAAGTTGGCAGACAGATGAATCATGAAATATTTAGGCTGTTTATCTCATAAAGGTGTTTATCTGGATTAAAAATATCTAAACCATCTTTAAAATTTTGCAAAAATAAGCTGATTTAGTAACCTAGTGTAGTGAGCTGATTACCCTTAACTTGCTAAAAAGGGACATTTACAAATAAAACCTTCAAGCACTTTTCTTGAATTTCCTTTCATATAAAAGCTAAATAATCTGAATTTATGTTAAGAACAATATGCTTGAAAAGTCTTCACCTGATACAATTTGACCTACAAATTTTAATTTTCAATTAAATTAAGATTACCTAAGGGACATGGTTACACAGAGGTTGGACATGATTCTAGAATCAGTCTGACCACAGAACTCTCCTTACTTTGAGTATTTTATACACTAAATTGTTGGCAGATCACAAGTTTACCTTTAAGTAAAAGTCAGAAAGACTTAATGGAGCCTTCAGAACTACTTTAAGGAAATCACCTAGGAAAGGAATATTTCTGATTACCTCCAGATGTAGATTTTGCTCTACACTGTATTAGAAAAGTGCTGAACTGGAATTACTGTTCTACTGAAATGTGTGCACATAACTATGTTATCCTAATTGAACTGTTGGTTTTACAATCCTTTCTTTTGTATTATTATTTTTACACATTAACTGAAACCCAAAGGAATACTTAGGGATTGGAGACCATCATTCAATTAGTTATACAGTCCTTTTATTGATTTTATCAATAAAAACAATATTATTTTTTTATTTTTAGTTTTCCACACAACAGGATTTCGAATTGCGCTTCTGCACGTTATTAGAATGCTAAAAACTGCTTTGAATAAGCAAAGACAGAAGTCAGTAACTTTAAGTGAAAAGCCCCTCTAGAATTCACACAGAATAAGTCAGCTTGTAAAATAAATTTAATTTGTGACACATATCTCTTTATCAACTTGTGTATCAGGTTTCCTTATTCCTTAACTGTCAGTATATACCTCTCCACTTAGATTCGCTGTTATAGGGTAAGTAGTCCCTGAATTTTACCATTCAGAATTTGGTTACTCAAATACAGAAAAGCACAGTTGCTGTGATGACATCTTTTCCAACTAAGGCCTTTGGAGAGATACCAGTTTTAACAAATGTATTCCATAACATTTACAGGTTTAGGTATGCTGACTTACATTTCAATGCAAAATAATCTAGTTTGTCCTTGAACTCTAAATGTCGTAAGAGTCACTGACAGGAATGTGTTGCAAGGCTAATAAACAAGTGAAAGACCAGCCTACTGTGCATTCAAAACAAACTATTAAGTTCCAACAAACCTTACTGCTGCATGAAAGGTAGCTACGAAATGCAGGAATGTGAACCTTCTCTGAACCCAAAATAAGTGCAAGCAATCCTGATGTATTTTATATAAAGTGCTTTCTACCTGTCAGACAGATATTTAAGTCTTGTTCTTCACCTAGAATTCCAGAATTCACATAAAAAAATAGAATAAAGACCACTTCTGGTAAGCAAAGAGGGAGTTTTAAGTAAAAGAAAGAGAAAAGTGAAAGGAAAGGAAGTTGATGTCTTTGCCAAGAAAAGCTGAAAAGAACAGGGCCCTCTTAGCTCTGGGTATCTTAAAGGTTAGACAGATTTTTAAAATGCCTCTGGCAGGGCATTTATCCAGAAATGTCGAAAATTTTGCAACGCAAATGATTAGGCTGCTTTTAGGCATTCATTTTCAGCTTTCTGAATCAGAGAGGGAAAAAAAAATCATTGCCAAGAAACCCAGATCCCACACACAGAGATTTAACTAATGAGTCCTTATATCCAGACACATGGTATCACAGCTGGGCTAAGAGCACACAGCTGACTAAACTTTGCTGTAGAAAGTGATTTAAACAGGCAATTGACAAAAAAAAAAGGTTTTCCACTGATCCTTGATGTTTTGAGACTCCATATGTCAGTGGGCAGTATGACAGGATAGCTTAGCAAATGAACAAGTCTTAACAGTCAGAAGACTGGCCAGAGCAACACAGAGTAACCAGCAATTCACATGGAAACAGTAGACATGGATATCTAGGAACACAGTGTATTTAGTTATATATTTACTTGCTTTTGTTGCCCATGATTGAGGGGTTTATTTTATTTCAAAACTATTTACTAAGTGGTTTGTTGCCACATCACATATTAAAAAAAAAAAAAAAAAGCTATATACTCCTAAATACCTGTGTGGTAACATCTAAACATTTATTATATGGAATTTAGCCATACTTTTATCTGTTATAAATGAATTGTTTGAAGTGCGTGTTAGTGTATTTCTTTCTTTCTGTCAGGGAGGAAAAAAAAAAAAGAAAGTCTTAATTTCCTCCATCAAGCATGCTATCTGTGGAGAGAAATCTATTTTCTAGACTTTGGAAATGCCTATCTCATCTCCAAGAGACTTTAATAGAGATAATTTGCTCAGGTCGTTATTTTGTATTCCTGTGGATAATGGTCTGCATAGGGTGATCTAAGGAACTACATTAACTGTGGCCCAATTATTTTGGAGGGAACTGCAAATACTTACGCATCCAGAAGCAATTCAGTTTCTATGAAGAAACTACCTCACATGTCTAAATGATATTTTTGTATCTCATTTTTATATGTAAAATATAAAGGAGAAAGAGTGATTTCTCCAAAATAAAATGTATGGCACAGTATTACAATATGAGGAAAACAAATACTAAATACACCATACAATTATTTGCTCATTCTTCATTACAAAGATTTCTCCCATTAAGAAATATTCATGTGCATATGTTTTCTACTCACTCAGACTTATTTTAAGCTGGGAATCCAAGGATTTTATTTCGCCTTCAAAACATGCATTGAGAAACAGTTTTAAGAGCAGAGACGTGCACAGGTCAAAGTGTTTCTGTTCAGCCTGCATCCACTGGCTTTCCTATGCCGCAGCACTGGGAGGCTGACAGGAGAATAAGTATGGGGTTTGCTTATTTTATGATTTTATGAGCAGAGGGAGACATCAGTCAGAGCACAGCAGTACTAAGAGAGGGTTTTTTACAGGTGAATATTTTGCATCTGGTATCCAAAGCCAATAGCTGTCTCCAGTAGAGTGACAGATACAGGACTTTAAAAATGTGGACACTGTGAAGAATTAAATTGACATTTGCTGTGCATTAGAGAGTTCCAAAAGAATGGTTGTATCTGTCCTTCTAGTGCTAAGCTTGTCTGAATCCAAGGCAGGTACATCGGGTAAACAGGTCTGACAGACATCCTTCCCCAGAAATCCTCCAAGGACATTTTAAAGTGCTTGTTTGTGTGAGAAACCATCTAAACTAGAGTGAGGAGGTTCAAAGGCCTTCCTCTGGAGTCACCAAAGCATATTCAGAGGCACAAAGCTAATCTACACTGCAATTACTGGTATAAATACATCTGCACTTGTAACAGTAGCAGCTAAACTACAACAACATAAAAGTCAAGTGCTTCTAGCACTAAGACCCCACATCCGCTTTTTTCTCTTATATAAACAAGCAAAAGCTTAGACCATGCTGGGCTAGTTCCCAAGCCCGACTAGTTGCTGGGCAGCTCATCTGCTGCTAGGCTAAAACTGAAAAGGCAACTTCCCATGGCACAAAAGCTGGGCAAACGTGTGTATCAATCCAAACTCCATGTAGCTGACAGCTAATGCCTTGCCAGATAGTGTGTAAACAGGCTTCTTACTTTTTTTTAATGGTATATATACTACTACCCTGTAGTATTTTTTTCCGAAAAGTAAGAGATGTGGAGCTGAAGGTGTGGTGGAAGGATAAAAAGAAAACAGCTTGTTTCTTCAGATAATGCTGTGGAAATCATGGTACAGGATGCTGTGTGGGTAAAAAAAAAAAAGAGACTACATAAATATCAAAGTTATAATTCTAAATTCTTGCCTGTAATCCTCAAATCCTGATGAAGTATGAAGACCCCTCAGAAGTAGTATGGAGGCTAATAGGCAACAGGATACTAATAAAGACACTGCAGAAATTCTGGAGTGCTCATATTCAGTCCAATCTAATTATTTTATTCCTGGAGGCCATCCCCTTCACAGATGAACAGAGAAGCTCAGGTAGCTGACAGACTCCAGAGCAGTACAGAGCCATAGTGCCACACCGCACTGAACATGCAAGGCCAGCTGTGGAAACAGAACTGAGGTTCTACAGGGTTACACGTTGATGAGGCAGAAAACAAAAACTGTGATACCTGGGTAATGTTAACATATTGCTATCTTTATTTGGTTTTGCCTGGAAAAAGAACCCTGGAGGAATACCAAGACTACAGTCCCTGTCTTCATATAGCATGACTTTCACAACAGCTGCTCCCTCAGAATGGTGCATTCACTCTCCACTTTCTGTATTTCCATAAGTGTACAAAACTCACAGTGTTTGACATGCTGCTTATTTAGACAAAAATATATTTTTAGCACATGTGGTCATTTGGCCTCATCTCCTATTTATTTGGAACTTTCTCTCTCGGGTAAATGCCATGTGCCAGATGGTGTGATCAGGACCTTTCTCTTTCATTCATATGTTTTAAATTAAGTCTATTACATGCAATTCAGGTTATTAAATACTTGGCATCCTCAAATCTGTTGACAATAGTGGCAATATTAGCTATCACCACAAAGTATAAACCATAGGGATATGTTTATATTTTTTTTTGTCAGACTTTTTTCTCAGTCGTATGAAACACTTTAATCTGGCATTTTGGATGTATCAGAAATGAACCATGACAGAGCCCATATATTAGATTCTCTCCTTAAAAGAAGGGAAAAACTGTCCACTGAAATCTTACAGAACAGAACTTTAAGCACATTTAAAATCTTATCAAACTTAACTAACTTTAAAGCAATCTGAAAATATGCAATTTTACACTGCTAATATTTCAGAGTGAAAAGTGAAGACAGTGCCTACAGTGGTTTAGACTAATAGATTGCCTCTGAGAAGGACATACTAGATCATTCCTGGTTGTGAGCACACCACTTTCACATCATTTCCAGTAAGCTAACAGAACTATTTGGCTTTTGTCCATTGAAATTTTTACACAGGCAAGAAACACAATACTGGTCTTCCAATCCAAACCCCTTCCTTTGGCAGTGCTTAACTGTGCAGTGACACATCTCTATAAACCTCTCTTGACCTTCAGAAAGTTGCTGACTAGAGAATTCCTAAGTCAGACGTGCTGTCTATTTTTTAATAGCTCTCAGTGGGAATAAAAGGAAAAAAAATACAATTGCTTTTTTGGTCACATTTTATCATCCCCAGCATCTCATGGCATGGAGTGCCATAGCTCGATTACAGAACACATGAATGATCACCTCCTTTTCTGAGTTTTGTGGAAAAACCCACTAATCTCATGTGTTGTCTCCTACTTTTTGTACTGAAAGAAAATGCAACCAATTCCTTTTCACCCGGACACTTCTGATTTTGAAGACATCTATTGCATTCAATCACATTTTCCAGCTTTAGTCCATTTTTGTTTCTCCTTATACAGAAATCATCCCATGAATCTGATCGTGTCACCTTCTGTTTTGAAGATAAAAATATTCCTCAGATTTATGTAATGCTATTCTCTAATTTGTTGTGTATGCTTTTCCTAAATAATCATGTCAAATACTTTTTTAACCACTACAGAATTCTGATCTGACATTTTCTACTGTAACATCAATAACTAAATACTAAGTGGCAAGTCAGCTTAGAGCCCATGAATTTATGTGTAAATCTATTTTCAAGTTGCTTTTTCTGTGCATCATTGAACTTTCTTATGCATCAAATTTTATCTATGTTTCATTACAAAATGATTTGGATTGGAAAGAACTTTAAAGACAATGTAGTTCCAACCCACTGACGTAGGCAGGGACATCTACCAGACCAGGTTGCTCAAAGTCCCATCCAGCCTGGTCTTGATCACTTTCAAGGATGGGGAATCCACAATGTCTCTGGGCAACCTTTTCCAGTGTCTCAACACACTTCTCACAGTGAAGAATTTCTTCTTAATAGCTAATCTAAACTTTACCTTTCTTCATCTTAAATCCATTTTGACTTGTCCTGTGTCAATAAGCCCTTGCAAAAAGTTCCTCTCCAGCTTTCCTGTAGTCTCCTTTTAGGTACTTGAAGGCTGATATATGGTCTCCCCAAAGCCTTCTCTTCTCTAAGCTGAACTGCAATCTTTTACTATTTCATCAGTCTTTTAAGATCCTTCTGAAACTCTTCATTGATAGTTTTTGAATGATTTCACTACCTGAAATGTAACAGTACTGAAAGCAAAATTCATGGTCTTGTTATTCCCTCAACTTGTCAATTTAATCTTTTTTAGCAAACATAAAAGTTCTCAGTACATAATTCCATTGAGATTACACTAGCAATCTCCTTCCACCATAGAAATGACTGCCTGTTCCTACCTTGTCTCCTGCGAAGGTGGGCAGTATTCTGTTAAATAGTAGATACTATTCCTATTAGTGGTAGTCAAAAATTAGTGTTTGTTGACAGCAGATTCCTAGATGAATAAAAATAGCCTAAAAATCATTCTGAGAACTCAGACTAATACTTGCACATACTATTAAAGATTACCTTGTCCCCAGAAAATTGAAAAATAAATAAAGTATAACCAACATGACTGGGAATGTGAGAAGCACCCAGACAAAATGGCATGATGAAGATTTTACTGCATAGCCAGCAAATGAGGAATATCTGTTTGTTCAGTCTGTAAAGCCTTCAGCTAGGGTACTTAATTTTCCACGTATCATCCTTCCAGTGCCTACAAAGTTGAAAATATTTTCGTGTTCTTGGGTATAATTAGATATCTTGAATAAGTAAGAAATGGTGCTGGCATTCTATTCCTGCATCTTGTCAGGTATCTTTTGCAATTCTTACACTGAATGGAGGGGCAGGGGAGAGTGGGAGAATAGTGAACAGAAGGGCTTTTTTTTCCTGTTTGTTTAGCCTGCCGCTTGGGATCAGCAGAGATGAAGACTGCCAGCTGTGGATTTTTCTTTTGCTTCTCTATTCAGAGCTAAATTGGGTACTTTTGCCTAGAAAATTTCCACAGGAAGCATATGCTGTGCTAAATGTTTTGAGCATTTTGATCCCTAGATGTATATATTGTCACTCCCAGGTACAAGCGATATCATTTAGCACCTTGTGATGTTAGAGAAGATGACACAGATGGCAATAAAGGTGATAGACTAAAATGAAACTAAGACAGTACAATTCACCAAATTTTATTCAGGAATGCATCTGGTGTCACAAAAAGTTTGTAAATGCATTAACAAAAAATTTGCCTCCTCAAAGTTTTGCAGAGTGTAAGTGCAATTTCCACTTGGTTTGTTCTTGTTTTCAATTCCTAAAAATGCCATTGTTCCAGTTCTGACATCAAGAACCTCATTATGTAACTCTTTTACTTGCATTACATTTTAGCCCTATCCAGGTTTGTAAGGGTCGAGATGTTAATACATAAATTTTATGGGTTAATTTACACTGGACTCTAGGAGTTCCTTATTTAAGCTCCTGTTTACATTTGTCCTCATATAAGACTTCTCTACAGAAGACTACTGTCTCGGAGTGAAATTCATAAGTTTAGTTGAGTTTCATCTCATCCTACTCAGCAAAATCATGAAACATCTATATAGTAACCTTCCCTCTCCAGAGAAAAGAATCTGTGTTATAAAGATCCAAAATCCTTGAAATTAAACAGACCTAGTGTTTTTCTTTTAATGAAAGGCTTTAGGGAAAACCAGCTAGGTAAACATGGTTTGGGGTTTAGTGTAAATTCTTCACATGGCTGAATATGCCAAAGATGCTTTGGCGTTTAACCCTCTAAAAGCATAATTTACTAAGAGACAATCAAAATAAAAAAGCAACCAAATCAGAGCTGTTAGTATTATTTTGCCATCTGCTCTGGTGTTACAGAGTAATTGCTCTTGAAATCTCTAGATTTTTAAGTATGACTTTCTTCAGCCATTGAATGAGTAAGGAAAAATTAGTAATTTGATACCATTGCAAAATATGTAAATTTAGCCACTGTATTTTTAGCAGTGCTGGTATACTTGTTAAAAATCAGTGTAACATTATCATGTCTGTGAGACACCTGTTTAGAGGCCAGTCTGAATGTTTCTTCTTTTACCAACAGTCCTCAATAAAATGAGCAAAACAGTCAATGCCCTGTTAAGAAAAAATGTCAAAATGAATTCGCAAAGGTGGAAAGTTGTCACGACTACTGAAAACCCACTAGGCAGATTATAAGAAAGTAGAAAGTTTACTCAGGAAAGAAGAATCTGTAAATGTATTTCCTTTATGCAAATGCAAAATAATGAAAGTAAACTTCATGTATTCACAAGTAACTAAAATTAATTTCTTGATCTAACTCTTAAATAAAACTAAAACAGCTTGACCATTTTTCATCTCACCTTCAAGATGCTCTTAGAGTTTATTCCCGATTCAAAGTAACTGTCTTCAGCAAAAATAAACTTTCATTTGGGACTTTGTCTTAGTAGTCTGTGGCAGACTACAGGCATTGTTAAGAACTTTTCTTTAAATCTGTACATAAAAGAATGTCAAGATAAATCAGAAGAATTTTTATTCATTTCAGCGATGATACAAACCCAGTTTCAGTATTTAAAAAGATACTGTCTACAAGCTTCCTTCCACTGAAGTCTGAAAACTGCTAATGGAGATCTAAAATATACAAAAGAGAAACAGCTCTTTAGGAAAAGCTTTTTAAAACACGTGAAGAGGATCTGTACGGCAGATGTACATGGGAGGGCACTATGTGTTCCTGAAATCCAATTGTAATTGCATTTGACTGGTCTAATTTGACAGGACAACCATAGCCTAAGATCTATCTGATCCAGAAAAGCCTGGAGGAAACAAAACCAAAGAGCTGTTTCAACTATGGGATCAGAATAACATAACCTAAGAGCTTTCTGCTTTTTTGTACTTTCTATATCCCTCCCAAAGCTTTCGACAAATTCCCCTTCTTGTTTAATTGCTTTATACAATCTATAGCACATCAAAAGTATCACTGAAAAAAAAATAATTAGAAACATAAGAATGTCACTGACAAGGAAAGTGGAGTAATAGTAATGCAGAGCAGTAATCTTACCAGATTGTTTTATTTCTGTATAATTCATCACAACTATGCTAGGTTGGTGGTGGTTTGGAAAGTTCCTACTGCGGTCATCCATGTCTTGTCTTAATTCAACCATCTACTACTGATTTACTTTAACACATGGATGCCTAGTAATATACTGAGCAAAATTATAGTGAAACTGGGACTTCAGAGAAGTCCCATCTAAACTTTTTGAGATGATCTCTGCACATCTGACCTCCTGCCATGCAGCTCACACTGATGCAGGCCAAGAGCAGGGCTCAGAAGGTCACTCCATGTCTTTCATTACAGTTCAGAGATTGGAGTTATGCGTACACCACCTCATCACTTCTGGAGACAATGATGGTGAAAAGAAAGACCCTGAAACTACAATGGCTGAGGGCAAGTGATGTGTGAAAGAGAAAGTGGGCACACACAATGATGAAAGGAACAATTCTTTTATCCTATTACTTGCTGAAAGGATCATATGGGGTTTCTGTATGATCTTTCCCAGAATTTGTGGAAGTTTACAAAAGGCAGGACATTGACAACCAAAACCAATATTCTCTTTGTAGCCCGAAAGTATTTTGCTGCATTCCTATATGTTTCATTTTCAATATTTTCTGTTACATGAGACAAAGCATCAGTTGTCTGAAGTGTCTCCATGTGTTCCTCGTTTTAGTGCACAGCAAAAAGGGAACAGTGGGTCAAGGATACCAAACTGCCTGTGTCAAATTGTGCAGCTGACAAGTGCAAAGTGTGGTGCCAAAAGACATGGCCTTTTGTGGAAGTATATCTGAGATCCAAGAAACAATTCACAGGTTCCTGGTAGCCAAACACATCTAGCACAGGCTGAGAAAGCTGTATTCATTTTAGCAATATAGGCTGCAGGCACTTCTGGGAAAGAAACACTGCTGTGCTCATAAACATGTTTTTTTGCAGAAAATGATCCAATTTTAAAGGCTTTCAATGCTACTACTTGACATTTAGACTTTTTCCCACAAGAGACGTTGAGATGATTTTCCATATGTCTTGGGTCTATTCAGAAGAAAGGCTAATATTCATGAGCTAAAGAAACATTAGATCAAGGTCCCAGCTCAGGTCTAACCAGAGAATAGAAAAGCATTAACCCCTTCACAAAAAAACCCTTTTCATAACTAGGACTAAAAATGCCCTTTTGCGTGACTAACATTTAAGCCAGGAGAGATATGGCAAGCACCTTTACTGATAATATATTCTCAATTATTTCAAGTGAAGTAAATACTCTGGAACAGAATGATAAGAACCTGAGGCTTGGTTTATGTTATTGTTAGCTACCCACAGGGAGAACCTTTTCACATATGGTCACAGCTCAGGGTATCTGATCCTTTCCTGGAATTTCATATAATATCTTTCTTCTTTTCAAAGAAGAACAATTCTAATGTACTGAAACAGTCTAGTGTCAGAGCACATGGATGTTTTGTCAAGAAACATGAACATAAAATCAATTAAACATAATGCAAAGGATTATTTAAATCAATCACATCCAAATTAAGCAGTTAGCACACTTAGGAATAATTCTTTTTATTTATCAAATATATTTTAAGTTTCTTGGGTCATCTTCTACCATATTCAGACAAAAGTTAGGAGCCTAATGCTTCGCATCTCCTTTTGCAGCCCTAACTTCTGAGATGTTTAGGAGAGAGAAGAAAAGCAAATGCTTTAGAACCACTGTTGTGAAAATGTTCCATCAACCTTAAATCAAGAAACTGCAGAGCCCACTCAGGAAAAACGATGATTCATTTAGTATTTCAGACCACTGTATTTCCAAATTCTGAATAAAAGAAAAAATTTGTGAATTCCTGATGTCTGGTCTTTTCCTGGTTTGTAGCTAGATATTATCCTTTTTCAAGAAAATTATCTGGAGAAGTTAAAAAATGAGCTAATGCTCCCAACAGAGCACACAGGAAAGAGAGTTAAGCTCACAAAGAAATTAAGAACACAGAAAAGAGTGAAACAGAAGCTCAAAAAGCACATCAGAAGATGAGCACTTAAACAGCTGCAGGACCCTGACTTTCTTTATTCATTTATTGGATGCTACACTGGAATTTTTCTCCCTTATTTTGTTAAAAAGTTGAGCTCTCATTCATCTTCCCTGCAATATTTAATAATGTGAGAATGAACCTTCTCATCTTCCCTAATATCACAACTTTTATTTCATCCCCCCTTTTTTTCAGGGCCAGAAGAACTTTCCCTGATTTGGTTTAATAGGGCTACAGACTAGTTTTACCCCATGCTGATTGAGCAAGAAATCAATAAACAATGCATTCGTATCTCAATGAATCACCTAATTAGCTGCTTTCTAAAAATTAAATCAGTTAATTACATATAGCCTCCTCAGTAAGATTAAATGATAGCAAATTCACTTTGACAAGAAAATTCTTTATTTCGACCACAGATCACTGCTCTCTTTATTCCACATGCATTTTCCATTATGTAGCTGTTGCTCACCTACTGCAGGCATGAATATCAGACCACGTAAGCATGGTTGTTTGTTGTGTGCCCAGTCAAAGATTCCAAACAGGCAGGTCGAGGCATTTCAGTGGACCTACACTTACATGTCTCAGGGCTATTACAGGAGGGTGATGAATTTAGAGTAATTTTCAGCAATTTATAAAACTGGTCTTGTTTTTCTGGCTATTGAGAATTGTATGAACTGTGTCTGTTTATGCAAAAGAAAGCTGTCTGTGGAAGACAGGAAAGAACAAATGGCAAAAGGCTCTTCTGACCAAATAATTGAGACATATCGAGGAACAATACCAGAATTAGTAGCTTTGATTATTTTGCCTTCTGTCCAATCGTACTATAACTTTTGCATAGGATATCAAAAGCCCATGAACACAGACAAACAACTGGTAGTAAGAAATGTGATAAATCTCTGAAAACAGAAGCAGTTTTCTTCCCCCTGAGAGAAGGCCACATCTCTGTGAGGATATGATTTTAGGTAAACAAAGCAGTATGAAAGAAACATTTATTAGTAAAGAAACATTTATATAATGTGTTGGTTTGCATTTCTATAATGTGAGGTTTTTAAGGCCTTCCTTTTTCTCCAAGATCTTTTATTTTACTGAAAAAACCCCACATAATGTAATTTATAACCAACTAGTCTTACCCTCAAAGAGAAAGCTGCAAAAACCCAAATTCTATCTGGTCTGATACCATAGCCAAGATAGGAATTGGAGGGCCACATTCTAACTCTCCTGTGTGTTAAAGTATGAAAATGGATACCAAGAGGTGTACACTCAGAAAGAGAATAACAGTCAGCTGTCATTCTGATATTGAATTAATAAAATCCATTCTGTGAAATTTTCAGCATTTACAGATGATTCACAGAAGAAACACCTCCTTTATTTTAATATATTGACTATTGTAGTAATATGTAGAATATATATTCTAGGGAATGTGTATGCCTAAGACATGCAGAGGAAAAAAAAGTTCAACAGCATCATTCCAAATTAAGATAAAAGCACATCACATCTGGTTTAGTTCCTCCTTCTAGGGCATCCTTGTAAATCCAAAAATATCAACCTAATGTATTTTTTAGCTTCACTTCTAGGAATTGCCACCCTTACATTTGACCTTTTGTTGGCATTTGCATTTCTTTCTGCCAGATCACTGGGTATTCTTGAGCTGGACTGAACTAAGGAAAACAAATGAATTGGAAACAGGAAATCCAGATTTATTAAGATTACCCTTCAGGAAAGGACTGTTTTCTGCGCAGAAAGGATTCATCTGACGTGCAAAATCTCTAGCTCTCTTCTTGTTCTATTTGCTGAGGCTGTATTTGCCTGAATGCTAAAGGACTTCTGTGGCACGTGTTTGAGCAGCACAGAAATTATTTCTGAGGCCTTCAGAACTGTCTAGGATTTATTAGCGAAATAGCCCCTACTGTATGTGTAATTCAGCCATTAAATAGTGCAATTAGCCATCATGACTCATCAGTCTCGGTTCATTTGCTTGGAAGTACAATAAAAATAGACACAGGGTGAAATAACTCCATTTAGATTCTAAACAATACCTATGTTTTCCCATACACTTTTCCACAAGATTTTTCACTATGGTGAAGTTGGTAAAAACCCTGCTAGTGCCAAAGTGGTCACTTGTAGTTAAATATTTCAGCGAACTTTGCTAAGTGGAGCTAGAACACATTTTTTTCTCAGGAGGAGTAAAAAATCAGCCTGGATTAGGAAGTATTTCTACATAAATGCTGAGAGAGGAGGACATGGACTAAAATGACATGAAAAATATATGCTAAAGGAAACATGGGGGGAAAAAAACCACTGAACAAGGTAGATGAGAGAAGTTATTTTAGGAAGTTTGGTGATAAGATTCTGCTTGCAGTGACCAGTTACACTTTCTCATCTAATTCTCATGCAGAGAATTGTCTCTGATTGTCATGACAAATGCATGAACTTTTAATTCTGGGCCACCATTAGCATCAGTCCTTCTGACCCATACACCAAAATATAATTTAAAAGTCCAGTGAGGTGGTGCATCCATTGATATGCTTACTTTAAAGTGAAGTGAATTTGCCTTCATCCAAACAGAAAGGAAAAGTTCAGTAATATATTTTACATTTTAAATTTAATTTATATTGACATGACACGTGCCTTTGAATTGCTGTCTTCATGATTATAGGTCCAAAATTGCTATCCCTTTTCAAGCAAAGAGATGCTGACACTACAGTGTGGACACAAGTTTTAGGGCCAGAAGTAATATGCTATCAGAACGTACCCAGCCAGTGCCTGAGAACTTTATGTTTTCATTTAGCTTTCTTAGAGATGAGAACACATGATAAACCTATCAGAGCTACCATCCCTCACCCCGGCCTGGCAGCCTGGGTGATAGAGCCTGCTTTACATTCTGACACAAGACAAATTAGAGTGCACTGGGCTCAGACTTCGTGCTCTCTTCTTGCCAAGGAAGTAATTCATCTCTTCACGTTGATTGAGCGATACAGAGCAGTGTGTTGGGAAATGGGATGAGGATGGAGTCTAAAATCATGGGGAGGGAAGGCAAGTAAGAAGAAAAACAGTAGAAAGGATTCTGACTAAGGACTGACTAAGGAATTTAGGGCCTCATAACCAGCCCCAGATTAAAAAGCATGATAATGTGTAGAGGCAGAATAAAAGGTAAAGACACATTCTCAAAAATACATTTCCTCTACTTAAAAATATAATGTGTTTATAGAATCAGATTAATCCAGATTATGAAGGGGAAGAAATTATAAGACGTAGGTATATAAGCACATACTGTCCAGACCTAGATTTAGGAAAAAGATGTAAGAATTGCTTGAAAAATGAGTCTGTGGAAGGACTTGTTTAACTCATCATTATTCAGACTATATCATTAGCAGCTGTCAAATGAGTGAGTGTACGGCATGATACCCTGGACACACCTCTGATTTCACTGGAAAATAAGAACGACTCACCACTGACAGCCTTGATTATCTTCCCTACCCCCAAAAGTGACATGTCTACACTCTTCTTTGTCCCTGTCTATCTCAGATGTGCACAAACATGGTGTACATCTGCACAGTTCAACATCTTTCATATAAACACAAAATATTTTGAGTCACTTTTCCTTCAGCTTTCAAGACAGATTGAAACACAGACTGATTAAGAATTGAAATAATTATCTTTCAGATTTAGAGTCCCACATAAGGAAACTTAATTTTATTTAAAAAATATGCAAATACATAGTATGCAATAAAATAATAAATAACATCTGGCCCTCTAATCCCTCCTTTAAAAATGTATTGTCTTGACATTAGCATGAAGTTAGAAGATAATAGAAAGTGGTGTGTATCCCCTTAATCACACTGTTCCTGTAAACACAGAATTTGCTCATATTGATCTGGTAAGACAATACATAAAAAACCCTATCATTTATTTCCACAGCATTTATTCTGTTTTATAATCTAGACAGTGTTCTGATCACAGAGCTAAGCACTTTTCAGTAAGCTTTAATCAATTTAATGAAATTTCTATTATGCTGCAAGAGTGAGCATTTTAAGACCGTAAGATTTAATATAATTCAAAATGATATTTTAAGTATGACATGCTTATTTTCTTGCCCTAAATATTACTTCATTGTGTATTTCTCATATTTTGGCATTGATTCTATGAAATTTGACAGCATCAGTACAACACGAAGCTTCATGGAAAAAAATAGTATATCCCTCTGCTACTGCTAAGGTTAAATATCTTTCATTAGTGAAACTCAGAATACAACATATTTGAAGTCTTTCATGGCAGTTACTACCACCATCAATCAATTTGCAAACAAGATTTTGAGATATGCAAATATATAACTCCATAACACAAAAACCCGTAGGAAAAAAATACAGGCTTTGTTATTCTAAAAGTTTATCTGCCTTTATAGGTTGTGAAATAATGCAAAAGAAATACTGAAGTATATTTGTATTACTCTTCCTGTATCCAGTCGCAATTTAGGATACAGACGAAACTATCAGGAAATTATAAAATATCTATTGTCTATTATTTTATTCTCCTTGAGTTAAAAAATTAGCCTTTTCACAGCTAAAAGCAAAGTTGTCCTTGTCGATTAGTAAAAAAAAAAAAAAATCTATTTCATATTTAACTAAAATTATTTCACTCTTAATCACAATACCCTTTTTATATTATTAGATATTTTCTTCATACAAATCTCCTTCTATAATCTCGTTGCTTGTCAAAAACATACTAATAAGCAGGAAGATTCAGTCACATTACTCTTTCAAGAATATTAATTTCACTGCATCTTCAAGGCATATTCCCATATTTGTCATCTTTATCTCTTGTGCATAAGGTGATTAATTTTTAATAATACTAGTATCAATAACAATAACTGAAAATTTGATTTGCATTGTGTCATAAATCTAAACTGACTCACAAATATCCTTTAAAGAAGTCTAGCAATAAGTCTCTCAGATTGTAATTTATTAAAGTGGAACCCGAAGTAATTTATCAGAAGATACATATGCAACAACTGTTTTCCTTGGGGAAAAAAGTCAGCAAATTATTCATAAAGGAGATAATAAAATTCTTGAACTTATTATAGGAAATTATTTCTGAATTCAATCGGTAAATAAATAAGTAATTTGTTTTCACTTCACAAACTGAAAATATATTAGCAATTACAAGTTTGTTCTGTTTTAGCTTTGTCCATAAGTCACATCATATTGTCCCTGTTACCCAATTGGGTCTTTTTTTTGTAACTAACTCATCACTAACTCATCTGGAAATGAAATTATGATAGTTTTATACCAGACAGACACACACACACACACACACAAATATATACATATTTATACATCTGTGTATACATATATAAAATTTTCAATCCATGATGTTTGGAAAGGATGTAAGCCTTCTAAAATGGGACAAATAATTTTAAATGCCTTTCTAAATCTAACAAAATTGGCATTTCAAACAGTATACTAGTTCATAAAACTCTTCGCTTTTTCATGCAATATTACTTTTACAATATCTCAAATTTCAAGAACCACTTTCAGTTAGTCTGTAGTCATTGGGGCTTAAAATGGGCTTTTAATAATTATTTGTAATAATAAATAACTAGGACTTGAATATTCAAGGAGAAGTAATACATTAGTAATGCATGTAGAGCCAATTGTAAAGTTGTCCACAGTCAATTTTTAATTAGTCACTCTGAAATTAGCACTTTTAATGTAATTTTGTAGAAGCTGAACTGAACAGCAGATATTAAATAACTTACTAAGAACCATATGCAACCATGGTGCAATATGTTGAACCCTCTCCAGATCTCTAGATTTCTGCTGGGGTAACTTTTTTTAAGAGCATAAGAGGGAAATACACATTTATCATACAATTTTTAATTTAGGCCAGAAATAAGTTACCAGAAAAGTCAAATACACACTTATTATCAACTAAGCCAAGAATAATGATTTTTCACCCCAGATACTAAATACAAAGTGATTCCACTATGTTAAAGAAGCATGTTTAGGAAGTTTGAATTTTAATGATGGAATATAATAATTTTAAAATTCTAAATGGTGCTTCACTGTAACATAATACATTTCAGGGTAGCAGATTGCATTAAATGAAGAACAAAAACTTTGATCGAAGCATAAAGCTAAAATACCATCATAAAGTTCATGCAGACTAAAGCATTCAGCTCAAGTGGGTCTGACAATGTGATGCAAAAGAGGGAATGGGATACATTTATGAAATTTTTTTTTAAGTTGCATGTATTTATACTAGTGGGTTCTTTTGCTCAACATCTATTTTTAGCATAAACCCCACACATATAATAATTTAATTTATAATTCACTTTATTTTTTAATTATCCATGCACTTTGTACAATTCAATACAATTTTCATTATAAGCAAAGTATTTTTGAAACGGTCTTGGGCTTATCATGAAAGCAAAATACTTCTATTTATTTCACTAAGCAAGAACATCTTACATACAGTTTGTAAGCTTCTGAGATGTTGAAAGTTAATGAAACTGCAGATCAATAGGATTAGAAATGTGAGTCCCAATCATTGTGATCTGTAGAGCAGTAAACTCTAAGGCTGTCTCTGAAACTGCTAATAATCATATTTTTCCTGCCCTTGCATCTCCTGAAAGTAGCAAGGCAGAAAATGGAGTGAATTTTGAAAATGAGACTAGTTGCTGAGCAGTTTCATGAAAAATTAAAGGTAAGAAAGAATGTTCTGTATGTCACACTCCAAAGAATAAAAAAGATGTTGGATGAAACAAATTTGCTTAAGAATGCTCTCTGAATGTTGGTATCACCCTCTTCAAAGGGTAATTTTTTTTTCAGCTCAGTAAAATCTGAGTTAGTACTGAAATTCCATCAGAGTCCTTACACATTTGTTCTTGACTGTGAAAACAAATCTAAAGGGTGAAATGCAAAGACTTGGATAGCTGCCTCGCTGTAATGACATACTGAGAATACATTCATTAGTCAGAGTCTTTCTTAAATGCATTCAAGTAAAGAATAAAATGGAATCTACAGTAACTGCTAATACATTTGCAAGAGAGGTATTATAATGAATACTTTCAAAAGATATTAGGATCATGGCAAACTTCCTTGACCCAATTAATGAAAGTTTTATTTCAAAATTTCCATGGAGATTCTCCGTTGCAGTACTTTTCTATTTTCTCAATCAAATGTGACTTTTGAAAATCTGTCTTTATTAATTTTAAATTACAAGGTCATTCAGATGCCACAATATTAATTAAACAAGGTATGTATACAAACCAAATAAATTTTTTTTGAATGCCAGCTACAGTGCCTGAACATAACCCTGAAAGTCACCAGTGAAAAGCTAAAAGGACCTTGCATGTATCATTATTTAGTAAGAACTTGCCTACTACATGTCCAAGCATGGAACAGAGACAGCTACAAACCTCTTCAAATTTCGCATGCTTGTATAGCATTCAGGAACTTTTTTCTACAGGTGTATTGTACAAACAATGGAGTCTGCATCTTTGTCTGAGCTTCAAAATGTTGAAGCACTAAATAAAATTAGTTCTGCTGAACACATTTTTAGTGAGTGCACATGTATGCACATGTGGCTGTGCCTTTTTGTAGAACCATCACATTGGTTAATGGCACATTTTGAAAGCAAAGGATTTCCACCTACCAAATGAGAGGTAAGTATGATATTTTTGTATTTCTGAGCACTAACATGAGCTATGACTATAGTCTTTTTGCTAATATTTGTAGGATTCTTGAAAAGATCACTCACTGCATCTATAAAGACCTGTCCTATTTGACTTTTTTGAGATCATAAATATAATAAAATCTGTTTAAAAATTAAATAGGAATATATAACTGACAAAAAGAGCCCCACTATTCTCAGAAAGATTTAAGCTTCATTTATTATTCCAGTTGTATAATTCCTCAGTGACCTTTCTTCAAGATGCATCAAGATATTCAGTATTCCATCTTTTTACTATCTCAAGTTTTTCATCAAGTATCTCCAGAATAACTGAGTCACTACCAGCATGAACACTGTTTATTCGCTCTGTGATCCTTAACAATTGAATAACAAAAGGCTCTTCCTTTCCAGTTGTGTTTTCTCCTCTACTTCAGCCAAGTTCTTTAAAAAAAGGCAATAGTGAATGCGCAGTCAAAAGAAAAGCAAGATGGAAAAGCTCTTATCGAGTCAATAGGGAACAAAAATTACAAAGACAATAAGTAAAAATAAAAGAGTTTAAAAAATGCAACAGTCAGACTCTGGTCAATCTGTTCCTATGAATGAAAATTATGGGAATATGGGATCTGAACACCTTGTTCCAAAATTCTACTCTGTTTTTTTATGATGCCAGTGAAACCGCAAAAGGCCTAATCGATTATGGAAAGCTTTGAACTTACAGAATCAAATATAAAAATCAGTTTTCAAAAAACTGACTAAAAAAGTGACAAGCAAGTACAGAAAGTGTTTTTGGAAGTCTGGTCAGTAAGAATAATAAAAATTAGGTGTAAGAAGCAGATGAAGCCTTTTCAAACATTACTAAAGCTTTCTTCTTTTGGAGGCATCATCTACTTGGAAAAATATTCACAAGGAAATATCCTTAGTGCCCTCTAGAGACTATTTTTGCTGTTATAGATTAAAGCAAAATACTTCCTACACAAATACAAAAACATCATGCACACTCTATTCTACACCACTATTTGATTTGTTTATATTGATAAATAGAAATTTGCTTACCAAAGGATTTTCAGGCATTATATATTACTAGTCACAGCATCTAATCTCACTTGGATTTGTTGGACAAGATCAAATGATAAGTATCCAGGTTTCACTCCAGAGGCAGAAAGTCTGCAAAATCACTTCTCAGGATCAGTTGAGTTATGCATACATCTGGGAATATGGGCAATGAACTCAAAGAGACTAAGGGTATCGTTTATTGCCATGGCAACAGATCTAGTTTCTCTTTTCTCCAGTTTGCAATATAACCTTGACAGTGACCATCATCCTTCAAAAGTCAAGTATTTCGTTTCTTCATTCATAAACACAGGATTTTTTCTAATAGCTGTATGGTAAGTATTTATGCTAATTGTCCTATCTCAGAGAAATTGCTCTGTCTTAAGAAAAAAAATAACAAACCAAAAAACCACCCCCCCCTCACCCCCCCAAAAAAAAGAAAAAGAAAAAAGAGAGGAAAAAAAAGGAAAAGGATTGTGGTCATTCAGTGAATAAGCTGAATGGCAGTGTCTTTGACAGGATTTAATAATGTGAAATGGTCTAGCAATGTGCTGGTTAACTACCAATTCCCTCCTAAAGATAACATCAATATTAAATGTCCAGTACTGCATTATCTTCTCCACCCTAATTTAAACTCCAAGCAGACATCCTTTGACACTTACCAGGTAATTTCATGCAAACTGGGCAATAAGCCAGTTGCCATCAGCAATCCACACTGGGGATTTGAGCATCCAACTAGTTACTCCCTGCTGCAAAGTACTATACAGGTAAGTTCAGTGTTTAGCTGATAGGTGAAAAACAAGGCTTGAAACCTTCTCTTTCAGCTTCATGGTTTAATTTTGCCAATGCATGCAGATAAATCAGCTCTACACCACTGACTGTGAGATTCAATAAAGCTTTTTCTTTATAGAATATAAGCCTTTAAATTCTGCTCCATAATTTACAAAAGCATCACTAATAAGTGTTCTTGTTAGAGCTGTAGACTGCCACTTTTATATGATGAGATTTGTTGTCTTCAGTAGCAGGTGATAACAACCTGGGACTGCAGGCATGCAAGGATTTAATTTGCAGCCCCAGATTCAAAGGGCTACCTGCAGTTTACTTATAAAGCAGAAGCAGCAGATAGTAATTATAATTGGAGCTCCAATCAGGTTCCATACATGTGACAGAATTTACAATCAGCACTGAGAACCATTCTCCACTCAGACCATACAAGTCAGACAGGCCTTTTTCTAAATAATATATTTTTGCTCTGTCTCCCAGTTTCACAAACAATATATTTGGTGATATCTGGAACACATCCCATCTTTCTTTCTCCTGTTATGCATTTATGACTCATTAAATCAGATTTCAAAAGTTATTCATGTTCAGAATTATCTAGATAAGTAGATTTCTCTGAAAAGTGAGTCAGTTGTCTGACTATCAACAGTATTAATGGCATTTAGGCAACTTTTTGCCTAAGGTTGTTTACAATATTAACAGGTGCTCATTTACATATTTAAAACATTGAAATGTAACTGAAAATTTGTCTTATATATAGAGGTGTGGGAGAAAAAAGGAAGGAGACCACCAAGATGATCAGAGGGAATGAGCACCTCTCCTGTGAGTACAGGCTCAGAGAATTGGATTTTTTCAGCCTGGAAATAAGAGGTTTACAGGTGACCTAATTGTGGCTTTCCAGTACCTGAAGGGAGCCTGCAAGGAAGATGGAGAGGGATCCTTTACCAGGACAAGGAGAAATGGCTTGAAACCGAAAAAGGGCAGGTTTAGATTAGAATTAGGAAGAAATTCTTTACTGTGAATGGGGTGAGACACTGGAACTGGTTGCCCTAAAAAGTTGTGGAAGCCCCATTCCTGGAAGTGTTTAAAGCCAGGCTGGATGGAGCTCTGGGCAATCTAGTCTAGTGGAATATGTGACTGTCCAGGACAGATGGCTTGGAACTACACTGATCTTCTCTTCCAATCCAAGCAGTTCTATGATTTTGAAGAGAAAAATCACAGATAGTTTAACACCTATGGAAAAACCCACAGATGAGCATCAATAAGTCACTCCCCAAAGAAAGTAAAAAAGCCTTTGAAAAGAGTTTGTTGATGGCAGCAAGAATTTACCTTTTCTTATTTCTATTTTTATTTCCCTATGTAGCTGTGTTGAACTGTGGCTCTGGACAATAAGCACATGGATACAATTAGAAGCTCAGGATACCCTTGAGAAATAGGTTAAGTTGGTGGAAGTGCTATTCCAGTATTAATTAGCATTCTCCACTACTTAGAAGCATGATCATTTTCACACACCAGAAAAGCATATGTCTTTATTTTTCACATCACAATTCAACACACACACACAGACATATTTTTGATTCCTAATACCATCAATAAACTACATTATTTTAGTGTTCTAGAACCATAGAGCTCTAATCAGTACTGTTTAGTGATAAAGACTGGTTAATATTCCTATGCATTTTCACTGTTTGTTGAAATGCCTGCCCTTCCCCCCCCACAGGTATTTTTTTTCACTTATTGGTACCTAAGACCTTGTAGCTTTACATAAGAAAGGAAAATATAGTAGGGTCATATAGAATACAGGTCTAATTCTCACTTTTAGGTGTATCTCCAATAGTTTTCTTCCGGATCTTCAACAAATTTCCTTTTCCAAAAGTTTTTCTTTTGGAAGAAGGCTTGAGAATTTATAAGCCTTTTTCCTTTCTGTTTGAAGTCAAGATCTATGCTATGTAGGGAATATCCTCTATTTTTATTTGAATTTTCTGGAATATCCAGAGATTGGTGCAATTTGCTTCAGTCTAAGACTCAGGCAACAGTATGACTACTATACTTAGTGAAAAAGGAAATAAATCATATACACATAGAGTTAGAGACAATAGAGTTCCCTAAACTTAATTTACTCATTCCCATGTCCATGCAGGTTTACTTTCTATGGTACATATTCATCCTCATTCTTTACTCTTTCTTGGTTTTAAATGTCAGTAAGAGTAAAGAAAATTTATTAAAAAATTTGATGTTCTCTTTTCTGCTGCACATTTGCTTCAGTGTTGCAAGAAAATAAAGTAAAAGACATTAAGTTCCTATGCTTTATTCTTTGAGAAACTTCTAGATATATATTCTGTAGCTAACATCTTCAGCTTAACAAGAGATTTATGTTGTAACAAGAAAAGCACTTTTCAAGACTACATCCATATATTTTTCAGTGGATAGACATTTCTCATATCTAATAGGCCTTTGCTCAAAAGCTGAAGTTATTCCAGCAAAACTCATGCCCTCATACATACATTCCTAAACTGACATTACCATGCATTTCATCTTTTATTTCCTTGCACATAGGACCAGCTTTCTGTCTGCACCTGTTTTTCTTCAGGACATCAATCTATCTCCAGTATTTCTGCTTGTACTGTTGCATAAAATATGTTGGTGGATTGGCATATTGGCGTATTATAACATCACTGACATTACTCAAAATTAATCACAGTCACCACAGTTACCTGGTCTCATTTGTCTAACATTCAAATTATTAGAATGAAATAAACGAGACTTTAAACATGATGAAAAAAGCATAAATCTCAAAGAGTTAATGGGCAATGATGATCAACTCCCTTCAGTTCCGTACGTTGAATAAAGGGAATGTGAATTCAGTCATGTTTTCTTGTTCATAGTACAAGAGAGCTGATGAAATAATAAAGAATTTCAATCATGTGCTAAATACCAGAGAGAGGTTTATAATTGCCTGCCATCTATTTTTTTTTTTTACTTGCAAGCACTTCCTTTCTTTGCTCGTGTTTATAAATTTTGCATGTCTGCATTCTTTGCTTGTGTATTGACTTATAAACATTCCAGATTTAACTATCCAAGGTATGAGGGCTGTTAAAATATTCAGCCCATTCCAGTTCTTTTATTTCCATTTCATGTGTTTACCATTATTTTGTAGGACTGACCTGGGAGAATACCTGAAGGTAAGTGCTGAAGACACATAAAAATCACATTATACTCTGAGTTTCTTGGAATTTCCTCTGTGTTCTCCTCATGGATTTGTATTTGACCTTACAGTAGAGCTTTGAGAAGAAAGATTTCAAAACACACTCAACAGTCTTTCAACAAGACATGTAAATTTGAGCTTCCTGTATTTTGGTCATACATGCAAAAGAAAACCCAAACCCCCACAAATAACACATGGAGTGCAGAAAAAGCCCTGACATACTAAAAATCTGCAGAGAAGACCTGCCGAAACACATATACAACCAAACATCATTGTTACTTATTTATATGCTAGAAGTTTCAGACATTCAAGAATGAGGTCAGCAGGGACTTTAGTCTTTTATTTTTTAACTAAAGATAACATGAGTTGCCGTTAGTTGGGTCTCATTTATTTGGCATGACACCTAATAACTCTTTTGCTGAACAAATCTGAATTTGAGCTGCATTGACCACCCCCCCCCCCAAAAAAAAAAAAAAAGAACATGACCCCTTTCTACCTGATAATATTTGCAATTATGATAGTTCAAATGCTTTGGAAATGTCAGTGACACTACCTAGGAAGTCTGACCATGACTATAACCACTGTTAATGACCAATCCACACAACTATAACAATGCGTAACTTGATGAAAATTGTAGACATACCATGCAAAGGCCTTTAAGAAGGCAAGGTTCACAGAAGAGCACAGGAAATGTGAAACCCAGGAAGGTAATTTTTCTCTTTTCCTTGAATTCTCCCCTCTTTCTACTACCTCTAATTGTACGGAATTTTAGACCGACACAATTTTTTCAAAACAAATGAATTCTACTTCAGGAACAAGACTTCATGTGCTTTGATCAGAAAGGAAGGACTTCCTATATAACTCAGACTGGTGTCCCATAGGAAACTTACTGCATATTCCCTTCATCTTTGCTTGTCAGAAAAGGCAGCACAGAGTGGACTGACAGATGCCTGCTGCACACCTTTGATCTCAATGAAAATTTAGCACTCATACTGACAAATCTACCATCCTTGATCCAGTGAAAAAGAGAGGGAAAGTAGACACAATTAAAAAGAAATACCATAGAAACAAGTCAAAATTATGTCTTTAATCAAATGTTTCCTATGGACATCAGGCAGCTATTAGGAGGTTTGGTGAAAGCTTAAGATGCTTCACAAAAGCCCTCTATCTCCAACATAGCAAATGAGGTTAAAGGACTCATTTTCACTCTGTGATTCACTTCGTCTGTTCTGTTTCTTTGTTTTATGCAGATAATTGGAAACAACAAAGAAGCATCATTCTCTAGAGCTTAGCAGGGAAGGGAAGTTCACTTCTTTCCAAAAGCACAAATTCAAGAGAAGAAAAAGAAGGAAAATAAAAGCAGTGGGCAGAAAATAATAGCTATACAGAAGGGTAATAGGCAATTAGCACCCACCCTCCCACATAGACCAGCACACATTCACACAATCTATAGAAATGCCTGATCTCAACACAGCTTCCCCTAACTATTTAGGCTTAAATAAAACATCACTGCTGTCTGTCCCTTGGGAGGATCTCAGTAGTGCTGGGAGATGGTACTGTAGAGGAACAAAGCAAGGGGAAAAAGACTTTAACAGTACTGAACTTAATATTCTCTGACAGAGAAATAAAGAATAGTCTTATGATTTACTCATGATTTACTTACACTTTTTCAAAACTAGAAAGGTTAGTTCTACAAGCAGAAATCACAAAATATTCTGATTGCCACATTCTCTTTATTCAAACATTGTTACGCATGTTGTTAAAACCTGGTTCTGCTAGTCAATGACAAGCATTTTTTCAAAAATATTGTACTGCTGTGCTAAAATGCAACTTTGATTTTTTTTCTTCAGCAAAGACAATAATGTTGGCTATGGTATACATTTGCTAAATTGACACCAGGAGACAGGAATATAAAGGGGTTTATTTATTTTGGAATCAGAGGAAGGGAAAGTTTGGAAAACAAAACACATGCATGCATATAGTAGCTCCTTCAAAGATGAAGTAGGCCATCTAAGAGTGTTCAGGGTACTCTTGAAATCCTCTCCACACAGAAATTCAATGGACTGAGCTTTCTCAGTATTTTAAAAGGTTGAGAAAGATAGCAGTGGGATTGGATGAATATCATAACCTTGCTATCTTTAAAGCTCATAATTTAATTTCTGCATCTGTTTATATTTCATAATACAAATGATTAACAGTGTAAATATCTGTAACTATGGTATTAAGATCTTTAGCAAACAAATCTACTAGAATCATTTTCACAATAAAAATATATTATCACCAAAGAATTAATAATTCTTTCTGCTAGCCATCTAGCATTGTGCAAAAACCAAACATACTGCCCTCTGAATTCAAGAAGTTATCACTTCCTAACCAACTATATGTATTTGCAGAAAAGAAGTGTTTGATGCTTTCTTATCTGAACTTATTCTTGAGGAAATGAATGAAAACATCTTTGATGACCCCATGGCCCAAATGTTTGAGGTTCCCCACTATTCTCTTCTCTACATCCTCTTCTTGCAAATATTATTTATTACATGTCATAACTTGCAGTGCTTATAAAGAAAAACAAGGAGGAACATGTNTATATATATCTTATATATACACACACCTTATAATACCTTGGCCTTATATCATGAATATAAAGATTAGGTTTCTAACATGCATTCAAAAGACTGGCTTTAAGTTTTAGTCTTTAATATATTATTTATATACATATATAAATAAATAACTTATATTTGTATAGCAATATTCATATGGGAACATAATATTATAAATGTGTTCTATAAATTAGGCTTCCTCAGATTCACAGCTTCAGACAGTTAAATGAATAAGTGTAGTGTTGCAATTGCAGATTTTGAAATAAACTTGGACATGGAGGTTAGGACACAATAGTTCTCTTGACATACCTTTAGAAGACCTTTCAGAGGATGAAAGATACTAAGAAAAAACAAACACCCCATAGTTTTTGTAACAGGATCATGTATTTGGATGAACAGATGTGGGAATGAGACTTCAGGGAATTCATGATTGACTTCCATATCCCACTAGAACAATATATGCATGCACACTTGTTTTTTATGGAAGGATGGTGGAATTAGAAAGTACAAGCCAGCAATCACAAATCAAGCAGGTTTCACAGTCCAGCTGAAATGACAACAAATCAACCTGACTTTTGACCAAGAAAGGGCATAAAAACTACCTGGAGAAATCAGACAATCTATCCCTCACAGACAAAGAAGCAGAGGTAAAAGACATTTCACGAGAAATCAATCAATCTCTCTCTCCAGAAATGTAATAGTGATCTGGGGATTTTACCTATCAAAATTAACAGAACTTAACATTTGATGTGTTATATATAGCATTTCTTCTCATTGACTCCTATGTGTGCTTAATAACTTCACTTAATTAGAATGTCCCAGACTGCTCTGATAAATTGAACATACAACGTTTTGACAATAAAATAATTTTCACACTTTCGTATGTGGAAACTGGTTATGCTACAACTCTTATTTGAGGATATAGGCTAAAAAAACAGTGTTAGCTGAATTACAGATATTGGAAAATATGCATATTACAACAACAGAAAGTTTAACTTTTGTGATAGACTGACTTTAGTTTCATAACAATGAAATGAAAATTACCTTCAAAATATTTTTTTCCTTTCTACTAAGGGTAATTCATATACCAGTAAATTTTCCATCCATTGAGTAACGTTATGACTCTTTATTGTAGCACGTTTTTATATTATTTTTATTAGATATGCATATTTTCATTTTTAAAGGAAAATAAATTTTTAATACTGATAAATTCTGCTTTTAAAATCTTTTTTCTGTGTCTGAAGAATTCATGTTCCACCTCAAATGTGTGGGACACTTCAAAAGTGCAACCTGCAATTTTTTTGGATCAAAACCATTTTTGACTTGCAAACACACTTTTTAATATAGAAATTTAAATGTCAATTTTAAAAACCCAAGATTTTTTATAGCCTTTTTTGATTTTCATAAATGCTAACATAGAAGAGCAAACACAATAAATATCGAAGGCACAATTTTTAAGAACTCTTTTTAATATATGGACTGTCAATTGACGAAAATACTGAACAGTCTAAGGCTGCAACCTATATGAGCTTCTCAATTATCCACAATAATGACAGTGCTTAAAATTCAGCAAACGGTTAAGGCCTGTCCTGAACAATGATTTTTTTTTTTTTTGTATTCAGGATTTCAAACTTGAAAAGTTAAGTTCATTTCTCCACTCTGTGCCTTTACATAATCTATTAAGATTCCCTTTTCTCTGAAATGTTCAGAGATTTGAGAATTCATTCCAAGTAAGATTTATTCTTGTATAGAACTTCTCAGGGCTTATTTTGTAAGGATGAGAAGATGTAAAAAGATTCTTAAAAGTGAAATTAAGTTTAGTATTTTACTCTTTGTTGAGCAGCACCTGGGCATTTAACCCATGATAAGATCCACATGAATGAATTACATCCTGAACTCTATTTCACCTGTTATATAGACTAAAAGACATCAGCACTTTAAACACATATTTGTTTTGATAATTTTTTACCTCCAAAGAAATATTTTTCTCCTGTCTTGACTTGTAGAGGGCTGTTTGTTCTAACAGCTGAAGCTTCATCGCCATCAATGGTAAGGACAGCAAAGTTTTCCTTAGCTAGGAATCGAACTTCATGCCACTGCCCATCATTGAGACCAGAGCCTATGAAAAACAAAAAAACCATTGCAACATTTTACTTACTCCAATATTTATTATTTTGAAGTGCTTTGTGTCTCTCTCCCAGGCCCATTATATAAGGTTTAGTAAAGGCTATTGCAGAAATGTGTGTGATAACAAGATATTGTTATTAAAGCAACAGTTAAAAGAAATCCACATTATATCATAAATACAAATCTTGGAACTACCAAAATGTCCATGCTGTCAGGCATAATAGTATCTAACTACAGGTGTTATTGTTTACCTTTCCTATCAAAAGTCCATATTCTGCATTTTACTAATAAATAATAGGTCTTAATTATTTCTATGATAAAGCTCAGAAGGAAAAGATATCGATTCATCCATTTAACTATTGTAACAGTCCCAAAGGATACATTATGCTCATGTTAGGCATATATCAAGTTAGATATTACCAGGAAAAGGGAAAGGAAAAAGAGGAGTGGAAAAGGCTCATGTAGGTGGTGAATTCACTGCTAATCCTGTCACTGGCATGTAGGGCTACTCACAGAAGAGGAAGACATTATCATAGAGCCACTGCAAAAGCAGCAAATGTCTGAAAACCCCACAGTCTTAGGGGAGCACCATCCTCGAAATACTGGCAGCAGTGAAGAAGATGGCATTGTTCATTCATTCAGAACTTTTAAAAAACCCCAGAATTTATATGCTTACATTGTCTCCAGCAGCTGGCTGAAAGCCAGTTTACCTGGCACATTAAGAGCTGCAGAAGAGTACTAGTTTGCTCTACTCATTTCCGTGCAGACAGGTAATGTTGGGTCAGCAAGCAAGTGGCAAATGCTTTAGTAAAAGCAAATTCCAAGTTATGGCACCTCTTACAAGAAACATTTTCTCCACCTAGATAAAATCACCTTAGCAAAATGTCATTTGCCAAAATAAACCACAACGCAATGTAATAAGCTGTTTCTAAAATTAAGCGGGATGAAAAATGATAGCAGAAGTATAATGCAAGATTAACTTTCAAAATATTCAAAAGAATGTAACCTTCTATGAACAAGGAATAATAGTCATGGCGAACAGATATACCTAAACATTTAATGAATATTTTTTCCCAGTATTTTCACATTTTTGTTAAAGATACGAAATCAAGTTGTAAAATAACATAGGGTGCTTTTCTCAGAATATTCTCAGAAAATTCATTAGTATTAATAAAAGTGGCAGAAGCCTCTTGAAAATATATCAGTAAGAAATGCTTCTACTAAAACTTGTAAGTTTATTCAATCTAGAGTAAGAACAGATGAAAGACCTAATATATCAAACATGGGGGAATTTGTCTTTCTGTTTGTAAGCTCTTTTGCTTTTATTTTCATTACATTTGAAAAAGAAGAAACTGAAAAACATATAATTATAACCCAGATAAAATTAATTTCCGCTGATAATAAAATAAGAATAAAAAGAAGACAGAATTTTTTATAGACTTCCAAACCACAATTGTTACAGCATGTGCTACTACAACTGAAGCTTATCAGAACATACTTAAAAGCCCGTTTTTCCAGCCTGAGATGACCTAATATTAAAAAATCTATTTTATTTTTTTTAGTGAGGTATTCAGTATTATCTTGAACTGAATAACAACGACTAGACTCCTGGATAAAATTAAGAATTGGCTGTTAAAACACAAGGGACAGAAGCAATGGCATGAGCTGTTCACCACAAAGGGAGGGATGTCTAAAACACTCTCTGGAAAGGGGAATATTGCAGAGACCAAGACACAATGGGATATGAGACAAGAAGGTGCACAGCCAGCCAGGACCAAGACCCTCAGCACCGAGAAGGAAGAGGTGAGGGGAAACGAGGCAGAAAGGGCCCTGCCAGCTCCAAGGGAGAGCAGGAGCAGGGACAGGAGGAGCTCCAGACACCAGAGCGGGGGAACAGTGCAAGAGAGCAGGAGGAGCAGCAGAGCCCTTGTCTTACCCTTGCATCCCCTCTTGTGCTGCTCAGGAGCAGCATGTAGAGGAGTTGTGACTGAGGAGTTGAGTTTCAAGAAGAAGGAGGAAGAAAGATGTTTTAATGATTGTCTTTGTTTCTCACTATCTAGATCTATTTTAATCGGCAATGACTTAAATTAATTTTCCCAAGCTGAGTCTGTTTTGCTCGCAACTGTAATTGATACATGATCTCTCTCTCATTATCTCCGTAGACTTCTCAGTCTTGTTTTCTTCCCTTGCCCTGTGGCTGAGTAGGAGTGAGAGAACCCACCATGACAACTGATGGAGCTAAAGACAGATGATTATGACATGAAATTGGAAATTCACTGCATTTCATATAATAAGGCTTAGCTCACCACCCTCACCTCTTGAAAATACTCCTTTGTAAAAGAGTGAACTGACAGTACTAATGAGAAAAGTGTTTTAAATAAAATATTGCATGAGATGCAAAAGACTTCAGTTATTTTAATCTGTATTTTTGTATTTTGTGTTTGTACTGTGTTCTCCCCATGTGCAGTGAAGGAAAAACACCCCAAGATCAGCAGCAGCCTGCTGAGAAACTGAATATTACAATGACTCAAGTCATTGTACAAAGACTCATACAGGTGGACGGAAGGTGGATCAGCAGAGCACGTGGCTCTCCCGAGCAGATCAAGAAATGAGAGCACAAGGAGAGCTGCAGGTTATGAGCAAAAGTGATTTCATGCATTCTCTCTGTGTGCACAGCATTTAGCAAGATTAAGAGAACACATTGCTGTCTGTAAGCTGCTCGCTAGAGGCATGATTGGAAAAGCATTTTTATTTTGACTGTATTAAAAATATTTACCCCTATAAGTTGGCATCATTCCTGTCAGTCCCTGAAAAATGACACTGTTTCTGCTTTATGAACTCTTCAGTGTATTGATATGAAATAATCATGAATGAAGGCTGCCTTCTTCTTAGATACAGGTATTAACCATCCTCATGGAGCTTTGCAGTGTGACAGTAATATTCCCAACTTTTCTGGCTCAAAGTTGTCACAAAAGTTCTTGTGCAATTTTACATTTGCTTAGAAAACTTCTTTCTGGTACATTTTTTCCTGTGAAGTTTACTGATGAATGCTAAAGAGGATTGTTCATTAGTACTGAGCAAGTACTCATTATTCTCTTTACAGAATTGTGCTCTCCAGTCAAAAAACTAAAAGCACCTTCTATATCTGCCACTGTTTTTATCTGATTTTTTAATTTATATTTTTTTTTTTATTTATGTGTATTAGCAGTAATGTCAAACCTCCTTTTGTCCATGAGACAATGATTTATTTCAGGAACTTAAATTATTATTGGGACATATGATATATTCAATATATATTATGGGGAATAAATTTGTACAGCTGCACGACCTGTTTCTGTTGTAGTATTTTATTACAAGTACCTCATGTATATTGAGGGATTATTTTTGCTTGCAGAGATCTCTTTGTAAACCAAGACTCATTGTAAGGGTAGATCATGCCTCTTTACAATATAAGTTTTCAGTTGTAAAGTTTAGAATGGCCTACATCCCAAATGCACAATGATGATTTCTCATTGCAAATCAATTTCCTCATGTGAGCTGATATATGTATTTATTTGCATTCTTTTCTGCTTTTACTCTTTTTTGGTATGCAAGTTGAGAAAAAAAAAAAAAAGAAATGCATACTTCTGCTACCACAAATTCCCTACTGAATTCTGGAAAAGATGGCTTCATATGCAAATGAAATATATTAATGAAATGCATTCTCTCTATCTAGGTTTTCTATTTAAATGACATTATTTTAAAAGTAGGACTCATGAGTTAGACACTTTGATTGAACAAGAAGAAACAGATGTTTTGCTTATTACAGACATGGAAGAAGAATTACATAAACGAATACCAAAAATGTACAAGGCTTTAATACATAATGGAGAATTTAAAAGATAACATCTGATTGAGCTTTGCCCCGAGGAAAACTATAGTAGCAAAAATCTCAAATTCTTCAACAGATAACCTTGTGTGATCAAATGTTCCTTTAAAAGGTACTGACCTATGCAGTGACTATCAATGAGCGCTAGATTATGCAGTCTGCTGATGTACATGGACAAACTTCTTCTGAAGTTAACAGCATATCATCTACCATATCAGAACAGAACCTTGTCTTAATTTTGATACAGGACTGTGACTCAAAATTCAGTTCAACTGTTTAAGAAGAAAACAGGGAAAGAAGAGCATCATTGGCTCCATGAAGCACTGGAGCAATGCAAGGCTATGCAACTGTATATGGGTCTTTAGTTCCTACTTCTGTAATAAATAATTATTGTATGTGTGATAATTTCTTGCAAATTCTTACTAGGAGATGAAACTCTCAATACTCAGCCTGAAGGCAGAGGGAGAGGTTTGTTCGTTCTTGCTTTCACTTGCCAGAAAAAACTGTGTTTCAAGATGGGGGTGTAATTGTTATTCCTGGCTAATCCCTCACTAATTCAGTATAACTTTGCACTAGTATTTCTGACTATAAGAAAACAAGCCAACAAAGTTTTGTTTGAAACATTCAGCTGTGTTCAAATATACAGCAATATATGTCATCAATATTTAATCAGAAAAAAACAAATCACCAGGATGCAATTACAAGAGCTCTACTTATCTGTGTTTAGTTAATTTATTTTTAAACTGCAAAACTAAAATCACAGCTCTCCGTATAGAAATATTTTAGATAGTTTCTGCAATAAACCATCTAAGTATATAATCTGTTTTAGGATACAAGATTCAGAGAAGATATTTTAAGTTTAAGTTTTATTCTTTTTTTTTTGCTATTCTGATGTAAAATAAGACAGTGGAAAATGCAGTACTTGAATGCATTTTAATGATGGAAAATCCCTTTCTCCAACAAAACCAAAACAGTTATGACAAATTTTGTCCTCACGTTAAAGCTCAGAGTTCTTTTTTCAAGGTGAGTATTTGGAAAAATGTCCCAATTTCACCTGATGGTGATAATTAATTTATACGATTTTGCTCTGCAAGTTAATACCACAAGAGAAAAAAAATGAGTATTTAGCTTGATATGCACCTCTAGACTTGTATGCATAGGAGGTATTTTTAAATGGGTTGGTAATTTTCCTGTTTTGACAGTTAGCATGTGCAGTGCAGGAGATAGAAAATACAACAAATACATAAACCTACAATGCTGTGGACTCTTTATAATATTCAAATATATTCTTATAAAAGGCTTGACTACTGGTGCTTTTAATGTAATGAACCATAAACCTGGCAAATAATGGTCAAACTCATAAAGATTTTTTTTCTTTTACTGAAAAGTAATACAAACAGATAAAAGAATGTTTACACTTGAATGGCAGAAAAAAAAAGTTTGTAAATTCTAAGTTTAGATACTTGTAGAATCTTGTGCAAGTGCTGAAACAATTTTAGCTTGTCAAGCACAGGCTTTTTCCTCTCCTGTTCTTCTTTCTACTGTTCTTGCCATATTCTTTACTCTCAGTAAAAAAAAAAAAAAGATAATATTGTTACTGTGACTTAGATACGAAATTATACACACCTGGAAATTGGAATCTCACTATGTGTTTCAGCTTGCAGAAAGAATGCTGCTGTTAAAGATCAAACACAACTTTTGCTGCTGCCTCTTCCTCTATTCCAGTCAATGTCACATCAGAAAATGTTGCTTCTCAAAACACAATCTGTGCCTTGCAGTTGCATAAGACACCTGCTAAATGGCAGTCATCTCCATGAATGGCTCCAGGACTGTTCTTTACCAAGGAACAGGCAATGGTCACTCATTGTCTACAAGTGACCATTACTAATAGACATATTATTTAGCACAATTTGTTATGCTAAATTAGCATATTATTTATTATTTAGCACAACTGTTCCTAACTGCCCAAAACTCTTTGCAGATCAGCATCTACCTTTACCCATCTTTTAGCTGAAGAGACTCTAACTACCATACGGCATCGTGCCCTGTACCCAGACAAGCATCATTGAGGTTTGAAAACACTTACCTACATCTAGAAGTACCTAGAACACAATCTGGAAAATTGTTTCTATATACATTTTCTTGTAAATTATAAAAAATAAAACATCTTAGAAACAGCATCATATTTATAAAGGTTTAACTTCATTTTATAGTTTTTACCATCACCTGCTAGATACCACTCTGCATTGAAATATGATTTTATATGGTCAGCATCTTAATATTTTGGTAAGTGACCTAGCCAGTACTTTCCATCTCATGAAATTTTAAGATACTTGTGTTGTGGCTATTATTCTGTCATAACTTGTTTAGCTTTATTTGGGAAGGCCTTTCTGAACTTGAAACCCTTTTGCATCACTACAATTAATTTTATTTACTATATATTTATTATTTAAATGGTTAATTAAAAAAGAATAGAGTAGGTAAACTTCAGTACTTTGTCTTATCTTTGGACTAATCAAGTTCAGGTGTCTACAAAACCATGACAGAGATAGTTCTTGTTCTTTACACATTCATGCTGGCTAAACAAGATAAAAAATAAAATAAGTAGATATTCCAGACAGGGGAGGAAAGCAAACCTCTAACTTTTAATTTCATAATACTCAAGTGTTCAGTGAAAAGAAGCACAGAGTAATTGTTATTTCCCTAGATTTTCTCACTGGTCCCCAACTTGAACACTTTCATTTTGTTGCAAACAGCATACTTAATTGCAAACAGAACAGAACCTGGTATTGAGGGTTATATTGTAAGAAAAAAACAGGTTCAAAAAGCAAAAAAAACTCCATTGAACTAAAAGTAAATTGACATTTTCTGATGAACAGCAAAAATCAAATGTAACTTTGTTTTGATATTTTAAAGGCCTGAGACAAGCTTACCAGCCGGGGCTCTGAATCAACAAAAATATTTTAAAAAACATTCTTTAGAATGAAATTACTCAAGGGTATAAGAGCCATGAACATCTTAAACTACTCTGGCAAACTGAAGCCTAAATGTGTCTCAGTCATCCAAACAGTTCTTCCAATGCACATTTTCTAGCAGTCATCAATGCGTGACTGAGAGTTTGAAGCATATGATTAGAGGTGATTGAGCTTTATCACTCAACTTGCAGTACACTAAAACAGCTTTATTTTGCTCATTTAGCAGTACTTTTAAATCAGCACCTGTAACACTTTCATTATGGTCCTGTTTAGAAGATACAGAAAGCTCTAGGCACAAGATTTTCTGAAATAAAATTCGCATAGCAGCCCTTTTCATGCCTTAATCCTATTATACAAAAATTCTGTTTATAGTTTTATCATCATTGTACATAGGCCTCACACAACAAATAGGACAAACATTGCACATTTTCTTCTAAATGAAATATAGAGCTTTTTACAAGGATTTGTTCGCACCTCTGCTTCTGTCCCAGACATATGAACTGTAGAAAAAGCAAACCCACTGCTCCCCATCAGAAAAAAATTACTAAATATTGGCATTATCTAGCAAACACCAATGACCAATTTATTACTGTTTCTTCATGATCTATTTTTCATTAAATGCAAACTGCATTAAACCATTTCTTATTTTAAACTGTTTGTTTTCTTAAAATCTGGATTACTCCACTTGCAGAACTAAACAGTGCTACATATGAAGATTGATTTTCTTTCAAAGACTCTCCACGTGCTAGGTGAGACCCTGTTAGTGATACATTGAGACTGGAGTTAACCTTGCTACAGTCCAGTTCTGGAGCCAAAAACAAAAGCAGGGGCCTCTGCAAGACAGAAGGTAGTTTTGTGCATGAACCAGGGCCCTGTGGAGATGTAGGTAAAGGTTTACATGTGAACAGAATTGTGGTTTTAGTTTGTTGCTGAAGTGTGTGTATGAAGCAAATATTGCAGTTGTCCCCACTAGTGGACTTTGCTTTGTATTAGTAAAAGTCTCCATGCTGTGTTTTCTTCAGATGAAACTAGGTCCAACCTAAAAAACTCCAGTCTCATGTGCAAATGACTTTGCATGGACTTTCAGGTCTCAGCATGAATTGTTCTGCTCTTTCATTCACTCCTATTGTGTTGCGCTGCTTGCTACTGAAGACAGAGCCAGGTCTAAAATGTTGAAATCATTTGCTGTGTACATTGGGATCTGGATTTGAAAAGGAAACAGCCTGTTCTCTTCTATTAAAAGCCCTTAGGAAAAATTGATAGAACACCACCCTGCCATAGCACTCTGCAAGGGGGAAGTTAAAGAGGCTTCTTGCTCCACGAAGGAAATATTTGCTCCATAATTAGCATAAATTTACTGTCACAGATCACTATTTCTGTTGTGTTTAGTAGGTGTATGTTTTTCAAAACCAGAAACCTGATAGAGGAGAAAAAACCAATAAAGTTTTTAGTGAACAATAGTAAAGTCTTAATACAATAATGATTTAAATGATCCACTTGATTAAATAAAAAAATATTTTTAAAGAATCATGGAATCACTAAGTTTGGAAATGACCTCCAAGATCATCGTGTCCAGCCTTTGACTGAACACCATGATGGCAACTAAACCATAGAACTGTGTGCTATGTCCAGCCATTTCTTGAACACTTCCAGGGATGAGGATTCCACCACCTCCCTGGGCAACCTGTTCCAATATTCAACCATACTTTCAGTGGAAACATTTTTCCTGATACCCACTCTGAACCTCCCGGGCCACAGCTTGAGGCTATGTCCTCTTGTCCTGTCTGTACAGGACAATATGGATGTTATATGTTATGTTTGCTTTGTTAAGGGAACAGGAGCAGTTCTGTCTCAAAGGAAGCCACAATAAAAATATTTGGATCTTAGGGAGTGGTTTTACTAAGAAAACCATAAAAACATAAGTAAAATGTCAGCACTGTCAGACCGCTTTACATTTTACTGAGTATTGTGTTACACAGACTGCTATTGGACAATGCCAGTTATATCTCAAAGTCAAGATAACATGTAATCTGATGCTGAAGTGACTTTCATGTGTTCCTTTATGAGGAAATATCTAATGAAAGCATTCTTTCAGAATAAAAGAAGTTCTAAGAAGTAAAGAAACTTGAAAATGCTTCCAGCTCTCTATTTCTCTGCCAGTTTGATATGGCAGAATTCCCTCTCACCTGGACTTTTTACTGGGGGCTGTAAACGAGGAATGATTTGTTTAAATGACTAAACCTCACACCTTTGAAAATGTATCAGACCATCTATTCTTGAAATATACAATGCCTTATTTTGCTGCCCCTTAACACAGCATTAGATGAGCTGTGAATTTCAGTGGAGTTGTCCCAGACTCCTAGAAAATGAGGAATGACTTCAGTCCCCACCCAATGAGAAAGGAAAGGCAATTCTTTCCACTACAGCCACACAGCAGTGGATCTTTCAGCACAGCAGTGAGATTAGAGCTGAGCACTGTTACAGTGCTGGGTCCTAGAATCATCACCTTTGAAATGCAGAAAGAATCCATCGGCTGTGAGAGGGGAGAGCCGGGAATAGAGCAGCCCTGTCAATATGATCGATAGGACACTGGGAAAGCTGACGTGGGAGAAACATGGTGATATATACCTCACGTGCACATGGCACCCATGTCTGCAAGCTAGTATCAGAGGGATTAAGAGATCTGAAATGGTGTTGTTATCAATTCAACTATAAAGCCATACATCTCAGAAATAAGAATTATTAAGGAGCCACATAAATATATCTCTGTTCTTTAGGTTCAGGGAGTTTAGTTGAGGTTAATGGCACCAGAGTGGAAATTGCAATCATGATCTGACTAAAAATGCCTCTGCTGAAGTCCTGAACATACAGGCATCTGTACCAGCTGAGAATTTAGGCCAGCATATTGAAAACCCCTAAATTTTCATGGAGTTGGATTAGATGAGCTGGAGTATCCTCCCCACCTACCAGCCTGTGATAGTCCAAACCCTTGAGAGGCAGTTGCTTTTCCCAATTACAACTGATACTAGATTTAATAATAAAAAAAATTGCCCCCAATGCAGTTTATATATTCTGTACCCTGTCATAATTACTGAATTCATTCTGACACAGAAGGAATCAACCTGTGCTAAATTAATAACTCCTGAACTTCAAGTAAGTTGTTAGAACTAATTTCTGCCTTGAAATGCAGCTCCACTCTTGCATCTGCATTGAACTTTGTGTGAGTAGAAGGACATGAAGTTTGTAGAGTAGGTAAGTTTTTATAGAATTTTTATAGAATTGCTTGCTTGTAAATTTTTATAGAAGACACTCAAGCCAAACATTCTAACTCAAGTTTGAAGGTTGTACATAGATAGCAAGTTTGTTTTCTGTTCCTTTTTCCTTTAGGCATTTTGTTAAGGGGAATAATGATAGACTTTAACAGTTCTACAGTTTTCTTATGGTGAAATGCAGTATTAATACATATTCAAAATGTTTTTGAGCTCTTTGCTGTCTATATAATTCAAATTATCATTTTATTATTGCTTTTTACTTCACAAATGTCTTTATATTAACTTGATTTTGTCTTTTTTCTAGTAGGCAATAAAAGAAATAAATTATACCAGAAATTTTGTCAAATCTGAAAAGATTTGGAAATTAATAGTTTAGTCTGTCATGTGATACTTAGGAACAAAGTGACACTTCATGAATTATCAATAATTAAGGTGTCTTTTCTAATTCTTTTGTTTTCTGTCCACTCGCCTTTTAATAATTTTACTAGTTTTTTAATGAAAAGTGAGACCACAATGGAAAATAGGTTAAAACCTGGTAGATATTTTTTTTCCCCCTTTCTGCAGTTTTATTAAAAATTCCTAATGCAAATACAGGTTTTTTTTAGGGTCAGAAAATGTCATGTGTTTCCTCATTGTAAAATTTCTTCTCAATAGGGACTTGAACTGCACTGCTATAATAATTTTTCATTGCAGGTTTTCTGTTTCATCTTATGCATTAGGTGGTCTGTCATATGCATAAATAGTAATTACAGGACCCACAGGCAATAAATCATGAGAACATATTATCTTTGCATCATACTTCAGTTGGGTTAGCAACATTCTGATGCACAGTAGGGGCTGTCACTAGCATTTTATGAAGATAGATGATTGAACTACTCGACTCATAAGCTGAATTGTGATAAATCATTCCGTTCATTCTTGCTAAAGGCCTTGTGACACTGTCAGTTCAACATGGCCGAGCACAACTTTTTGTCTGTAACAGGAATACATGCAGCTGCTGACACCTGTACAGTGCTGGCGGCATCGACACTGGTGAGGGACTGCCGGGGCAAAGACATCTTAGAAAGCCTATTCTCATTCAGAGGATCCCTAATTTCATTTATCTCTTTGAGATCTGCCGACAAATCCCTTCTCTCCCCAAAAAACAAGAACAAAAAGAACAAAAAGAAAGAAAGAAACAAACAAAAAAAAAAACCCACCAAAAAACTCACCCCCAGATTTATATTTTTAAATTCAAGCATTTTTATAGAACATGCATACGTTACAGAAAAGTTACTAGAACTATTTGCTCTGCTGTCATTCTTGAAAGGCCAGCATGGCAAGAAATGACTCTGTGAATGGATGCTACTTTTGAAAAATAGTGCACTGTAGAACTATAAGTTGATGTTCCATTGAGAAACGAGGAAAACAAAAAACAAAAACCAAAAACTTAAACGATGACCTAAAGTGAAACTATTTTTAATATAACTACCACAAGATATTCGATACAAAAATTAGTAAATAAAAAGCCAAGTAATTTGAATATGAAATTAATTCTATTGAGGACTTACTGTGCTTTTTCAAATTCCCTAAAATAGCACTTTTAAATAAACAGTTTGAGATACATTAATCTTCTGACCTACAAAAAACATGAACATGACGTTATTCCTTAAATCCTACTTGTTCACCACTGATAAAAGTCAACTTCAACAATAAAATACACGGTAAAACAACAACAGCTTTGCAACTGTTCTAAAAATCCACTGTAAAGAAATAAGTAAATAAACATATTTACCATAGTAAATCTGTTGTTTCGTGCATGACTGACTTCATATCACAGAGACCATCTGGAAATGGATTTTTAAACAGAACCTCTCTGAAAATTTGATGGTGTAACTAATGTTGTTTTAGTTTAACGCAAAAAATATAATAAAGCCACATCTCAGATTCCAAAGCATGTAAATGGAAATCAAATGTCTTTACTGGCAGGAATACTGGTAGAAATCAAAAACTTTAAATAACACTTTTATTGAAATAATTTATCTCTACATTGCTTTTTCAAGTCATTCAGTGCATGATTATTTAGCTAGCTATTTATAAAAACTTGCCATGCTACTTTGTTTAGGATTGGGCTGAACAACATAGAAAATAAAGGTAGCTTGATAAACCTTCTTGTTCTGAATTTGACAAATTCTTTTTAAACTCCTATGACCTGTCAAACTGGTAATTAAATGTTGATTTATTAAAGAATGCTGGCAATTATTGTAGCTCATTTGCTAGGGACTTATGATTTACTTTGTACTACAGAAAATCAAGAAACAAAGTCCTCAGGGTTTCATTCTCTTAAGACATGGCAACAGGAAAGACATTTCAGCTTCACATAATAATGTCAGGCTTATGGTTGGGATCATGCTCAGTCATTCTTCAGGTAGTTTATGCTTTTGTAATGTTACATTTGTTCTCATTGTTATTATGCCCTAGAAATTTCCAGTTCATTCAGTGCTTCAGAAAAGCACTTCTAAGTCAGAAGGAGGAACTTTTTCCAGGTTTCCATAGAAATGTTCTGCTTTGGAAGAAGTTGCTCCTGCTGAATTAATGAGGTTGGTTATGATAAAGCTGTTCAGGTCTAGCATTGAGAAAGTGCAATGAAGCTTGCATTTTGATGGAAAATCTGGAGGCTGACTCAAATGAAAAGTAAAAAGATTTTAATCTGGAACACGGTTTGAACTGGGATGGTCTTTTTCTGGCTGCAGTCGTATGGAACAAGCACATGCACTGCTGGTACTGCTCATAGCAAATTAAACATCTTGAGCCATCAAACTTCTAAGAATCTGCAATTCCTTAATGTGAATATGGGAGATAATCTCCTGTCAGGCGATTTGAAGGTCTTGATTCAACTTTAAACCTTTCCCTCCCTAATAAGTTTTTCAATCTAAAATGAAAGAGGCTTCTGAGTTAAAAACAGAGAATCCATGTTAACAGCAGGAATGATGGTTTGTTTATCAATGATGCAAAAGTTCTTGGCCTGTTATACCAATTTTTAATGGGCTGATTATCATATAATAATGTGGGACAATTCTGGATTTTATTTCTCTTGTGTGGAATGGTTTTGCACTTATATATCTGGCATCTAAGTGGGATTATTTCGGTGGACAAGGGGTACTTGGAATTACATTTAAAAATATACAAAATTTACTTTTATAAAACACGATGAGCAAGGCAAATTCATTCTAATGTGCCACAGTCTGTTTCTGAACATTTATGACAATTGTGACCATAATGCAAATGCTGGATAGCTCTGCTAGCTCTATAGCCATGTAAAGGGAAAGGCAGAGGAATAGAAAGTATATAAAATATACACATGTTCTATAGGCCCAGGGTTTTCAAGCAAGCATGTTAGCATCTTCCAAAATGATCATGCAAGTAAGTTTCAGAACTATAAAGCAAAATAAAAGAGAAGTCATCCCTCTGGAAATCTTTGGTCTGGATGGTCCTGAAATGACTGGATGATAGATACCATTACTGGGCCAAAATAAGCATAACTTAAATAGTAAAAAAAACCCAATTTTTTTCCTCTTTAAATATCACACTATTACACATGACTATGAAAAAGGTAAGAAACTAGAAAACGTGGCAGTAAGGTGCAGAGCATATTTTTAACACAAGACCCACTGATGTCCATAAAAAGTTTCCACTGGTTGGGACCTAGGCAGATGCGAAGCATATACTGTTCCACTTTGAATCTATTTTTCAGTGGAGGTTAAATCCTCTTGTAAGTCCACAGCCTGTTACAGTGTTGTCATCAGAAACATGTTGAAATAAGATCTCCAGTGAGACATGTCCCTTTTTGTAAATGAAGTATGATACACACTTACAGCAGCACTATTTAAGAAATTTCCAGCTGGCTTATGCCCATGAGCTAGCTTACGTGCCAGTGGCATATAGTTTTTTATTTGTGTTTTCCTATCATGAATCCAAAGATATTGTGCAAGGAGATTATGCAAACAGTGAGGCAGATTTCATCAAGATACTTTAGGTTAAAGTGCAAGGTATTCAAAGAATGCAATATAATAAGACTAAGCACGTGATAAAATGATCAATCACAGTTAATAAGTTCAAATGATTATTTAGAACCTTTGCTAGTTTGGGCTGGAGTAGAGTTAATTTTCTTCACAGTAGCTAGTGTGGAGCTGTCTTTTGGATTTATGCTGAATATAGGGTTGCCAATGTAGAGATGTTTTTGTTATTGCTGAGCAGGGCTTACACAGAGACAGGGCCTTTTCTGCTTTTCATACTGCCACACTTGCCAGTAGACTGGGGATGCATAAAAAACTGGGAGGAGACAAAGCCAGGACAGGTAACCCCAACTGACCAAAGGGACATTCCAGACCACATGACATCATGGTCAGTATATAAAGCGGGGGGAAGAAGAAGGAAGAGGGAGATGTTTGGAGTGATGGTGTTTGTCTTCCCAAGTCACTGTTATGTGTGATGGGACCCTGCTCTCCTGGAGATGGCTGAACACCTGCCTGCCCAGGGGAAGTGGTGAATTTATTCCTTGCATTGCTTTGCTTGTGGGCGCAGCTTTTTCTTTCCTTATTAAACTGTCTTTATCTCAACCCATGAGTTTTATGGTTTTTACATTTCCACCTGTCTTCCCAGTCATGCTGGTGGAGGAGTGAGTGAGTGGCTGTGTGAGGCTTGGCTGCTCTCTGGAGTTAAACCATGACAGAAACATACATATGATCCATCGACATTTTCTAAGAGTAAGGGCTTAGATTAATGACAGTGATGAGATCAGGGTAGCCATGTATTCCGTATGTTGGGACTTTTTCTTTTTAATTTAATATCAATTATGAAAAGGAAACTTTTGTTCTCTTTCCTCTGTTTTCATCTTTGCTGATCAGACTGTGGGACAAGAAGGTGTTCAAGTTGTTCCTTTTCCAAGCTCCCCTCCAAAGGCCCCCAGAGGTGATACTTGTCTGATGCTGACAGCTATTGACAGCAGCAGTAGAAACAGGCAGCTATGACAAGTGCAGACTGGAGATGAGAGGAAGAGGTCATGGAAATGTAGGGAGTGAATGTCCAGGTGAAAACTGGTAGATGTGCATCACACGCATTAACGCTCTGCAAAGCTGGGGACATACTCTTTACTGTTCCCTCTCTTCCTCCAAAACATAAACATAATTTGCTCTGTTGATGTAACTCACAACGTAACTTTTTTAACCTCTTCATTTTCTGAAGGAGGAGAATATACCTAGCCTTTACCACAGACTATTTTAAAATAAGAATTTGCTGCTGTAGGAGCATGAGTTCAGAAAGAAGGACCTAGGGACAGGAGTAATTTTTTTATGATTAGTGTTTTAATAAACAAGTACTAGTTATAAGTACAGCTCTACCCCACCACTTTGCTACAAAATAATGATAACACTTAACAAATATAACAATAAAAACCTGCCAGCTCCCTCTGCTCCTTTTTGATTATATAAAAGGGTTTAAACATTTTCTTCATTAAAGCATACTGGGTTTTTTTAGGAACTTAACTGTATACTGCAAGAATGTACAGACACACATCCACTTACAGATGTGTCTTGGTATAGCCCATGGTACTCTATAACAGGTATCCTAAGCAAGAAACACAGAGTACTCAGCCTAGCAAGCTTACTGTTGCAATTTCTCTCAGCAATTTCTTTCTTTTTTCCTCTTTCAAACCGGTTTTTGTAGGACACGTTTGTAGAAACATGTATGTTCTGGATAAGGCAAAAAAATGATTACATGATCTTACTATGTGGAATAAAAAAATCTTTTCTGATCCTGTGTTCATTCATAAGCCAAGTTAAAAAGAACATTGCCCGCCAAAAAAATCTGACTTTAATTTAGCTGCAGAACATTTTCAGAAACCAAGCACAGTCACATTGTTTCAACAGACTTTATCCAGCTCTGCATACACTAGCTTCTGTGCTCTCAACTGTCCTCTGTCTTCATCTATTTCCCGTCTCTTTTGTTCAGATCTGCTGTCAAGCATGACAGAATTCATCATATTTAAATTACAGACAGTTTGCTTTTTCTCTTCTTCTGTAATCAAGGAAAGAAAATTTTTCAAGTGTTTAAATTGTCACATTCTTCACATTTTCAAAGTCTCCTCCTTTTTTTACCAAAAACTGCTTCACGGCACAAAGCATAAACACAAATCAGCTCCAGGGAGAGTTATGGTGTTTTAATGTGTCTAGGATAATTTGGGACATTTGAAATGAAGATCAGCATTCCTTATTCAAATAAATTAAATTTGGCAAGTATGACTTGGCTGCTGAAGAGACCTAGCAATCTTCTAACCTTGTATTTAGGTTTTTGGAAGAGTCACAATTATCAGTAAGGTTCCTCTCCTCTTTTTGTTAGACTTGGGCATGAATGAGCCTTACAGCATGATAAAATATCGGCTAACCTGCTATCTCAGTAGCAACTCTTGGTAAATTCTGAAGAATTAATGAACTTAATTAAACAGACAGCCAACAAAAGACAATGCAGAGAAGAAGTGTGTGTGTGTGCAAGAGCTACCATTAAACTAAAACAAATGAAAATCAAAGTTCTCATAACAAATCATAGTTATCTCTTTCCTTCACCTCACATCTACCCCTCCTACAGTTCTTTCTAAGCATCAGTTAATACAAATACTTTATCTTCTAGTAAAACACAGGACTTATTTGAGAAATTTAGTCGGGCTTTAGTAAAAAATTCCTTCCTACTTAAAAAAATAATCAGATCCCAAAACCTTCTCCAATCATGTTACAGCAGGCTCCAGGAGGGTGGCACAGGCGGACTCCCACCCGGAGCAAAGCCCCTGGCCCTCATAATTCCACTGGATCTGGAGCGGGTGGCCCCGGGGTCCTGCAGGCTGACGTGAGTCTCCCAACCACAGACATTCTAGCAGGGAACGAAGTAAAACGAAGGAACGAACTGGAACTCCATCTCTGTTCTGTCAGGGAGGTTTATTTGGGGTATGGGGAAAAGGGGTTGCAGGGGAAGGAGACCGGGGGAGATCNGGAGAACGGGGTAGATCAGCAGCTGGCAGCACAGAGATGAAAGACCTCTGTCTGACGCAGACATAGGCTTATAAGGGGAAGAGAATGGGTGGGATTTTTCTCCCCTGGAGCCAGTCCTGGGAGATGGAGGGGGAGAATTGACAGGGGGAACACACCAATAGGTGTTCAGGTACAGCAGAGTGTGTATTTCAAAATGAACCAATGGCATACACAGCAGGGAAACAAAGGGAGCACATGGAATCCTAAAAACCCACATTGCTACACAATCAGATCAGGAAAACAAAACAAAACAAAACAAAACAAAACAAAACAAAACAACTTTGTGAATGGTTTCTGTAAAACACAATGGGATGTACCACATACAAAACTTACAAAATTAAGCCAGTATCATTGACAATTGTGTTGCACAAGCACAGATGTTTGAACATCAGGTGTAACATAAATGAAATTACTCAATAAAACAAAAGTGGAGTTGTTTATCTCAGCTGTACACAAAAATCAGTGAAATAAAATTATTCTTGTAAATTTTTTTTTTTCAAAGGCACAATCTCAAGCAGAAATATAACAAAGAAGAACAAAGGCTTCTTCAAAACATATTTGTTGAAGGTTGCATACAGATTTATAACTTGTATACCCAATGCCTCACGTACAAAATTCATTTATTGCAGTAATGAATTTGCCTTTGATTTTCAGTATTGATATAGACCCACCTACAAAATCAGTCCTTTCCATTTTCTCCACTTCTTAATCTGCCTATATATAACAAAGGATAATGGTGTCTCAAGGAGGTTGTAATACAAATGCATATGATGAAAAAAAACCCAAAAACGTGAGAAAGAAGGATGGAATATTATCCCTGTCTTAGTAAGAAGTACTGTGTCACAAGATTAAATAATTTGCACTCAGTTGCACTGAAGTTAGGAACAAAAAAAAGGTCTACTTAATACCTTTTCTAAAAGAATATTTACTTTCCTAATTATTTTCTTTTTCCTTCTCTAGTGTTCGAAAGCCTTATAGAAAAAATCAGGTCTTCTGTGTATTTAAATTAATTGTTTTAACACCAAACCAAATTTATTATAAGCAAGTTACTTTAAGCTTATGATCTATCTTTCTTAACTAGGATAAATCAAATAACTTAGAGAATTCTTTTGTCATTTTGCAACTAAATACATAATTTGAGTATAAATTGAATGAAGATTATTAGTTAGCAAGCAGAAAAATGAGAGCTTTATGTGACTGTATTTTCTCATACTTATGAAACTCATCCTCCATTATCATGAAATATTATCATATATATAGCAGTCCAAGAGTGATTCACATTTCATAACAATGCAAACTTTTAAACAATGATTTAGATGACTGAACCCTCTGTTGATAACAACCTTGTTGTAACTTCTTGGGTGAAGTTGCTTTCTCCAGGTGACTGGTAAAAAACCCCACAATTAGAAAGAGCCTCAACACAGTAAAGAAATCAAGGACATTTGCACTGGCTCAAATTTCTCCAGTAATACCAATGATACAACAAACCCCTGCTCTTCTAGTCTCCCAGAAAAACACTGCAGCACAAGCCCAACGCTGTACCTTGTGTCTTGAACCTCCCAAAACTATTTATTAATAGGGATCTAATACTAATTGAGGATCTTTTGCAATTCTATTTCACACATTCACAATTTTCAGGCTTTTACTGTGTCTTCGAGACTCAGGCTCAGCCTGTCCACTACCTGTATATGGTAACTATCCCTACTTTTGCAGACTGAATAAGGATGTTGGATGTCAGGCATTGCATCTGAAGAGCTTCTAGCTTCTCCAACTCAGGCTGTTTATGGGCTGTCAGACGAATGAGAATAGCTTAGCAGGAACTGTCCAGCCAAGGTATTTATCTATGTTTTACAACAGGTTAGAGAACAGTTGGGCAATTGATGAGTAGAGGAGAAAAGTAGCTTGCTAAAATAATACCAGATACCGGAGAGATTTAAACCTATTTTCCTCAGTTACTGAGGACTACCCTAACTATTGACACAGCTAATTTCTATTTCTGTATGTACTGGGCAGAATCATACATTTTCCTGGAGAAAAAAAAATGTTATGTTAATATTATGCCTATGGTAGATATAGTAGAAAGACCACATTTTTTAACAGACAAGCAAAAAATAATTATTATGAAAAGTTAAAAAGAATGCAAGAGCCCATGAATTTCTTGATCTTTTGCCTTTCTCTTGTATAAATCTCAAGTGAATCCAGAATAACTGCCTTCTTCAGTTCTTAAGAGTATATCAACAATCAAGTAACTAACCTTAAAGAACGTACTGAATACATTATTATTTCCATCAGAAGATGGATATATATATATGTATATATAGATAAACACAATGCCCTGAAATTTCCCATCTCATGACCTTGGAAATCTGCCAGGGCAGCTGTAAGAGTCTAGTTGCAGAGACCATTTGAAATAAAGCCTAACAAAGCTCAGAAAGTATACTACAGGGAACAATGCTGCCATAAATAGGGAATTCAGCTAACTGCCAATTAATAGACCTTTTATATCTCTAATTTGTGTGGGTTTATGAAAACATGTCATTTAATATCTTTGTAAGTCTGCTATCCTGTATATTAATGCATCTTTTTCATTATAGTTCTCAGCCTCTCAAAAAACCAAACCCATACGTTTTTGTCCTGAAAAAACTGTGACCTTAAAATAATATTTTGCAATAATGGTTAAAATAGCTTTTAAATAAGAAGTAGTCATAGAAACTGTTAACCTGTTTTAACTTTACAGTAACCAGGAAATAGGCCAATAACTATTGGTCTTGTGAGTAATTGACCTTCCAAAACTACCCAACAAAGCTAGGAACATCAGGAACAAATTGTTATTTTTTGGGTAACACTTGAGAAAAATCTCCATTTGTTCTATATGACAAGAATTCAGCAAGAGGATTGGTTCTAGTGTCCTGTCCTAAGGGCTTTTCTGCACCCATTTACAGGCTACGAGCAATTCATAGAGCCACTGTTGCTTAGCAATTTTGTTTCATGCATCTACCCACCAGAAGTGGCATCAGTGGTTACAGACAGGACATATTTGCATATAGACACATATCCTGAGAAGCCAGATTAGGTCCTTAATTATTCTACTTCATATTCTAGGGCATATTTTTGACAATTTTAATAGGGTTTTTAAAAGTTTTATCATTTCATTTAGGTGCCTTAAGTGTTAGATTAAATAGTGAAATCTTGATTTGCAAGACTGAGTTTTGTATTATCATGGGATTTTCTGGAAAGCACCCAATCAAAAATCCCACTTTACTTGAGGACTAATTTCATATATATACATATATATATATATATATTCACACGTATGCNTATATACATATATATATATATATATATTCCTCTTTCACTGAGGATACTGTAAATAAGACATAAATGAGAAGGATCTTCAACTGCAAGCAACTAACACTGCATCCAGAGAGGTGACAATTATTTTATTTTCCCAGATTATGTAAATATTCAAGAGCTCTTCAAAATTTTTGGTATTTTCAATATTTTAAAAGGAGATCAGGACTGCATTTTGGATTTATTCCAGTAGCAAAAAGTATTCATGACTTGTCCTGTGCGCAATGACCTACAAATGCAACAATATCTACAAACGTCACTGATCTCTTATGAATAAATCCAATTAGTTCAATATTATGAAACAACAATAAAGTCAATTCTCTAAGCATCATGCAAAATTTCTTTTATCAACACATAACTCAGTTATTCTCAAATACTGTAATGCTTCTTGACTTTTATAATCACATTGCCTATTATTTTTACCTAGGCCTTGCTCTTGTGGGAGACTTTAACCTGCTGCATGCCTGCTGGAAACTCAACACAACAGAGAGGAGTCAGTCCAGGAGGTTCTTGTAGTGTGTGGAAGAGAACTTCCTTCCACAGCTAGGAAGTGAGCCTAGCAAGGACTGGTGCCCTGCTTGAACTCCTATTTACAGATATGGGTTGGGGGAAGGTGTGGTGGTCAGAGGCTGTTTGGGGTACAGTGACCATGGAGCGGTGGGAGTGTTGAAGTGGTGGAGCGGTGGAGTTTTCAATTTCAGTTGGTGAAATAAGGAAGGGGTCAACCAAACCTGTACCTTGGACTTCTGTAGGATGGACTTTGGCCTGTTCAGGACACTGATTTAGAAAGTCACCTGGGAAACAGTCCTTAACAACAAAGGGGATGAAGATGGCTGAATACAATTTAAGAAGGACATCTCAAAGGGGGAGGAACAGGCTGTCCCTATGTGCTGAAAGACAAGACTGCAGACATGAAGACCAGCCTCACTGAACAGGGACCTTTTGCAATAACTCATGGAAAAAAGAGTTTATGACCTTTGGAGCAAGGGGCAGGCAACTTTGGAAGAGGACAAGAATGTACTTAGGTCATGTAGAGAGAAAATTAGAAGGTCAAAAGCTCAGCTAGAACTCAATCTGGCCGCTACTGTGAAAGATAATAAAGAAGTATTTTTATAAATGCATTAACAACAAAAGGAGGGCCAAGGAAAATCTCCATTTTTACTGGGCATAGAGGGAGTTATTGTCAACAATGATGAGGAAAAGGCTGAGGCATTTAAGTGTTAAACTTGGTAAATAAGAGAAATTTAACCTTTCAATCTCCATATACACCAAGAAAAAAGGCAAAAAAGCAAATTCCATAATTTCTTGCAATTATTCTAGACAATATTATTAAGCTGGAAATGTTAGTCCACATGTACGTATTCCTTGGGCATGACTTCTGATTTTAACTATGGACATATTTGCCTTACTCTACTCTATATTTACCACGACATGGGAAATCTTCCATGCTTTGAATTATCTTAATTCAGGGTTATTTGTAAACATCTATTAAGCTGAAGCCAAAACAGTGCATCACCCATGAGATTCCACATGGCTTAAGCAACTATTATACTACAAATATCTTATTTCTTTGTGTTATACCCTAGCACTATTAATCCAATTATTAAAGTAGGAGGGCATATTCACAATTACTACGGAGAAAAAGAGAGATTGATTTTCTAATACACTTTCTATCCCAATGCAGCAGCCTTTGTATATGCTGACCTTACAGGTGGACTACAGAAGACTACACAGAGGTATGTCAGGTTTTCCCAGACAACACATGTTTTTCCAAAAGAAATGTTGACTAAGCAGTGTTTGAGGATTGTCTGTGTTTACCAAGGATTTATAGTTGTTGCCTGGTAGCCCAGCTGAAGTGTGAGTTCTCAGGCTCCATGAGTATTTGCAAATCATTTTGTATCATCTGAAGAATGATATGAGAATGAAGAGATTTTGCAGCAGCTGAAATTAGTCACCTAATATGTTAAATATCAGAGGAAGAGTTCATACCCTTTAAAAAAAACAACTATTTTTTTTTAATTAAACATGCCACTAAAGAATTGGATGATAAAACATAATTTTGACATTGATGTATTCTTTCTACAATCCATTTCTATTTCTTGGCTGCTATTTACTCCATATTACTGTAAATAAATTTCAAAACATTAACTGAAATCTTGAAAATAAATAAAAATACCATTTAATAGAATCAATAACTGTAGAATTGTCCTCTTAAATATTAGATGTCTAAGAAACAGTTTATGAAAGATAGCAGATTCTTGCTGATGTTGACTACATTTATCTATTAAATTAAATACAGGGAGATAAATATCAACGTTGTTCAAAGGCCATTTTAGACATTTGCTAGATGAACAAGTAAATCAATGAAATAATTTATCTGAAGCTCATCAATGTTTGAAAATTCCTTTCTCCTCCTGTTCAACCCCCTTTACAGGAATCATGCATAAACATGAAAGCTTTGTAAATGTGTCATGAAAGACAGAGTTCTGGATTGCCTTGATCATTTGTGTAAAAATTATGTTTAGTATTCAGAAAAATGTTTTTGAACTACAAGATGAAACAAAAAAAAAAAACCTTGCAAATATTAGAATGTGCATGAATTTACCTTTTATCTTTAATGGCATTTATCTTAATCTCTTTTTCAAATTGCATTTTCAAATGCAGCTACCTGGTACACCTTTAGATCAGCCTATGTATTGATAGGGACTTGTTAGGGACTACGGATCTATGACAAGAGTGCAGAGACTGTACATTTTAAAAACTTTCACTAACCTCGAAGTAAGGAAAAGTGTTCCCATTTAAGAGCCAGGTTTCCCAAGCTCTGTGACACAAAGGCACTAAGAATAGAAGTCACTTCTGAGCGACTTACACACATTTCAGAGTCCCCTTGACTGGCAAATCCTGTGTTTTACTGGTGTGCACAGACATACATTGGCTAGGAATATGTATTTTGGTATTTGTGACAGACCTTAGACCACAGCACTTTCACAGGTTTCATTTAGTCTGGGCAGCATCTTTGCTCACTCATCATTTCCAGCAGTTACAAGTATCATTAGGACTTGCAGTACTTCAATTTTCTTTTTCTTGGGAATTATTCATTAAACACACATTTTACTATACACAAACATCACTAGCTATTTCTTTACAGATTACTCTTCATTTGCATAATGCCACCTACCCACCGAAAATTTAGTCAAACTCCTGAGGCAGTTACTCTGCCTTGCTAGAAAGATGCAACATATAGGAAACTGGTAAAGAAAAATACATCTAGGCCAGAGAAATATTATCCCATGTAAAGACTATACTTATTGCGAATTGTGTATCCAGTAGAAGTAATCCAGTAGAATGTGTAATACATTACTGCCCATGATTCAATAATACAAGCAAAAATTTTATTAACAAAATTCTTCTACTTTTTGATTAGACATAGATAGTAGTGGTGTAGGCCAGACTCCTACTAATGGGAATAAGGAATAAAAGAACCTTATGCATGCTTTTTAGCACAGTCCTATGTGAGGATGGAAAAAAAAAGATTTAAATCTTCTTAGACAGATAAAGAATTTTAAAAAGGCATAACATCTTCATTATGAATTTAGAAACAATTTGTGCTTTCAACTTCAAAATTAAATCATGCAATAAATAATTCAGGGGGAGAAAATGTTTCTTCAACAAAATGAGGATGTTTTAGAAGAGATAGAGAATGTCTATAGAAGAAACAGGGTGTAAAATGAAGGTGTTTACTGTAAAATGAAGGTGTTTACTGTAAAATGAAGGTATTTACTGTAAAAGGCTGAAGAGAAGAGATTTGAAATGAGTGAAATTAAATAGATTTCTGAACCATGTTTAGTTAATTAGATGATAGTTAAGCTTTTGAAAAGCAAACTCTGAATTTCATAATAGATTTTGGAACTGAATCCAGAACACCAATCTGCTTCAAGTTAAGTCATCTAGAATAGCCCAAGTCATCCTCACTCTTATATAATACAGTATCATGTGCCCATGGCCTTAGTTTAAAAGAAAATATACAGCAGCTTTATTACTTAAATAAAAAAAAAAATGCTGGAGGAAGGACTGCAAACCACCTACAATGAACAATATTAGACCTGAAGAGTAAAAGATGGAGTTGGGTAATGCTAGAGATTTGTCCAAAGCTGAAGACAATTTCTCTTTGCAATACAAACAAAGATAACATCTCCTAATTCTTAATAGAAAACATCAGTGAAGGAAAACAGACAGCTCTGAAATTATTTCATAATGCTGAAAAGCAGCCAATAAGGAGATTAATTCTGAGTTGTCAGTAAAGATTGAATTGTACAATGGATCAAAGTAATGACAATGCATCTGTACAGTGCAGACATGGAAAGAAAGAAAGATTTAGGGGAAGAAAAAAAGACCCTTCAAGGCTGAATTCATAGTAAGGACAAAAGGATTTCTGACCTGATAAAATAATCAAAATAAAACTCTAACAATGAAATAACACTAAGCCAAAAGATCTCTACCATTTTGTTGTGGTCTAAGCCCAGATGGAAATCAAGTGCCATGCAGCCACCCTCTCAACTCCACCCTTTCTTCCCTCCCTACCCCAGTGGAATGGGGAGGAGAATCAAAGTGAAACTTGTAAGCTGTAATAAGAACAATTTAATAATTAAAAATAAAATACAATAATAATGGTAAATAATAATAATAATTTTAATAATGATCATAAAAAGGAAATTAACTAGTGATGCGCAATGCAATTGCTCACCACCTGCTGACCAGTGCCAGACTCCTCAAACCCAGACAGACTTTGCTGCCAGGAAACTTCCCCCACTTGATGTACTGGGGATGATGTTCTCTAGTGTGGAATATCCCTTTGGACAGTTCAGGTTACCTGTCCCAGCTGTGCTCCCTTCCAGTTTCTTTTGCTCACCTCTTCACTGGCAGAGCATAAAAAAAGGATAAAAGTCCTTGACAGGATAAACATAACTTAGCAAAAGCCAAAACATCAGTGTGTTATCAACACCATTCTCATTCCAAATCCAAAACACAGCACTCTAGCAGCTACTGAGTAGAAATTAGCTCCATCCTAGCTGAAATCAGGACATAAATATACTTAAGGCTATTGAATAGCACAAGTTACATGGAATCATAGAATGGTTTGGGCTGGAAGGATCCTTAAAGATCATCCAGTTTTATCTCCCCTTTCATAGGCAGGGACTCCTTCATTAAACCAGGTTACTCAGAGCCCCATTCAGCCTGGCCTTGAACACTTCCAGAGATGGGGAGTCCACAATCTCTCTGGGCAACCTGGGCCAGTGCCTTACCATCCTTATTGTGAAGAATTTCTTCCTTATATCTAGTCCAAATCTAACTTCCTTCATCTTAAGTCCATCTCCCTTATCCTAGCACAACATGCCCTTGTGAAAAGTCCCTCTCCAGTTTTCTTGAAGGCCCCCTTTGGGTACTGGAAGGCGGCAATGAGGTCCTTGGGTCCTTCTCTTTTCCAGGGTTTACAGCCCCATCTCCCTCAGCCTGTCTTCCTAACAGAGGTGATCCAGACCTCTGACCAACATAGTGGATCTCCTCTGGACTCGCTCCAATAGGTTAATATCTTCCCTGTGTTGAGGTCCCAAGAGCTGGACACAGTACTCCAGGTGGAGTCTCACAAGGGCAGACTAGAGGGGAAGAATTATCTCCCATAAGAAAAGTCATCTCACCCAAGAGAGCAATTCAATTTCAACATACTGCCTTTAAAATTAACACTGATTTTCTTTTAATCACATAATCCCCAATTTAAAAATATAATTATCAATTGGAAAGAAAGAACATCTTCAAAGAAAGAACAGAAAGACCAGAAAACGGATGCTGATTATCAAATAGATAGCTTGCTCACAGCTTTAAGCTGCTACCTTTAAGATAAAAGAAGCACTGATAAGACATTTTGCATGGCTTGAAGGATAACCTATAATTAAGGTACCATTTCCTAAGAACGCTATAACCTTACTTTAGATATATTACAAAAACGAAGAGATAGCTTACATCTAGTCTCATAGTAGTATTAGTCAATGACCCGTCCATGCACATCATCTTTCAAGCTTTTAAAACCCTGCTATGGACAAGTTTATCCTTTCAGTGGAATGTTCTCCTCATTTTAAAAGGTAATTGCACTGGAAAGATAAGATATTATCATCTGTTAGTTGGCTTCACTGAGTTTAGTGTCTGTGTCCCAGAGTAAGACGTGCATTACTCAAAGGCAAGTATAACATATTTACTTCAAATGAAGTAACAACTGAAGTGAGTTTTAAGACACTGGGCATGAGCCTTCATAAACATCTCCAGGTTAGGACCCCTTCTTGATAATTTACTATTAGTCCCCATTAAAGCTGGCATTTTAATACATTGTGTAGGAGCTACCCTGTTTTCCACCACAGACACAGACCCATAGAAAAGCTCAGACTGAGTCTTTTGAACTCAAGGTGTATTTTCCTATTTATGATTATTTTTTTAAAATCTAGTACACCAGGGTCCAGGTTTAGTTCAGCTGAGATCACGCTGCCTGTTTCAGCATTGAACACCAAGGCTTTGGTTACCAGCAGGTGATAGTTATTTCTCCCTTAAGCAACTTGGGCTCTGCTGTGATATTGAAAAAAATCCATATCTTGTAGATAGGCACTGGAAATGCACCAGATGATAATGAAGATCAAACCACCTAAATAGACCAGACATTACATTTTTAAACGTTAGTAACCAGCTGCCAAAAGAGTAATAATTTTTTTGATTAAGTTAATTACGAAGAAACAAAGCTAAAAGCCAATGAAAAATAAACAATGTAGTGATAATTCAAAAGGATTTTTATGAATATATGATCAAATTGCTAACGTGACCTTAGAAAAATGAACTCTGAGAAAATACTAGAGGCAGGAATGAAGTGGAATACTTTACTAACACATCAAATTTCTTGCTCTACAGATCTTACTAGCTTTATGGTTTCTTGAACCATTTCACTGCAACCTTAGTTTCTGAGGACTTTGCTACCCCTCAAAGTTTAAAAGTGCAGAGCCTGGAACTGTGAAGGGTCCTCAATCACCACCCAGAGGCAGCTAAGCAACTTCTGAGTCCTCATATTTCATGAGATCTTACTTCAGAAAGACCACATTCCTCCATAGGACTGATAAGGGTTAAAATATAGCAAAGGAAAGCAAGTGGCAGGAGATCCATCTTGACTAAAGGAAGAATTGAAATCCTCAGCAGAACAGATAACAGACTATATGTAGGCAATGTTATGCGGGGAAAAAGCTTGCATAGGTACAGGAATATGCTAAAAGTGTAATTAATTTTCATCATCACATTTGGGTAAGTAAGATGTTCATGAATCTAGATTAAGTAAATTGGGCTAACTGAGAGCTAAACTGTGAAGGTTAATCTATCTGTTTAGAGTTACAGTGAGTTTCTATTATTCTTCCTAGCTCTTCTTCCCTTTTTAATATCAAGGTGCTCCATTACTGTCCTGAATTAAAAGGGAGCATACAAGGCATGGCTGGAGAGATGACAGGCTGTTCCTCCCTGACGAATATCCTGCGTGCGTGCTAATGCTCACCAACACAAATTTGATATTATGAGAGAATGCATCCTGTTAAAACATAGGGCTTCCTTAAAAAAATATAGCTTTACCTGTTTAAAGAAAAAAACCCCACAAAAATACTAGAATTCAAAAATCCACACTTCCTATACCAGAGCATTACCTAAGAGTTAAAACAAATTCTCTTTATGATATATATCATTAAATGGCACTGAATTTGTCCAGGGAGCTTTATGTTCTATTACTACCTCAAGCTCCTTTTCTGCATTTGAAATTAGTCCTTCAGCTACTCTAATACATTTAGATAGCTAAGTAGAAATAGTCATCACAGATACACCATCATATTCGTTGCTCTGATCCTTTGAGATTGCTGCAGTTAACATTTTTGAAATCTCATTCATGAAGAGTTTTATGTGATCATAACATTACTGTATGTTAAATCCAGCTAAGACTGACATAGTTTAATACTTCATAAATGCTCCGATTTGCTAGGCAACCACACATAGGAAGCATATCTGACAAGGTGATCTGTACATCATTGCTCAGGGTGATTTATGTTGAAGACTTGTAATTAAATTCCTTTCTTTTAGTATGCCTCATGACCATCATGCATAGGAGCATGCCATCAGCCCCCAAGCTTCAGAGCAGCACTAATTTTGTTTTATCTTTCTACTGACACAGTAACAGGCAACACACAGTAGGTGCTGTTAGTCCAAAGAAGAAACAGTAAGTATTGAAGTCTGCTTTAGACTGTGGCTCAGAATTCATAGATCCAATACTATGTTAATTTTAGGTGACCTGAAACTCTTCTGAAGGTATCAAAAGAATAGAAGAGCAAAAAGGGGATGTTCCTTGAAAAAAAGTTTTATATTCAGTGTACATATCATCTGCTTGTTGCCACCAGTGATTAGGAATTCATTGCCCCAGGATGCCTGTCTGACGTGGTGCATGGTGCTGCCCTGATTTTCTGTCTTTGCGAGCAGGCTCAGCTCGTATGTTTCCTGTTCTGTAGCAATAATAGGAGTTTCACTTCACTGAAAAAATGAAACAGACGGCAAACACAGGTAGATTAATGTCTAAAGGAGAGAGGTGTAGATGCTGGAATAATAAAATCAAAAATTCTACTTCCAAAAGCAAAGAGTTGAATAATGAATTTAGTTTAAGACAAAGGCCATTTCTTTAATATAAGTTTTTTAAGATTAAAATATTATTGAGCAGACTGCTTTATAAGTCAACAAGAACAGTATTTGTTCATATATGAAAACAATTGTAATTATACTGATCTCAATTTATTAATATTTTGGAGAAAGTGTAAGGATTCATGTAGAATTTATATAAGTTTAACAGAGGCATTAAGGAATGCTCATTAATTGTCATAGGTAATTACAGGTTCAAGTAAGTTGAGAGGTGCTTATTACAATCATAGAGCTCCTAATGTCTGATATTTTCATATGTGACGTGCAATATATTACCACATTCACAAATATTTTATAACACCTTTTCAAGTTATGATTTAAATATGAAGCATATCCACTATGTCTTGTCTGCTCTTTAAACCAAAGAAAACACATTGAAATTTTATAGAAATTAAATTTGGGGTTTAGGCCAGTTTCCTTGATGTTTTATACTAATACATTTCATTTCAAAATATTTATTTTAGTAGAGGTGAGTTTGGCACTAGAGGCTTCTCATCTGAAAACATGATCTTTCAACAGCAAAATGGCAGACAATCTGTTATAACTGCTGGCTGAGGCTCTTGTAAGAAACTCATGTAAAGGGGTACTTTCAAATCATGGTTTGCTTTTTTTTTTTTTTTTTTTTGCTAAAACAGGCCTTTGGTGACAGTAGATTTCCATCTTATTGACAAACTTTGCTTACTTTGATAGAAAGTTGCTTCTTGCTGTAACTCAGCTGAAATTTGAAGCTCTATATAAAGACACTATGCTTTACTCAACTATCTCTATGAAAACTTTTCTGTTGATAGAGTGGGGCTCAAAAAAATAAAACCAAAAAAAAGTAAAGGTTTCTGGTTCCAATTGCTAGATTTTAATACAAATACGGAAGGTAGAGATTCCAGAAAGAAAACTCCCAGGGATATGAGATGTTAGATTTAATCAGCTTTCTTCACCTTTCCCAATGCTCATATCAGTGAAGCTGTGAAATACACCTATATAATTTCAAAATTTGATATAAATTAGAAACCTCATGTTGTTAAGTGATACCTTCATAAATGTATGGATTGTTTATTAATATGACAGCCTTAGAACACTAAGTCCCTGATTAAGCTTGTGTTTTTACCCCAATAGGGTGTTGAGAATGAATTATGAGTAGATCATGAGGTCAAATCATGGTTCAAAACACAGTAAGACAATCCAATAATCATAATGCACAACACCAATGGTTACAGAAGCTACCAGTAAACACTAAAGTGGTGGACTTTCAAAAACTCCTCACATGTCTAGAGCCTAAATTTTGAAAAAACCTTCTCTGATCTGCATGAATAAAAATCCCCTCTGTCTTTTTATTAAATTAGATTAAATAGGCAAGCAAATAAACCCAGTACTATTTTATGTGAGTTTACTTGTCCATTGGATTATTTTATTTTTCCTGGCAAGTTTCTAAGAAGGTTTTCTTAGTAGTTGGCAGTCTTTAGCATTTGAAATGAAACAAGATGCTATGTAAAGTACATTGAAAAAAAGGTAAATACATAAGTGGAATGAATAGTTATGACCTGAGAAACACTGAGAATGGAACCACTTGTAGCAAACTTCAACATGAGCTGTATTTTAGAGATGACAGAAGTGTTAGGGTATCACACTTTCATATGCGAAGTAGGAACGGAATTGCTTAGAAGTGTCAGATCATATTTCTACCTGTATCTATTTTTGCATATGTTGGTACAACTTCAGGTACAGTTAATAACAAATCTAAAATATGTAGAAGTTTGAGGTTTTTTCTCTTTCCCTTAGAACAAGATATGAAAAATTCATGCTGTTGTCAAAATTCTGCCCCACTGTGGATCAAACATGTGTTGGGAAGCATATACCACTCGCAAATACTACAAAAAGCATGGCAAAATATTTCCAGCCATGAGTATATCACTTTCAGGATGCAATTCTGTAGGGGTTTTAAGAATGGCAGAAGCACAGTTCCTTTTTTTTTTTTTTGGTTTGTAGCAAATAATAGGAGGGATTTTAGTTAGCCCAGAACAACCCCCAGACAGTAACCCATCATGCACAAAACCCAAATGCCTGTTTTTCCACCACAAAGCCAGATAATTAATGATGGATTTTTTAAATTAGATTTTGTTATGGAAAGAAAACCAATAAACACTAAAGCTCTCATAGAGCAGCATGGCCAGATAAATTTGGCCCTCATTTAGGTTAAAGGAGAATTTACAAAATTAGTTCTGCTCCTTACCTCTCTTGCATTCAGATTCCATATCAGCTTGAAAGTGGTTTTTATTCCACCTTCAGACTGATATTGGCATATTTCAATAGAAGTTTTTGCTTTTCGTTTCTTGTTTACGTGTGAGACTCCATTTCTGACTATCAGACACTTTCCAAGCCTAACATGACTCATATTCAAGGGTTAGAAAAAAGAAAGAAAAAAGAGATATGATTCCTCTCCCCTTCTAGAAGTATTAGTTCAGCTGAATCTTCTAAATATTAAAAAATGCACAGCAACTGCAAAAACTCAATTATGAGCAAGGTTGCTGGATACCCCTAGCATCTCTAATGTCATGCAGCCTGGTTATATTCTGTCCCAAAATCCTGTTTATTCTGCAAGGAGGTTCTATGACTGAAAAAACACCTCTATAAATACTAAAAGAGTCTCCCTTCCTCCATAGAAATTGATGGGATACTAATCCAAAGATCTGTCTGCTATCATTTTGTTCGCTAGCTGGAGTGCAGTTCAACCAATGTAATTCAATTCTATACTTGTACTCTGATGCTGAGGTTTGTAAATTACATTTCAGAGGATTTTTTGACAAGCATAAAGCATTAACAGTTAAAAAGTCAAAGCTTAGTGAGCACATATATGTCATATGTCACAGAGTCATACAGGTTCATTTTTAGGAAACATTGGAAACAGTTTTCTGTATTCCACTACGATCTTCAATAGCAGAAGATTAAACATCAGTAATTCTTGCCAAGTTAGAAGTTGAGTAGAACTCATGCTTATGGAAAGCATGAGTGTGTATGATTTTTATAAGTACTTGCCCAAGATTCAAAATCAGGCATGAAATCTGATACACCTCTGGGACATGGTTGAACTCCAAAGTGATTTTTTATTCAGAGGAAGAGTGAACTGATGGATTGAAACCATTGTGTGGCCTGTGTTTATTGGCAATGCACTCTGGTGCACATCACCATGCATAGCAGTGAGCCTGGTATTTATAAAAACAATTGCTTATAAAATGAAAGGCCAATCTTTCCACTCTTGGCTCTGAAACTTCCTCTTTGACAAAACAAAGAAATAAAGAAGCTCAGTCTCTATTCCTTTCATGGAACTAAAGCAAAAACCCTTCTGAAGACTGATCAAGTTGACAGTACTTAGCAGTAAGCTCTGATGTTACCTGCACACTCATAAAATCAGGCATCACCAGCCACACTGTCCCACGGAAATCTGTTTTGTCATGGAAGAATCTGTGCTTTCAGGCACCTTTGTTTGCAATCCATGCTGATGACAACATAATTTATGGGCTCATATAGAGAAAAAACCCACCATTCTCCCTGACTGTGCCTTGGCAAATGCATACTGGCTGCATGTACAACAAAATATTTATACTGTTGTCTTCAAGGCTTTTAAACATTTAAGTATTTCACAAACACTGAAAACAGAAGAAAAACATTTTTTGCAATGAAGGGAATTAAAATAGTCAACAAGCACAGAATTAATTCTTGGGGACTTTAATTTAATCCTGACTATATTTACATGTAAATTCACCACAATATAAGAACATAGCTTCTTGACCTCAGGGTTGAAAAATACCCTCCAGAGAAATAATCTTTATTATATGTAATTGTGGCTAGCACAGACCTTTCCCATGAGAATTTTTCTCTCTTTTCTTGTGTTTTTATAAACAAAGATAAAGTTTGGATGTTATTAAAACAGTTTCTCGAGATGTGCACAGTTCAGGCCTGGCCAATAGGCTTAGGGGGAGGTTTCGGACTGACCAATCTGAGTGACCTTTGAAAAGTCTATATAACTTGAAATTAAATAATAAAATACAGATCTTTTATGCCACATTGAGAATCTGGTCTTTTCTCTCTGCTAGCGGCTCAACAGTGACATGTAAGGGGAAAAAAATTAATACAAAGAGACAGAAATGCTATAGAGGATGCTTCTCCAGCCAAAAGCTGGTAAAAGAAGGATCAAAAGAGTGCTATTCTCTGTATTATCAGGAGACAAAACATTTCATTCTTTGTCTATTCTTCTATAGAGGGCATATACATCAGGGATGCAGGAAAGTTCGGCTCTGCAGAAATAATCCCAAGAACAGGTAATCTGTAGAGACACTGCCTGTCTCTAGCTCACCTTATCACTCTGCTCCTTGGAGAATCCTGTTCCCAGAAACTTCATGACATCTTGAGGAAGCATGCAGAATCCATCTCCCTCCTAAGCACTGTAATCTGCATTATAATCAGGTGCAAGCACTAAGCACTTCTGCAGGGCTGGAGGAGGATTTCTTTAACCTTCCTTTACTGCTATCAACAGCAGAGATCTCAAGAGAACTGTGGCTCACTCATCTTCTGGATCTCTCAGGTATATGACTCACTGTTATGATCACCTTAGAATAGTACAAAATAAATCCCCTTCCAATGGAAAAGAAAACAAATTTTAGATTTCGAAATTGGAACCTGTAAATGGGATTCACAGCAAAAGACATACAAATGCCTTCTGTGACCTCCACAGGCTTTAGTTTCCTTCTGAGTTCAACATTTTGCTCTTAACTAATAAAAGGTTAATGGGTGATTATAGCAGTATTTCAACTTGCAGTTATTCCAGATGACTTGAAATCAACAGAGGAATGTAAATTAAATATATGTAAAAAGCAAATCTTTAGAAAGAGGTTATAAATCCTCACTCGCATGGTACAACCTTAAGGGAGATCTGATCTAACAGGAAATAGCAATTTTAAAAATACAGCTGATTACAAGTGTACGAAAAGCTAAAAGAAACCACCAGAAGTTTTGAATCTTAGCAGCGTGAAGAAAAGGGAGTTTGTTTTCCTTATAGTTTTCTGCTATGTTGAACTTGCACACTTCCTATTTGCAGCCTTCAGGATTGTGAACTTTAGAAGACTAAAAGAAGCCGTGATTGAAACACACAACCTTCAGAACCGTATTTTTATTTTTTTTATAATTTGGGCTTGTATCATTCAGCTCTGGGTTTGCCAGCATGAGAAAGATGTGGACCTATCAGAAGAGGGCCATGAAGATTATTGGGGGCTGGAGCACCTCTGCTCTGAAGACAGGCTGAGAGAATATGTACAATCTCACAATGAGGCCTCAAAAAAGGTATATACTGATAGTTTAATTTAAGAGGTATAAGACTGAACTGCATGCTAACTTTCCATCTGGACAATCTGCCAAATATTGGCAGATACACTGAAATATCTATCATATCAACAGAGCAAATTGTGGGATTTTTAAGATCACAATCTGTATTTGCCTAAGTCCCTTAAAACCCATTTCTTTTTCCATTGTAAGGTAGAGGGGAAGAGCAAAAGCAGAAATGAACAATCTGGTGATCTGTGCAAATTTTTAAATGTATCGTTGGAGCAGTAATATGACATATCAGCAACACAAAAAGCCTGGTTATCTTTTTCCACTCCACTTTCATTGGAGTGTTTCTCTAGTCTCTTTTACAAAAGCTTTTTATAATTCCTAGGTTTTGTCCACTCCCCATGACGCTTGACACTCTCAAGTAAAGTTAACAAAAACATGCAAGCAAATAAAAAAGTTGGTTAGGCAATCCAAAAAAGAAAAATAAAAACAACTGCATTAAAAAAAAATCTGTTGCAGTGAAATTTTTATAAAGATTTTATGTTCTGTTAAAAAAGAAGTGAGTAATAAGGGTGTACAGTGCACCTGGTATACTATCCATATATTTACATATTAATAATATGCCTTTCTTGAAGGATACTGAAGTTGCATTTGAAGTTTCATAGAAAGACTTAATTTGAGACAGATATTTTGGACATTGATTTTCAGTAGGTAAACAATCAGTCAGGACAATGAAATATTCCAAAATTTTCAAAGCACAGTCAAAATATGCCAAATTTCTTCATACTCAAATTTCCATTCCAGTTCTCTTGGATGTTATAGATACACTTCTGCTGTTTCACAAAGGGATGAAATAATTTTGATCTGTGCATGGAAAAATAAAGGTTTTTTTTAAACATGACTGCATCTGTATAGCATAGAAATCTCCCTTTTTGGAGCAGGTCCTTTCAAGATTTTTAAGACTACAGAGAAAAATGAAATGAGAATTATTTTTATATTTCTGTTGCCTAGATTGTAATATTTGAGTGGTTTTGAGTTTCTTTCACAAAGAAAAAAATATTCTGTGAGAAGGAAATACAGAACAGGAAATTGCTAGCAAGGTTTTTATATTGTTTTCCTCTCTTTTGAGAACAATAATCTTCAGTTATTTTTAATACAATAATATATTTAGAGAAAACAGTTGGCAATTAACATACAGATATAGGGAGGATTATTATTCAGCCTACTGTATACTTTATAAAAGGGACAGGGAAGGAATGAAAATTATTTTTCAAAGCAAAACTGCATGTTTGTGTCTCAGCAGGCATTGATTTTTCATATGAATCGGTAATGACACACTCAAGAGTATAAAATCCATAGTATGAATTTAGAATAAAAGAAGTCTATTTTTTTATATTTGAAAAATGTAAACTTGTATTTACTTTCCCCTTTTTACAAATGAAAATATATATGTGGGTAATCATTATTTCTACATGAAGCATTACATAAATTCCAGACTGAGACTGTGAACCTACTAAACCACAAGTGATTAAATGTTATGCATCTGTATTCTTGCTGCCACAAACCCACATGTTGATGGCAAAACTTGTCTTTTTTTTTGTAAATTTTGAAGAGATTTCTAGATTAACACACAAAAGCAGAAGGAATTAAAGGAAAACAGAATTGTAAATCTTCCTCTTTACTGGAAACCTTTTGCTAAATAAACATTTATTTATAAATATAGACTATGTGTTTTATTTCAGGGTCTGTGTTCTGTTTCGGTATGGATCACTGCATTGTCACCTTTAGTGCAGGAGTGACCGAAATAGTCTACACAGGAGTGAAAGGAATCTCCCACAGTGCTAAGTCCAGGTCTCCACTGTCACAGACAATTATTCCATGCATTATATTCTCTAGCTACCTTAGATCATATCATTATAAATTTAAAATCAACATAGATACATCAATTCATCTTACTTAACATCCAGCATTTAATCAATTTCCTAAGCATTCTTCTCCTATGCCCTCCTTTCCATTACAGTTTTTCCTGTTTTAAAATGATCCTAGTATCTGTCTGTTTTTTCTCTAAGTCAAGACAAACATTCTTTGGATTCTCTAAATAGCCTCTCTTTACTCCTGTTTTTTTTTTTTCTTCTTATGCAGACTTTCTTGTCTACAGTTTCTGCTAAAAGGCTGACACCAAGCAAGGAAATAGAATGTTTTAGTTTGATGTAACCAGCAGGAAAATGAGTTTGAACTATCTCTGAAATACCAAATCTTCCACTTCAGCCTCAGAATTCAGCTTTCTTTCAAGTTTCTAATTTGTATAAAACTGGTGGACTATCTTTCCAACATCAGAAAGATACATTTAAATCTACATTACCTGCCTTTTCATGAATAAATTTTCAGCTCATTGCTGGCATGTTATGTATATTGTATTTGTTGTCATATGATTTTTCACATGAAAACATCACTATGAAACCTGAGTAACTAGAAACATCCACCACCCATTGCCATCCAGGTATACATCAGGAGTTCAGCAGGAGAGCAATTCAAGAAAGTGTTCTGTGTTGAGATACTGGTTTTATGCAGCTTAATACCTGATCACTAATCACACCCACATATCTCAACCAAAATAATCCATCATGATTGTGCTGCAATTTCAAATGGATGACAAAATTTCTAAAGTATGAACCACTGAGCATTAACAATGACATTGACTCATTCTTCTGCATTGAGAACTATGCTTGATATAAATTTGCAGAAACAAAAGAAAGATTATCTGAGAGCATAACCAAAAAAAACCCCAATTCTGATTACTTTATTAAGGAAAATATAGTATAACAAAGTAGTCTAACAAATAAAATGACACAAAGAAAATAATGAGAAAAGGGACTTCTAAGCTAAACTTTCTTAGGTAACAAAAGACATGCAAATATTTTATTTTCTAGTAAGGTTTCTGAGACATTCTTTTAGTTACTATTATACTCACAATGTTAACCCAAGAAACTGAAGCTCAAACAAAAGGACATGTTGAAATTATTATTCTTATATAATTGCAAAATGCTTCACCTTTCAGACCATCATGACCTATATGCCCCTTTCTTGAAGTTTTTCTTCTCCGTGCTAGGATTACCTTTCCCAGGATTTCAGAAGTATGTGGGGAGGGACTTGCTGTGTCTCCTGAGTGCTCCAGTGTTTGCCTGTTTCAGTTTGACCTTTTACATTCATTACTGAAGAGGTATGATTCGGGAGATGCCATTCTTCCCCCAGAGCACTACTGAAACTGTGCTTCATGAAAATAGAAAGGAACTGTTTTAAGAAATATGGAACAGATCTAAATCCCTCAGCATCATTACAAAATCTTGCTACAATTTTCACAAGACTATGGGCCTGTATAAATTCTCTTTGAGCTCTTGAAAGTTCTCTTGCATCCTCTGAATGCAATGCATTCTGAACTGCTATATAAAAACTCACAGTACTGGACTTCATTTTTTGCATCTATTCAGTTTCAACTGAAATAAGTGCTCAATATGCTGAATCAAGAATAAATACAACGGTCTAAGTAATTTACCATTGTTCGCAACTTGCTGTTCAATATTAATAGACAGTTGCTAAATAATTTTAAAGTCTGTCTCTTCTAGGCACAACTCTTGTGTTAAATTTTAAATGAACAATAAAAAAACACACACAAACAGCAGTGTTGAGAAGCTTCAGATTTACTGGTATGTCTCCTTTTGCAGTTCATACTGTAGTGGCTATTCAGGGAAGTTAGAACACCTTTTGGCTTTCAAAACATCCCTCAATCTTGGTTTCACCTCACACTGTTAGGGGTGTAAGAAAATAAAAAGGCCAATTTGGTACCTGCTGAGGTTAGGCTAACTGGATAGGACATAGAAAACAGCTAGACACGACATAAGAAATTGGCAGATGTTAGATAACGAAATGAGAAGCTGACAAAAGCTACAGATAGTGCCATGAGGGATGGCAGAATTTCATCAGTGCTTTAGCAGAGTAAAGTGAGAAACGGTCAGGCTTCACAGCCCACTGATGGGAAACACTGGAAGCCTTTGGGGAGTGAAATCTTGCAAATCCAGCAGAATCTTGGTAACTCTTTCGTTATACTACGTAAGCAAAAATCATCTAGGTAACAACAGAAATATCAAATATGGATGTAGATGAATCGAAATGGGGAAAAATAGGGAGAAAGTAGTCACTAAAGCATTGTTTACCTGACAGGAGAGCAGAGCAGACAATGGTAGGTACAAAGATGCAAAAGAGAGAGTCAGGAAAAGGAGTAATTAGAAAAGCAAACCATGTGATTAGTGCTGTTTAGGGGAGCTTGCTGGAGAGCTCTGCAGTTTCACTCAGGACAATAAAGCTAACCACGTTTTGACCATATTGCTCAAGTTAAACCTGCTTCCTTGTCCAGCAGGGAAAGCAAGAAGTTGCTGAGGAAGGTCCACAGTTATCAGGAAGGCTCACAGACAGATCGAACATACTGGTATGGCTGATGGCGCCTGTGGCAGGCCTGATATTATCAGCATCTGTGCCACCACATCTTAAAATCAATGGATTCACAAGAAAATTTCAGGCATCAGAGCATATCTGTGGTTTTCAAGGACCGTATCACGAGGTTTGGTTCTCAACAGGATCCCTACACAACGTTCTTACATATAATGTCACCGAGCAGCATTCTTGTCTAAGGATGAGACATTTCATGAGACTCGCTGAAGTATTCCCTCATTTGAATCTGTTGTACATTTCCCAACTCCAGGAAGTATAATCATTAGATACTTATCCTTCAATGATATCCTTAAGGAGCCCAACTGTTTGCAAGGAAATGGGAATACCAAAAGCTTTTGAAGTACAGGGAAATCTTTGTCCAAACTAAAAAATCCAAACCACCTCATTACCACAACATTTTTCAGTAAGACAACGGCAGAACTGACCACTTTCCGAGTTAGTAGGAAGCAAAACATAACAGCCTTAACCAGTACAGAAAGATACAGTGGAGTGGCATTGTTTATTCCTTACTATCTGTTCCTTAATGTGCCCTAAAAGCACAGACCATCTCCAGAATCTGCAAAAGTCCCTGAGAGAAAAAGATTCAGCACCAGCCATGTCTGGATGCTATTCCTACCAGCCATTCTTCATTCCAAAAAGCATTTAATGTTTGTGAGGAGAGAGTTCAGGGAGTCCATTCAAGATAGTTTTTGTTACTGGTTTGTAACAACTTCTGTGTGTTTTGTAACACCACTGAAGGAACTGTGAAAACATGTAGTGGAGGAACAAAATAGAGGGCTTAGGAGAGAGAAAGAGAGACTGAGCATCTACCCATGAACACAACTGGACAGTTATTTCAACTATATTTCATTTATACTCAGCTTCCAACTGAATTGCACTGACTAGTGACTTATAATGAGACACAGTGCATTTCAAAATGGCCTCTGTATTTTGAGTGTAAGACAAGTGTCATCTATGGGAGACAAATACATACATCCCTATACTCCAGCAGACGAGATCTCCTAACCTACTCCCAAAAAATCCCCCAATAAAATAAATAAGTAAATAAATAAATAAATATTGAATTTTAAAAAATGGTGTAAATACAGGCCAATTTCAAAGCAAAGAACATGCAACAGCCTGTTTAATGGAGCTATAATATACTTCTTCAAAGTCTTCTGGCTAGGATATTAATTGCCTGTGAGACCACAATGGGATAAAAACAATAGCAGAAGCAGACAGTGGGATGCTAATATTACTTATCACACAAATAAATTTCTAGTAAAAGAGAGACGAGTAAATGGAATCACTTGCTAATTTTTAAAATTGATTTATGCCTTTATGAAACATAAACACATTATGGACAAAACTGAGACCATGTAAATGAAAATTAGTTTTGGCATGGAATAGTATAAAGGCAGGGTTAAGACTTGGGGCTGACTGTTAATGAAACCATAATGCAAATCAGCATATAAATAAATAAAAAGGTGACCTAACTAGACACACATTTAATTTACACAAATAATTCTAAAATCAGTGTATAACTAATGTAGTTCCAGAGGTCATTCATGCAAAATCTATTATTCCTTCTTTGTCAACAGCTTAATAGCGTCATTATTCAGACGACTGGTACTGTTTTAAATAGTGTTTTTCCTGAAAACAGATTCGACTTCAACAAAGGTATCCCATTAGTTTTAAGAAAGACAACATCTCTTTTACTACTGCATATACAATATGCATAAAATCATATTAGCAACCAGATCATAGAAAGGACATTAGAACAATATGTATATATTTTTATTTTCTTTTATTTACAGCTAGCAAGGAGGGATTGTGTCATGTAAACACCTAGCTTTCCACAGAATTAATGAATAGCAATTTGGAAAGCATTAGAATAAATGCATTTAAAATACCATTTGCTGTACATCTTGCATCTTGTTATAGTCCTACATTCCTTCACTATTTGTCAGAAAAATATATAATGAAGAAGTAAATATCTAATTGATGCTCATGCCGTTCCTTAAATCCATTCCGTATAACCAGAGCATTCATTACTGTAATTAGGATATGTAGAAAAGCTTAGTTGCCTTAAATGTTGAACTACTTCTTAGCCAAGGTAGGGAATAGGACAGCTAAGGTGGTCAGAAACTGGTTAGTGAAGCAACTGTAACTGTAGTTGACACTGTTTTTTCCTCAGAATATTAAAAATGAGAATAGCTATTTATCAGTACAGTGATAGCTGGTGATATGCTTGGATACTGAAACATGTCACTTGCCATTCACTAATCATGTGTCTGGGGAAAGGCAAAAACTGGTTGCTGTGAGACTGAGGGTACTAACTTTATTTTTTACCCCCAGATACAGCACATCCATATGGTCTACATTCTCCAGGCTTCTCCTTTGTGCAGATATGCAACTCCAATTAATTTTTTTTTTTTAATCAGAAACAGGAAAACTTCTATATTTTTCCCATGTTATTTAGTTTCTTATACACTAGCATACTACCTGTGGAAAAAGAACAATTCTGACCAGTTTGTATTTAAAGAGGTCAAATATTTATGGAAATAGATTTCACTAAAGTCTTTCTGCAGGAAGAGAGTACCCTTTCCCTTAAGATTGCCTATTAAAATGTTGCCTGCTCTCATTTTTGAAAGTTAGAGTGCCCTGAGGACTTCAGCTGTTTGGTATTCTGCAGAAGGGCTACACCAGCACATTTGGAATGTGCATTGGGTTTTTCACTGAAAATACTATTTACTTTCATTTTTAAGTATCTGATAGGGACACAAGTTCCCTATCAGCTATTCCTCCAGTAAGACCCAAATATAAGGAACACTTATGAAGATTTCAAATAGAAGATCAATTAAGTTTTTTTTATTATACAGTCCTTGATATAATAAAATTCCATTTTCAATTGCTTAGAGCATTATCAAATTACAGTTATTTTCTCAAAAATGCTCTGTGATAATTGTTTACTTCAATTTATTATTTTTCTCTTAAAAAGGTTTCAGGGCAAACAATGAAGTTTTTTGAAGGAAGGAAAAAATAAATGCAAAACTTGTCTTCTACAATAGGGGACCAAGGGGGGGAGTTACAGTGATTCAGAAACTTCTCAATAAAATTCAAATTAGGTAGGAAATTACTTTAATAATACCTGTATATAATTTGTTACTTAGGTTTAAACATTATTCCTACTTTTACCTGTAAACTATTCTTGAGAAAAAACAGGATTTGTGCATGACCAAAAAGACTTGATCAATATTAAAGCTAAGATTTCAGAAGTTTGTGCTAATGTACCTGCTAAACCCAGAACCCACTAAAATTAGAAAGAACAAAGCCATCCCCAGAAGGAAAATTGATGATAACACCAATTTATAAGAATGAAGACTCTGGGTTTTTTTTTTCATTTTGGCTGCTGCAAGTCAAGGAGTCCATCTCTCCTCTGCTGTCTACTTTCTTCCAGATAAGCAAACAGACTTATTCATGTACAGAAAGGAAAGAACTGGATAAACACTTTGGAAGAAGAATGAAAAAGTAGCTTAAGATTAAATCATGATTAAATTGAGCTTGGTAAGATCAAATGTGTGAGTGTGAAAGGAAAGGTGGAACTGACTAAAAAGGACTAACAGTGGGAGTTAAGTACATCAGGGAGGCCAAGAAGCATTGGGTGTTGGAGAAGGAAGAAGTCTCTGACTACCTGGCTAAGTGAAGGCTGAAATTTTGGAAGGATTATCTTGATGAAGCCATACCAGGACTGATGGTGAAGAAGATGGATGCAGGACAAATCAGAAAACAATCTGTAGTGCCAGATTTACAAATCAGCTAAAAAAACCCCAAAATGTAAAACCTTGGGCAAGAAACATGTTGAGAAGAATAGATTGAGAGTAGATAAAAATAACAGAGGTAGGAAGGAGCTGTAAAGTCATGGAGAAGAACAAGTTGCAGGTGGATGATGTGCACAAGAAGAGTCAAAGAAGGAACACAGACCTAGCTGCAGAAACAGCAGTCTAAGAAACAACGAGGCCTGGCTAGGCAGGAAGCTACACTCAAATGGGCAAAAATCAGAGTTGAAGATTTGTTTAGCAAATGGGGCAGCAGACAACTAACTCAGTCAGCAACAGAACAAAAATAGTTGGACATGTCAAAGAAGGGAATCACTAATATTATTAACTAAAATAGAATATACTACCAGAATCCCAGAAGAACCAATGACTTTTAATTTCTCTCTGAGCTTTGCCTGTACACAGACTGAATATGTACCAGATTGGCTCAGTTTTGGTCTGCAGGTTGGATGCAAATTTTCTCGTTCTGCTTATTGACCCTTCTGAAGGCTTATCACAGTGATTCCAATTCATCGTTTTTCCCATGTGTGTCCAGAATGATGTCATGGCACAGCCTCAGATTATGTAGTTGTTTGCACATGGAATTTTCTACTTTGCTTTTTATAGAAGTGGGAAGGCGCATGTAGGAAAATAAAGGCTCATGTAGATAAACAGGAAAGATGAGCTCTAGAAGTGAAAAAATGCTGCCTTAGAAAAATGGATACCTTTCCTCATACTTCTATCAGAGAGTTTTTATTTTATGTTACCTGGTAACAGAAAACACACACATTCCAGTCCTTATTTTCAGAGTGACTTGATATGCCAGGGATTTAATACACAACAATGCCAAGAGATGCAAATCAAGACACAAAATGCCACATCACAACAAAGGCAGCTCACATTACTGGACATTTTTACCTTTTACTTTTGTGCTTCAGCATGGCATGTGTGGAAGCAGATGAAGGGGATTGCAGATGTGAAAAGAAATGCAGAAATCTTGCTAAGGCAGTCTCATAGGCACCACATGGATGGCCACATGTAAATGGGCAATTCTGTACTTACAGCAACCAATTATGCTTACGGCTACATTTCTGAGTGACAAAGAAAAAACACAACATTGAGTAACCACTTATTAAGTATGCATAGACCATTTTTGTGCACTAAATGGATTCTTGCAGGGGACATGGGAAGGGAGAAATGTTATTTAATTAGAGAGCTTCTCACTGTACATATTAAATGGGGCCAAACTAAAATTTCAAAAGCCTTGGATGCTTTAGGTTTCTTAATGTTTGGTTTTGCAGTCATAGCAGGGTTTTAAATGTCTAATAAAAACAAAAAAGTGTGATCACAACTGGAAATACAACAGTGGCAGTGCATTGTGCTGACAGCCTTATTGGACAGAGAGTGCAGCCTCAGTGGGTTTGTTCCGAGACTGAGCTCTTCTGTCACTGCTCGAGAAAGCCATTTGAAATTTCTCATCTGCTAAAGAGACACAAACAATTTCAACAGTTAAAAAAGAACAACGATTCCTCCAGACAGACCAGTCAATCCACAGCAAATTCCTAACTGAAAAGAAGAGGTCCCCTTAAAACAAAAGTAATAAAAATACATATAATGCCCTCTTGTACTGACTTGAGATCACTTCAAAGGAGAGAATACTAGTTGTTCTGCAAAATAAAAGCTGCTCAGTAATACCCTAAGGACTAATATTTTGACCAATAAGTGTGTGATATTTCAGAGCAGAAGCAGGTTAAACTGCTTTGGTGAATATCCTGAAATGAATAATACACAGCAGGAAGCCAAAGAACATACACACACACGTGAAAACGACTGTGGTCTAGAAAACAACATTTATTAATATTGTGATATTGACACATGAGAAAATAATAGACCTTTTATCTTGAAAGGAGATTTTTTTAAAAAAAGGGATTTTGTTGTTTTATTGAATCTTATTCTTCCCATGAATGGAACCCCTCCCAGTCACCTGATCTGAAAGACGATAATGAAAAATTTTTTTTATTTTTAACAGTAGGAATCAGTGAGTTAGGCAAGGACAATTGCCTTTCCCAAAATATACTTAGAGCAAATTGGCCTTTTGCAATATTCAGTGTGTGGTGGACTAAGCCTCTAAGATTCACTTCAACTTTTGTTTGCTTTATATGAGTAAATATTTAGATGTAATTATTGAGGTAAGACTATTTTCTAGTTCATTATAATGAACTTCAAAGCCATGATTCAATGACAAAGTATTTAAATCTGTATCATTAAGGCTATTATTGTATTCTTTTTCTTATCCCTATTTTTTTTTTCTCCTGTGCTGTAAAATACTAACTTATCAAGTTGGGCTGAAACACCTGCTTCAGAAACTTCAAGAGTTTCAGAATAAAAGAATATTTTCATGGGTCTCTTTCTAAATCTACAGCTTGAATACAACAAAACTGCTACAGAATTTCTTTGCAACGTAAAATCATGGACTGAATCTTCTTGCCACAATGCCACAACAATGATCACAGAAATGCAAAATGCTCTTTCTCTTAACAAGCCAGAAAATTGTTCAGTCTCATGGAGAGCTCTTTTCACACTGGAATCATAGGTTACTATTTATGCATAAACACACCTGGTTAACCTTCTAGGGTAACCTCCTCCCATCATCTTAGTATTTGATACTCTGTGGTTAATGCACTTTCAGTCAGGTCCTTGAAACTACTCATGAGGCTGTGCTCTAAATCAGATGAACAATGTCAAGTTAAAAAAAATCCATATTATGAGTCGTGTCTGAGAGCCTACAAACAGTCTGATGGTTCCGCAAACAGTTCCACTGTTAAAATGATGCACATGACCTGGAACTGAAATGGAGGCATCTGCCTTTTCCATCATAAAAGTTGCAAGATTTTTCCCTAAATAACATATGAAAGCACACAGATATTCACTTATTTAATGACTATAATGCCAGTGGGAAATCAGGCAGCATGCAAGCCTGGACAATGCATGATGCCTGTAGTTTCTTCCATCCATGAGGTTAAGTCTAGCAGAGATGGGCATAGGTTCAGTCGCACAAATATGTTTTTATGTGCCTAGAAAAAGTGGTAAAAATACACTGAAAAGGCAGGGGGTATCACACTGAGGCAGTCAGAGAACACTTTTGAGATGGCAGTGATAAAAAGTCAATGGAAAGTAAGCTTTTGTTGCCATTCTGATTTAAAGAAACTTGAAAAATGTAAGAAAAGAAACCATCTCTCTTGCCTGGTTCCCACTGGGCTCAGGGCAATGGGACTCTGGCCATTCAGTGCAAACAAAAAGGAGACTACACTGGAGGAGCACCAGGCTGAACCAGTAAACTGCAGCAACCGTCTTTGCTTTGAATGGAAACAGACTTTAAGCCTCTAAATTTCAGCCAGGAATCAGGACAATAACCAGGGTGACGTTTTTTCACATTTTTAACACCAATATCAGCCATTTTTATTAAAAGCACAATAACATTTAAGTCACATGATTAGAAAAAAATGTGTTGTTTCTGTAAGCAAAATTTCATAATTTCTTTTCATTGCACAGGTACATTTCATGAGTTGCTTTTAATTTAACAACCCACTGAGAAGTTAAACTTTCTTTGGTTTTAATTTTATTTTATCGATTATCTTTTTTTAATAAAACACTGAAAAGTAAGATACTCTAGTCCTTCACACAGCATTTAAAAGACCCAGTATAATACTTCAAGTTCACATGTAACTAAGATGATGAGGTGACTTTGTTACTGTTCCTTTGATTTAGGTGAATTGAAACATTTAATTTCCCAAGTATGGAGTGCATCTTGCTTTTTCCTCCAAACATACATAGTATAGTCTTTAAATTATGTCAAAAGGAAATCAAAACAAGCAAAAATTTAATGAATGTGAAAGCTTTATCACACACCAAAAAAAGTCTTTGGTCTGCTCATGAGAGGCATAATAAAATGGTTACTGAACTTCCAAAACCTAATAATTTATAGGTGCACATTAAGATGATCAAATTTCACATCTGCATAACATGGAGTAAAATTAATGGCATCCAAATCAAAATATCTTTTCACAGTAAACTCAGGGAATTTCTTCTAGGCCTAAACAGTAGTCTTTAAAGGCGCAGCACAGAATGCAGAACAAAGATAGAGGGTATGGCTAGATTAGAAAAAGCTGATTCATCTCATCAGTTACGATGATTTTACAACAATGCAACAATGGAGGAAGCAAGGCAACTCTAAACTGATAGGCAATGCAATCAAATTAGCATCTGTCCTTTTCAGTATTTGGACATGGTTTAGATATCACAGAATACCCCTGATCCTGTGGGAAGGGACCCACAGGGATCATCGAGTTCAAGTCCTGACCCTGCAGAGACACCCCAAGAGTCCATCGTCCAAACGCTTCTTGAACTCTGTCAGTCTTGGTGCTTGCTGTGACCACTTCCTGGGAAGTCTGTTCCAGTGTGCAACCAATCTCTGGGGGAAGAACCTTTTTCTAATATCCGACTGAAACCTCCCCATACACAACCTCAGGCCATTCCCTCAGTTCCTGTCTCTGGTCACCGTAGAGAAGAGAAAGAGATCAGTGTCTGCCCTTCCTGTTCCTCCCATGAGGAAGTTGTAACCGCAATGAGGTCTCCCCTCAGTCTCCTCCAGGTTGAACACACCAAGTGCCCCCAGCCACTCCTCATACGACTTCTCCTCCAGACTGTTCACCATCTTTGTTGCCTTTCTTGGATGCTCCGTAATTGCTAAATCTCTTTTTTACATTGAAGTGACCAAATGTGCTCTTTTCTAAACCAATAATGGTATTTTCCTTCTAGAATCAGAAGGAAAGCAGAATGTGGAGATGGCTCTATGATCTAACAACACATGATGCAGAAACTGTGATGTCTCTCTCAAAAAATATGCTAACACTACAGCTGCTTTTCAAAGTTTCTTCTATGTTTTGCTTCTAAGAGCAATTCAATCTCAATTTCTGTGGGCTGTTTATGAAATCTCACCTTTGAATCTCTTCTTCCTCTAAGTATAAACCTTAGTGTTAGTTATATTTGGGTTAGGATCTTTCTCCTTTTTTTAAAAAATCCTTATCTTGTGAATCAAGAATTAGTTGGCCAAGCTTAGCCCAAAGGGACTCTCAAAAGTTACTTATTTTCAAAAGTACAGGGTTAGAATAGAACTGCTGACATACTGGTATAAACACAAGTACAGATAAAAGTGGGATATGATTGCGTTTAGAGATGTGCTTCTCTTCTGGTAGGGGAACTCCTTACTGCTTTTGACACTGCTTAATCTACTAATAACCATATAGTAACAGCTGTAGATACTGCCTATCTTTCTGAAAAGCAGATATTTCTCAAAACCAGAATTTCATTTATTATATTCAAGGAAAACAAAAGGACAGAAATAACTAAAAGCAAAGACAGTCCTACTGAAGTCTTTTTAGTCATGCAAATTCTGGAAGAGAATCCTCATTGCTGTAGCACAGGTTGAAAGGGACAACATTTTTTCTACTGCAAAAGTTATCAGGAAAACTCAGGAGGAATGTAGCATGCAAGGAAACATCTGTCCATACATGACATGCACAGGGAGCAATTTTTTCCTATTCTGGCAGGGACATTGCAACACATCTGCTCTCATGGAATTAAAGGAACACTGAAGGCTAGGAATGCAACATGAAAAAATATATGAGTTCAGACTGTACCTGGCAAACATGCCATTATAAGCAAGAGTGATTCTTAAGAAGCTTGATTCCCTTCAGCATATGCAGTAGTGGAACAGCTGTGGTGATTAAAGGAGGTAAGGACAACAAAACACATATGCAAAGATAATAATTTTCAAAAAGTGATAAAATCGTAGAATTGGACACAGTTTCACACATGGAGCTTGATGAGTGAACTCATATTGAATTTTTCCATTTTTTGTTTGTTTGTTTGTTTGTTTGTTTTTCCCAGATGAACCAGATGTTCCAATTGAAATACGCACAGATAAACAAGTAAAGGGAGGAATGCTCCTGCTTTGTCAGGCTGCCTCTTTGTGGTGTTATCACAGCAAGTCCCTGGTAGTTCCCTAAAGTTCCTATTCCCCATGAGTGTCCTGAAGAAAACAGTAGCTCATCCAAGCAATGTCTGATCTCATCTCTGTCACCAGCTGAGTTGGATTTCTCTTCTGGCAAACCTACTCTTTCCACCCAATATGATGGGATAGCTAATTAGACAGGATTATTAATTTAGCTGATGCAGCATAGTTTCTACATATTCAGAGGCAGAATTTCTTCAAATCTACAATACAGTTCCATCCAAAGTTCATTCAGACCTCATTATTTTCTAACAGAGCATATAGAAGTGTGGAGTTCAGAGTAGAAGTTTATAGAAACTACAATGACTGTACTACTTTGATAAATACCCTTTTTTGCTTACTTATATATCATTATTAGCATACTCAATATAAATGATACATTTTAGTCAAGGCCACAATTCATTGTGATGATAAATATTGTTTGATTTTCTCAGAAGTGTGATGAAATTGTTGGTTATTTGGCTGTAATTTTCTAATTTTGCTTTACATGTTTAATTTGACTTCAGCAGAAGACAGAAGTTAAATATGATATGGACAATGGAACACTTTCTGTGCTAGAAGAATAATATCTGTTTTTAGAAACAAAAAAAAATCATTCACACATGAAAAGCTGACTAAAAAAATGTATTCTAACTCTAAATAATAAGAGATGCAAATAATAATTTATGTTTAGCCAGAAAAAGTATAAACCCCTAATTCTGCCCAGCACTGGATTTGCATTTCCTTTTGCTAAAACTCGGTTTTTTAGAAGATATAAATAATTTATATTGTAAAGATGCATGTAAAAATATGTTAATGAATTAGTTTTTAATGAGCTGTTGAGAACTAGTACACTTATATTTGAGATGTTTACTCTTAGGAATATGTTGAGTGAGATGGTAATCCCTAATATGTATGTTGTAGTTGAAAAGAAGTGAAGCAAGTCTGAGGTAATGGAAAAATTTCCATTTGATTTTTCAAACCTCTTAGGAGTTTGTGCAAGCCCATGCTTGTTGACAGCAGTTCTTTTCAGACAGGACATATGAGAGTATATGCTGTATTGTGCCTGTAAGTGAAGCCTAATCTAATGAATCATTCTACTGTGAGAGAAGGAGAATTTTTCACAAACATTGAAAACCAAATTCAAAGGTAAATACAAAGAGTTTCTGAAGGGAAACCATGTTGTGAGATACACAAAGACACTTGAACATGATTTAAAAAAAAAAAAAATGCCGAAAACACTTTCAGAACTGGGAAATTTAGAAGCAATATGAATTATGATTTACCTCTTCATGACAACACTGTTATCTAGCAGTTGGCGGCAATGTACAGTGCTCTTTGGAATGGACCTGCTGCTCCCTAAGGAAAAGCTGCTTCTTACTTTTGTTATGATGATTTGACATTAAAAATTATGTGATGCTAATAACATTAAACAGACACAACCATTTATGGAAACATGATATATCTATTACTGTTATTTGCAAACCAGCAGAAGCTAACCTGCATAGCTGTTCTTCTGCTACTTTTAGTATCCAAGAGAATTTCAGCCCCATCTCCACTCATCACTACATTCCAGATAATAAATATGCAACCCAACGTAGTAAATCTGGGTGAAGAAGGCCACTGTTTTATTTCTTACTTAGAAAAAGAGAATAATTTATGGTCCTGAGTTATTAAAAATAAATCCTGCTAAACTTTTAACTCAACAGGTTCACCGTTAAAAACTCAGGAAAATTAATATAAACTTGACAAACATCAATTTTAGTCTTTTCAATATACTTGTTAGAAATAAAAAGGAAACAAAAGGGAGCAAAGAAGCAAAAAAATACTGAGGACTCCAGACAGAGCAGAACTACTTTTGCTGGGCAGAAAATAAAAGTAGTAATGGTAAAAAAACCTAAACACATGGTGTAGATATAAATATGGATTTTAATGACCCATACACCCACAGAGGCAAAAAGATACAGTATGTGACAAAAGATCAATGGATGTTCATATTTTAAGACCTTACTAACTGCACTGGGTAGAAGAGATAAAAGAATTTATGCAACGGTTGAAAAATCTGGCCCAAAAGATAGGGAGCCCAGCCTGGCAAGAAAATTGAGGCTCATGAAAGGTCTGTAAGCAGTACATAGCATACAAGCATACAATACAAGCATATTGCTTGCTGTGCTGCAAGTAGTATTTCTGGGGAAATGTGCTTATATAATTGGAGTAGGCTTTGTTTGGGTTTGGGGTTGTTTTGTTGTATTTTTTTCTACAAGTACAAATCATCAGGGAATAAAAACTAAGACGCTAATGCACTTTGAGCAAGTGGGCACACTTGACGGAATTTAACTCTAAATTGAACTCTGCATTGTAAAAATAAATCCAAACAGTTATGTTGCAAGATGTGTTTGCCAAGAAGCGTAAGGATATTAAGAACCAACATAATTTTTTTCGTATTGCAGTTGTGAATTCAGTTCTGCAGTAATTTTTAAATTAATTTCTAAATTCAGTGCTAGATAGGACCCCCTCTAGCTGTTTCAATCTGGACCCACCAGAGTATTATTGTTCTGCCTGTTCTGTTCTATTCTTCTGAATTATAATCTGAAGTGATCCATGGCCAGTTTTATCCCAGTAATTATTCTTAGTTTTAAAATGCTGTTATACCTCCCTGATGGCTACGCTACTGAAGTGCTTTCAGAAAATATCAATATACTTTTCCAAATAAATTTATGATTGTGAAACTATCCATATTGTCAAAATACTTAAAATATATTTTCAGACCCTCTTCTCTCTTATTTCCCATAACACTGTTTTGGTTGGTTTTAATCTCCTTTATATACACAAAATGAAGATGATGAAAAGAAAAATACTCTGAATGGAAAAAAATGCGGAGCACTGAATGCTAGAACAGGATGTGGTCCACAAATGTATTCAAAAATAGATCTGAGCAAGTAAAGAATTAGATACAAATAATGATGTAGAGAGATTTTTTGGCGGGAAAGTGAGCAATCAGGAGTCATCAAAACTACACCATTAAGGATAAAATTTTAAAGAGGCTTATTTAAGTTTTTTATGGCTTGGAAATTGAAAATTTTGTATATTTACCCACTTTCAATGTTGTATTAAAATCATTGCACTGCATATTGGCAATAACAATGCTGAATGTCGTGTCTCCAGTCTGAGCACCCATACTAAAGACAGATTACAAAAAAAAAAATCAAGAATATATGACTGCCACAGAGCAAATCCTGAACCAAGGATGTTCCAGCTATTCCAGCATCTGAATCTATAGGAAGTATGATGCAGAAAACTGTAATGTAGAGAAAGGTATAGCAAGATTGTAAGTTTAGGGAGTGTTACTTATTACTTCATGCCTGCTTTTAGAGGAATAGGTTTCTTATAATTGAATAAAACTAATTTTTCTTTTCAGTCTTTGGACAGCTCTGTCTGAAAATTATAAGCTATTTTTTCTCCTCACACCTTCATGAAAAAATATAGACAACTTGCTATTCTATAATACATTTGAGTCAAAAACAGAAGACCACCTAGCAGATTTGGACAAGTACATCCTTACTTTAATCACTGAAGGCATGGTTGCACTTCAGCCAAAGGTATTTTTGTCTGTCATACATTCATACAAAAATTACATGAAGCTGCTAGAGCACTGCTCATCAGTGTAACATATCATGAAGCTCAGTATGGAATATGAAAATTATCCCTCAACCTTGGTGAAAAATGCAGTCAGGCCATTTGCCTGTACTTAATCTAGCATTCCTATATCATCCCAGTATTCTCATAATACACTGATAGAAACATACAAGTAATAATGATTAATCTGAAGCTATGTTGGGTAAGGAAAGCTGCCACTATCAAGTAGCAATGAACTGAAATAAAACATTTCACCTCAGCCTATTTGTAAGAACACACAGCTTCACTAGTATCTACAAAGAAATCCTCTGATTCTCCTCATTCCATGTTCCTCCACTGCTCTCCATAAACATTTTTTCATGCTGTTCCCTGCTGCTGAAGAAAATAGGCTTCCTTTCAGCTTTGCCTTCCAAAGGAAACTCCCTCCTGACATCTCAGGTCTGTAATACACAGCTCTTGTATAATGCTGGAAATGTATGATACATTATCTGGCCTCTGCTACCCACAGCTAGCTGCCTGAGTGATCCTTCTCTTCATGTTTCCTGAGGCATAAGCTTCTTCTTACTTTCTTTGCCTTTTGAGGAATAAGGAACCAGCAGTGGAAAAGGTAGGTTTCTCTGGGAACTTGGTGGCAGAGTGCTTATTCCTCCCAAATCTCACAACAGACAGAAATTCATGCTACTAACTTCTTGTGCTTTTATCACACCTTATCTTAGGCTTTACTGAAGGAGACAATTCCTGGAGAAAAGTGATTATAAGAGGATCTCAGCTACTACCAAAACAAAGTGCACTGAAAAAAATCATCATACACTAATGAGTTCTCAGAAAGTCAAAGGATATGAAAAATCTTAAAACCAGTTTTAACCTAAGAGGCCATTACACAATGTGCAAGGACTAGGTTCACGACTTTTTAAAACTTGTCTTTTTGGGCTAGTCCTGTTAATTTTGTTTCATAGGATGCTCAGTTACAGGCACAGATATTTCTCATTGCAGAATGTATTCTCAACGTCTTTACGTTCATGAAGTCTGCACAGAAACATTCTGTGACTTTTCCTTCCTGTCAGCTTCATAAAAATTCTGAGAATATAGATAATTTCTCTACCACACAGAGAGCTGGAATATTGAGCCTGAAGGGTTACCACCTTCTGGATAAACTCATCTGGTAGCTTCACAACCTAACTAGAAGAGAGCTGAAGTTTTAAACACAGTTTATTGGACATTGGTTTGGCTCCTTTAACATCCCCCCAGCTTCTACATATGCTTTGCTTGAGTAATGACTTGGGTTTTCCTGATTTGTTGCCAAAATAGATCAGAAGAATGACACTATATCAGGCTTCAGATGATGGATGAAGTAGAAATGCAGAAAAGGATGCTAAACAGTAAATATTTTGTTAAAGCCCACTAAAATCCGAAAGGTTTTTCAAATATTCACATTTATAGGCTAGGTTTTCAATCGATGTATTCCCTATCTGTCTGCATGTTTGTACATTGCAAGAGTCTGAATGTCAAAATAAGAAGCATTTGATTATGCTAGTCTGTTTTGATATATTAGTTAATTAAAGCACAATCCAATATAACAATGATCAGTTTGTGGAAAGCAAATTAATTATTCTCTTTGAATTATTTTTCAAAGTGCAATATGTTACTCATAATGATAAATAATAATGATGAACCTCTATGTTTAATTTATTTATTTATACTAAATATTTGATCCTAAAGGACAAAATTTAGTAAAAGCCTGAAAATATTCTGTCTGTGTGAGGAGATATATATAGTAAACCCAGCAGATTTGGCTACATTATGCATATGGTATGTGGCTTTTTCCATCATAGCTACTATTCTGGAAATAATTCCAAAGACTGATTATGGTGGCATGGGACAAGAAATGTAACTCACGATATTTTCAATGAGAAAACAACTTCTTAATGTTTGCTTTTACAACATTAAAATTTGATTAAGGTCATTCCTAATTTAAAAAAAAAATCAAAACCAACACACTCAGCAGATCTTTTTAATGTCCTTCTACAGCACAAAATATTTTACCAATGCTGAAATACATAGGATGAGCAAAACACTTACCCACAACCATGTCCCCTTTTTAAGTAGGATGGTGTATCATGCATTATAACCACAGTAATTTTATTAGTACAACAGAATTTAAAGTCATCCATTCACTGAGCCATAAGCAGTAAAATAGCCAGATCTCCCAGCTTTAATGCTCTTTCCCCATCTCAAACAAGAGGAGAAAGGAAAAGAGGTAAAGACTGAACATGTTATTATAAACCTTCTGCAGAGCTAGAACTCTTTCACACCTTGTGTTTCAGGAGCTTGAATGACAAAGAAAGGTGTCAAGGGATCCTCCTTGCTTTGACACTGATTTTAAAGTACGTGGGATGCACTTTGTGTAAGGTAAGGACTCTGTCCATGTACACGCTTGGGTGCCCTCACGGAGGTGTAACTCTTGGAGGACTTAACAAGATTGGGAATGAGTGAAAACTGCAGAGAGCTTTCTTTTAACTTAAAAGCGCTCAAAACTATAGAAGCCAAGAGATTTATTCTAGTAAATTTTTATCTTGTATAATGTCTTCAATGGTCCTTGCAGGGTTCACATTTTAGTACCAATGGCATCTTTTCCCACGAGTCGTAAAATACTGCTCCCCCTCCCTTTCAGAATGGGACAGGTGAGAATCCTGACACATGAGAATGAGTGACAAGTGGCATTTTCATTGAAACTTGCCACACAGTCTCTCAGGAGTACAGGTGGTAGAACTCTGCTACACTTCCTCTACTAGTCATCTACCCTGGGCAGTGACAACCTTTTAAAATGTCCTATTTGAAGATTTTCTGGCACAAAAAAATATAAAAATTGTATTAGCTTAATGAATCTGTAACACACTAAATAAAAAGACACAATACTTTTGTACTTCTGTTTAATCTGAAATGAATAACAGCTTCTATTTTTGCTGTTGGCCACAGGAACATACTTAAGACTCAACCAGCCAGAGCATGTACATCTTTTCCAACTGGATATCACTAATTTACATGCAGAAAAAAAATATATGCCATATTTCTTCTTGAGGTAGCAGTACTTCCAGTTCCAAATTAACTTCCATAATAAAAATAATCAGATTGTAAAGAGAATGAAACTGCAGATTTCAGTCAGATTTTATACACCCAACCAGCTCTTTGCAATGCAAAAACTTCAAATACTGTGAAATAAAGTTTTTAAGTTGACAGGCTAAATCTCAAAGGATCAAACGATAACAAGTAAGGTTCTGGAGAAGGGCTTTCTGATCCCTGTTGTCACTCCCCCTCACCTGCCTTTTACATTAAATGAATATGGAATGAACTGAAAATAGAACTTCCCGAGGCAGGCAGTGAGTCCTGACAGTGCTGACAAGCACCAGACAGGCATCATTGACATGGTGTGAGCTGCCGTGAATACTCAGAGGAAAGGACCTTGCACATTCTTGGACCTTTTGCTGCTGTGCTTAGATAATCTGAGGAGTAACTTTCAAACAACTGAGTTTTAAAAAAAGGTGTGTTGCAGAGCCTTTCTCAGAAGCAGTCAGATTCAAATTCTCCTTGGATTTAATTTGGCCTCAGGTTTTGAATGATTTTGACCTCAGGACTGGAAGTGTCAGCATCATAGTCTTTCTGGGCTCTTAACCACAATGCACAAATTTCTACTGTTGCCAGTGTGAACTGAGGATACATGGCAGCTATCAAATATCTCAACAACTAAAAATAACATAACACCAGTTTTCCTATGAGACTATACTGGTTTTCAGTGGACTTAAGTTGTTACTTCAGGCTTCTGTATGCTAAATGTATGAACCATTATACACAATGGTAAAAAAATTGATCTATTGCAATACTTCATTGCTAGGTCAGGGTGTCAATAGGATCAGAACTTTAAGTCAATAAATTTTCCTATTTGCTTATGATAATGGATATTTAAATTTCTGGTTAAACTTATGAATGACAAAACCAGATCAGAGTTGCAAGTTTTGATCCAAACTGAACCTCAGCTATTTAATGGGATACTTTCTTTCTATTCAGCTCTGTTGTAGTGATGTCAATGATACCCAGAAAATTTGGAACGTTATTTAAGAATACAATTTCTTTTAAATTATGAATAATGCAAGGGTACATTCTTTAATTTTACACCTACTACTCTTTGCTCATCACTTTTATGACAATGCATATCCATTTTTTTAAAAATGAAAATGAATTCCACAAAAACTATTAATAGCATTAAGAAATAATTCTACTTTGTATCACTTGAGTGACATAAGTGAACAGAGAAATGTATTTTCCATAGAGAATTAAAATCAAAAGTTCCTCTTGTGCATGTAAAATATGATACAAGAAAGAGATAACCACGGTACTATTAATATAAAAGTAACACCAGTACTGAATATTATTCTGTTTTCCATTTAAAAGACATTTCCAAAACATTACTGAATTCTTTCAAGCTTGTTAAAATTGTCTTTCATTAGAAGTTGATGAGAATATATCCTGACTACTGCTTTAAAAAAGTTCTGCAGAAGTTGAATTTACTTTAAGGAACAAAACTACAGAGCTACATGTTTCATATAACTATTGTTTGAAAAGAAAAAAAGGAAAAAATCCACTACTATTGAGCCTTTAGTTAGAACTGTGTAATTCCTTTTCCCACTTGTACGTTTATATTCAATGTTGACGGTGAAATTGTTCTGAGGGCATAATCTGAGGGCACCATATTGGACCTCAGACTATTTCCACAAAAATAACACAGACTTTAAAATGTAAAAATAGCTAAGCTATTTGCTTCACTTGTTTGAACACGGCAAATGCCTGTACAGAAGCAAAGCTTATTTTCTCTGCAGATTTGTCAACTGAAATTTAACACTGTGTGTGAGGGAACTACTAAGGAAGCTGTAGTAACTGAGAAAAAAGTAGTACATCTGTGTTAACAAACCAAAGCAGGATAAAAGCTTCCATAAAGGGGGAGAAGATCTGTAAAATCAGGAAGTAGTAAACTAACACATTTCTTTCTAACTTCATGCAGAGTTACCGATATAAGATAAAAAACAAATATAATATTGTTAATTTTTTTATAGCTAAAAAAGCTTGTTTACCAAAAATCTTTATTCAGCATTGACTTAATTAAGTCCTTTCCCAACCTCATGTGCCTCAGTGTACATATATATGATGCATCTAATATCTCTTTCCTTGGTACAGCCCTTTTCTGCTCATTCTTACAAATAATGATGGAATTTCAGTAGCACAAAGTAAGACATGAAATCCTGGGAAAAATCCTGCTTGGGAAAATACAAATTTTTCCACAGACCTGCTGCAATCCCCTATCATCTGACTGTTCAATGGCTCAGTGCATACTGACAAAAATCCTGGTTACATTGGATTTGATTCATGATTATGGGAATGGCAGGGGGACCTGGTACTGAAAATGCCTGACAAAGCCCTCATAAAATGCAAAGGACACTCAGTCTTTCTGCAAAAGAAAAAATAAATAAGATGTTATATCCAGGTGCAGAACACCTGGAGCAACAGGTGAGAGCAGTGAATGCTTAGGATGATGTAAGTTGATTTTTCTTATTGGATAATCATATTTCAGATACTTACTGCTTCTTTATGGGGTTTTTTAGTCATTATTTAAAAGCATAAAACTTTGTTCTAATCATGACATAGCCTTGTGGAGACTAATAACCTGCAACACTGACAAGAGATTCCTGACACGAGAAAGAAATAACACTCAAAATGAAAATGCAGCTAAATGGTACATGGAACAGGCTGGACTAAAATGCTTCTAGTAACATAATTATTTATTAGAATTAGCAAAATTAGTTAATAGTATTAACGTAATGTTTTTACAATCATTACTTATAGTACGAAATGGATCTTTAAAATTCCATGAAGCAAAAAAGAAAAGGGTACCAAAGACAAAGGTCTGCCTTAGGAAATACTATATTAAAAGACAGATGAACCAAATATCACTTTCATAACAGCATTTTCCTGCAAACAAAACCAGAAAAGAACACTTCATACTGTACTGCTCCAAGCTAGAAAGAGAAAGAAAAAGGTAGAAGTGGTGACTGCACTCTTTGTGCTCCAAGTTTGTCCAATAGAAATGTCACTCAGGGTCATCTTGCCAAAGAAAAATGAAATTTTTTAGTAATTTCTTGAGGTTTTTTGCTTTGTTTGTTTTTACAGGGGCTTGCCAATAAAACATCATATATATATGTGTATATATGTCTGTGTGTGTGTGTACACATTTCACAGGCACCTGGGAAGGTAAAGAAGGCAGAGCTGTGTTGTGCCAAGTTCTGTGCCTTTGGAGGATGTTTTAGAAGATGAAGGTCATCCCCTGGGACCAGATATTCTTGTACAACAAAAGACTAACTTTTATTGCACAGCAAATTTGATGAAACATCACTTGTTGCCAACACTATAGAAATGAGTCTAACCCTCCCAAAGATTCCTCTGTGCCACATTATTCTTTCCCAGATTCAGTAAAGTCAAGAAAATGCAAGAATACCAGCTCTGTATTGCAAATTCCAAAATGTAAAGACATGGGATGTGCTATTACAGTTTTCACAGGTAATTATTTAAGTACCAACACCACAATGTTATTTTCTTGTGCTGCAAACGGTGTGCTAGTGCTGTGGAAAAGCTGATTCCACCTGGCAGTTTGTTTTAATGCATCTGCTAATATGCAGAAAATGAGCTGTTAAAACAGCTACAAAAGGTTAATCAATGAAACTTTTGTACTTGAGGGCATGTGAAATAATGTTCCACGATTTTGAATCTGCAGAAAGAAAGCAAAGTTATTTTTTTATTTTCAGATAATGAGTCCTTCAAATTCATTGTACCTTCATAAATTTCTTGGAAAAGGCAAAGGGGAAGTCATGCCTCTGAACATGTTTCTCTTTAGTAAGTAAATATTCTGCAAAGGATATATGTAGAACTTTCAGCTTTTCTCCTCAGTGAAAGTGTCCTTGTGGACACTGGGTAGTGCGTAAATAAACTATGTATTTTATGGTGCCTGCCTCACAGTAAGAGAATTGAGATTTTTTTTTCTCCCTATCAAATATATAAATTTATGAGCAAGCTTTTTAAAGACAATATCATCTGCTGTTCGGCTTACAGAAACCAAAGTACTTTGGTTGCTCTGTTTCACCTCAGTGCTCATGTGATGCTGCTTCAGCAACATTTGGAAATGAAAACAAACAGTGTGCAAAAATGCCCGAAGGGACTTACCATCTTTTACAAAAATGGAGGAAAGGCAGAGGTAGCAACATACAACTAGAAAATGTTTTTCTCCTCAAGTCAATTTTTGCAGCGAAGAGTAACCACTTCCATAAAATAAAAAAAAAAAAATAGACAATACAGACTATGCCTGATGCCATTTCAAGAAAGCACTTTGATAGAAATTTCTTTTATTTCTGTCAATGTCAGTAGAAAATGCCAAAGTGCCAAAATACGCATCACAGTTGTGCATGACTGTGCTAACAAAAAAAACCCCAGTAAGGGCCAAGCTGACTTACAAGAGCTGCATTGCTTGTGGAAAAAAATGGAATTAATTCTTTGAGCTAAATGCCATTCTGTGTCATTGATGCAAACCTGGAGGTCAGCAGAAGCATTCTGAATTTACAATGGCATGACTGAAAACAGAATCTTTCCTCTAGCACTTAAGTTTTATGCAGCATAAAATATGTATGAATGCTTGACAACTTTTCCTTTCATTATATACAAAAGTGACTCTCTCTTCTCTCTAAAATAACACTGTCAAACCAAGAGGGACTGCCAGAAACCTGTCACAGATAATAATCTATTTTCCAGGTTCCTGAATAGCAATGAAAAAAAGATATTGAGTGTCAGTTCCCAGCACATAAATTAAAGTTCCATGCCCGAAATTAGGTTGTGTTTCCCCCTGCAAAAGAATTATATTTAATATTACAATGAATTTTAATTATATTCCTGTAAGTAATATGCTAGAGATGTTGTGAGACACCTACTTGATAAGATTAAAAACTAAAAATTGCAAAAACTTAAAACACTTGCAAGGACATTTGCCCTGGAAAAGCTATTCCTGGTTTTACTCAGAGTGCAAATGGTGACTTTAAAAGTAGAGAAAATTATCTTTTCTTTTCCTTGTATTTGGAGAGATGAAAAGGTGAAAATTTACATAGTTGATAGCTTCATATCACAGTGTTGTGCACACTGCTTGAAGATTCTGTACCCTTTTTTTGAAACACTGTTACATAGTACATGTTCAAGACCTTTGGTCTCCCAGTCTGTCCCTAAATATTTTTCTAAGTATACAGAAACTGAATGTCCTATGTTCTAACTGGAGACTGAGCGTCCAGTATTTTTTCTTCTCCCCTCTCCTCCATTCTTTTAAACCATAACAATTGCTTTTTTGTACCAGCAAGGTTTTACACCCACCAAAGATTTTTCTAAGACAACAAACTTTGAGTAAATGAGGTGGTGGCAGATCATCCTTTCAAATCTGAGAACTTTCTCTTTGTTTCTACATCTGTAAGCCACCTCCTTTTTCAGCCTCTCTGCTATAATTACTTGCATCTCTACCATCTTTGTAACCAGAGTCAAGGAATGATGCATTTCTGTCCCCACTATACAGCATGTGGAGATATCTCTGGACCAATACCCTTGCTCTGGGGCTGCACCTTGCTGATCCAGATGCCCACAGTGTGTCAGGCACATGCATCCCTGACACCCTGTCATGTCATTAGTATTACATGGCCATAGCTACAGCAATCTGGTCACAACAGCTTGGCTCTCCCCCTGCCCCTGCATGTATTTCTTTGGGAATGTTATGATTCTAAAAATGTTATGATTCTAAAAATGGGCATCTCTTCATGAAGTGGTGAATAAGAAGAAGGTTACCTCAAAACCTGTGATTTTTGCACTTTTTAAGCAATGACATCCAGAATATGGTGCTTGTACAGAAGGGGTGTGTGTGGAGGGCAGAGGCAGGGGGAATGGGGAGGGGTGGAAGGAAGGAGCATAAGAGTCTGTAAGAGGACAAACTCCTGCAGGGCTGTGTAGGAGGATGAGCTAGGCTGTCAGAGTAAAAGCTGTTTTGTCCATACTGTCTGTTGTAATGGACTTCAGAACAGTGCAATTACTGAACTATTCCTGGATGTCAGTGCTGATCGTGGAGAACTGTTGATCCTGTTGAAATATGATATTGTAGAAATGCTGCAGCCTGTGTCCAAAGGGGATAGTTACAGCAACAAGACCTTGAGATGAAACAAGGAGCACCCTGGGTCTCCTGAATCTATTCAAATGGTTTTACTTTTTTACCAAATAATGATCTGTGAACTTCCTGCACATCGTAGTTGGCAAATTAGCTGAGTATACTCTCTGACTGATACTTGGCTATATGCACACTGGTATATATACATACATGCAGTGACTGTAATTTATACTATGGATTAAAAATTGACTGCATTCTTTTTCCTTCTGCTACTCCACTTACTCATAGCCATTTACAGAATATCATAACTGCCAAACTAAATAGGCAGTAGCAGTATATCTGTAAGTTATTATAAATTATTAATCATATGCTGGGGTATCACAAGATGTGCTTAGTCAACCACTTCTCTCTCAAATAGAAGCAAATTAAAAAACACACTTCAAGTAGATTTCATACATTTTCTCACTAGTTTGCAATAAAAATTAAATCTGCTACGAGATGAACTAAAGAGCTAACACAGCACAAAGTCCAATCACATTTTTCAAGTAATACTAACACCTACAGAAAAGTTTACAGGAATCACTACATCCTGTCATTAACAGCAATCCATGCTTTTTCACAATTAGTAAGTTTAAGTGGTGCTGGAAAGTATTTGCGCCATTGCTAAAGACCTGGCTGATGTTAGTGTGTGGTTGCCATCATGTTGCCATCTATGGCAAGCCTTGGTAAGCATAGCTGTGGGAGTCCTGGAAATGGGCTTTCTCAAAGAACCATCTTTGTGGAAGAAGAGAAAGAGGTGGGAAACTAACATATTGGGGGAAAGAATATAATATTTTGGATATGAAGTCTTTCTGATATTAGAACACATTTCTTTCATTTCCCTTTATATTATATGAATACTTAGTGGTCTCCTGGGAATACTGTTGGGTTGTGCATAAACACAACAAATATTACTATAGTTCCAGCCTCTACTGTATCCTTTTATTTCTTTATTGTAATCTAAAAGGAAAGTAATAATGGAAAAAACAAACAAACAAAAAAACCAATCCACATATTCACTTCAATCAGTACATATAAATCCTGGAAGACTTTAAAATGCAAACAAGTATCTTTTGCAATGTCCATTCCAACATCACCATCCTTCTGATCCAAGAGATAATGTTGGTTTTAAATAAACATCCTTGCTAAACCAATCTTTAGAGACAAGTTTCTCTATGCTCTTTTGTATTCAACAAAAATATGCAAACAGAGGACCCACTGAAGTAAAAATCTATGTTCTTAAGGCAACTGCAAAATATTGGGCATTTCTGTAGCATTCAGAGCTAAGGGGTTTATCTTTTATTCATCAAAGCCAAACCCAAAATTTTCACAGACTTGACCAGAACCAGACTAGCAATAACTGATGTGGGTGTAGTAAGAAAAGGCAACATGGAAAGCAACAAAAATTGAGTCCATTTTCTATCAAACTTACTGAAGTAAAAAAGATTTGGAAGGGTATGTTTCCAACTAGTTCTGTCCAGACATACTCATATAAATTACACTCCTTCTAGCAGCAAGTTCGGATTAGCATTTAACCAATGACTATTTCAGGGACCTTTTTCCTGAAGGAAATTCTGTGCAATGCAATGAGTGTTCAAATAGTAAAAAACCTGATCTCACCTTTCATGCTAAAACAAATAGTAATCAGCAAAGGTCCCTTCTACCTCTGTTCAACAGCCCAGAGGAAATGAGACCAAAACAAGTAAACTGAACTTCAGCCTCCTGTATAAATTTAGAAAGCCTATGAAGGACAACACCCTAGTTTATTGATTCTTGGGTTCCTCCATCCTTCCAAAATGTCACTGCAACCAGTAAAGAGTTCCATTGTTCTCAGGGAAATATCTTGAAAAGGTACTATCCATGCTTTAGTATGCATAGCTTGTTCTTTTTAGGCAACTCTCCTGTGAAAATCAGTGACTGATGAAGCAGAATTCACAAAACCCTGAACTAAACTCATCAGTTTTCTTAGACAAAGAAAGTCTGCAATAAACACCTCTCTTTCTTGATCTGATTGGTTTGAGTCTACTGTACTGAGATGTTAAACCAGACTACAGGAAAAATGTGTAGTAAAAATAATTACAACTACTACAAGTATTTCTGGGTCTCATTTCTGTGAAATTCAAACCAATAAATGCCTATCAATGTAGCTGCATTCACTGCTTAAGGTCAGTAGCCAAAAACAAACATACAGAGAGAAACTGAGGGACAAACCTGGCTATCTGTGAAGAATCTTAGTTTCTAATATTCAGACTCATCTGATGTTAAGTCATCATTCTGTCTTTAATGGACAGAATTTCTGTCTCTCATCTCGATTGTGCTGACAAGTGCCTCAGGGGTATCTGCCTCCACTTACTAACTTTCAGTGTATAACCTACTACCAATAATATGAGAAATACCTGGAGGGAAATGTTACCTTCCCACGAGAAGTGCACTTGTGCTCTGTGTGTACACATTCTCCATTTAAGCCTTCATTTAACCACCAAGGCAAAAATGCTTCTTGATTCCCACATAAAGTGCCCCTGGGAATTGTCACTGGAAGAGTACCACTTTAGATCTGTCAGAGAGAGACATTTTATTACCTGAAGGATGCTATCTTAACCCAAGGTCTAAAATATAAATGAACTGCAATTCAGATAACTTGAGATCTAGCAGAAAGACAGAAGGGTGGAAAGCTTCTCAGGGAGTCCACAGGGAGGAGGCTGATTTATTTGATACAGATAAATATGACAAAAAGATATTCATATCCCAAGTTTTAATAAGTTTGTGCTTGACAGAAGGAACTGAACTGAAATCTTGAGCAGCAACTAATACAAGATATTACCTAATAGAGTTGGAAGAGGACAAAAGAAGCTTCAAGTAGATGAATTCAAGTTAAAGGTAGGAGACTTTGGACACAGGAAAATTTCTCTGTAAAGGTATTATGGGCTGAAGGAGATTATGTCCTTTTTCAATGACTTATCATCTGTACTGTAGGGTAAAAATCTAGGGATCTTCATAGACCTCTAGTATTTAAGTAGAGCAGAGAGTGCTTAGATATGAAAGGTCAAAGCTTCTTATGAATAGAGGAGTGAGAAAATAAAAATAGGATAAATCAAGAGATTATTTTAGAATCTGCCTTCGTGAAAACCCAGCCTTTTCTCAAGAGGCAGAGACATTCTATACCTTACTGAAACAGGGATTGGAAGTTTGCTTTAAAAACTCATTGTAAAGCCATTAGATGATTCCTCAGGGGTGTTGTTTTGAATGTTACTATTGTTTCTTTGAGCAAAGAAATACTCTCTGTGTTTTTTAATGAGTTACCCATTTTTCCCCATGTTGAAAGCTTCAGAAAAGTTTGGTTTCATCAGGAAAGTATTTAGGGTAAGTTGCCAAAGCAGGTAGATGAAACTAAGTGGAAAAAAAGGAGGCAATTGGGACACAGGCTGTGGCTTAACCCTGCACTGAACTGTATTTGCATATGGCTTTGGGAAAAGTTTCATTAAAAGTTTTTACAGCCAAGAAAGATTTGGGAGTATGACATTTCCCAGCTGCTGATTTTTCTGTGCTCAAGAAAGAAGACATTAACTTGTAAAAGCATATAAATCAATACAGGTTCATCAACAACTCGTTCTAATTTCAAGATTACAAATATTGAGTAGGTTCTTAGTATGTATTCAAAACAATTACTTGGTTAGTATGTATTCAAGCCAAACTGCAACAGAATATCAGAATCTTTAGTATGCAAAACTATATTGGAAATCTTCTTTCAAATAGTTCTAGAAGCAAGATCACATCTTTCTTCCATCTTGTCAGCCTAGCATTGCTTCCACAAATCCCTTGGGTAAATCCAACAATTTCTAGAAAGCTTGCCTGAATCTTGTAATGACAAAACCAGAATTTAGTCCAAAATTATATGGAGCAGTAAAGATAAATCTCTTGACTGCTTTCTGAGATTCTCTCCTATTATTAATCCCTGTGCTGGGACATACACAATCGTGAAGATATTAATCAAAGTTTACTTTTCAGAGAAAAAGTCAATAGGATGTTTAACTCTTGATTTATTTACAAGCTTTAAGTATTTCACCTGTGTAATTCTGCACAGTCAGTAGCTTATTTCTTCTAATTAAATCTTTATTTCGGCTCTCAGTGGGCCTGGTTTTCCTCTTACTAAAAGCAAGTTTATTAATATAACTCTCATCAATCAAATGGTGGTAGCATCTTAATGAGATTAATGTAAGAAAAAGAAAAATCAAAGCCATTGACTTTGTGCAACAGTTTTGCCAGTCTGTTCACAGCTAAACAGTGCTTACTTGATGCTTAACAGAATGCTGGGCAGGGATTTTTTTACTGTTAAGAGACCTGTTTTCTTTTTATTTATTTTGAATGTACAATTGGCAAGATCATGAGAACAGGAAAATAACTTGCTCAGGAAGCAAAATCAGGGACGAAGTCTAATTACAAGGGCTAATTATCTTTGTCCTTTTCATATGCAATACAAACTGAAAGTTCACGTGCATATTAAAGTAAAATATTCTGTTACACTCAGCATTTTGTTATGGGTAAGTACACACCTTATTAACATAATAAAATATTTGTTACTGTTTTTTTCCAGTTTTCTATTGTCTCTATCATTTACCAGTCTGAAGCTCAGGACAGATCACGGACTAGTCATTTTGTCACTGTTAAACAACTTACAGCCAGGTAAACTAGAACCTGAAATTCTGGCTTGCTAGGTCAACACAAAAGTCAGTTGTTTTTTACTTGTAAAGCAAAAATCATACATATTATATACTGCAATATATGTAACCATCCCTGATTATTTTCAGCCAATATAAAAGAAATATGAAATGTTCATACTATTGATAGATTTAATTATCAGATATAAAGAGTTGAGTTGTGGTTTGAAAGTGACTGAAGGCATGACAGAAGCAGCAAGGTAAACAGTATCTAATATAACTAAAGAAAATAAAATGTATTTTTCCCAAACCAGAAGTGATCTGTAGAAAAATTTCCAGAAACTTCTGATGTTGTTTTTTTAAAAGTAGCAACAACAGAAGGACAGAGGCAACTAAGGCATGACAAATGGTAGGAATGTCACATACTAAAGAATTTTGAACTCTAAACAATGAGTGAAGAAGCTTCAGACACACAAGACCATTTTAATAGTTATAAAAGTATTATTCTTTCTTTTACATATTCTGAGAATAAAGTAGTGAGATGACTTATCTTACCAATAAATATGAAGAAGATGGATTAAGAGACTGAGAGAATTTTAACAAAGTGTTGAATATAGTGAAATCTCCAGCAGGTAGGACATGTAGTAATATAAATGAAGGAACAATTTAGTGCCCTTTCGAAGACCAAAGCATAACATGAAATAAGATGTAGAACTCTAGCTGGGATCTGCTAACACTGTGAAAAAATGATCCCTGACAAAAAGCTGAACAGACAGCAGGGAAGGATCTCTGTGAGACAGAGAACTGCTAAGAGCAGACTGCCTGATGAAAGCTTTCAATTTCTTTGATTTTAAATGCAAAGCAATATCTGCTGCATGATTCCAACGAATCAACGACTTTCTGTGGCGTTGCGTCCCTGAAAGTCAGCCGAAAGCCCTGATGCCACACGGAAAGGCAGCCAGCTGCGCCGTGACGCGGGCTGGGCTGCACCGGAGCTGGGCAGCACGCTGGAGCAGCACGGAGCTCAGGGGGACAGAAGCTCAGCAGGAAACGAGTTGGGGCGAAGAAACGTACGGATGCAGTCTGGGGACTTCCAGGGAATTTATTAGGATCTTTGGGTGAGGGTCCAAGGGTGGCGAAGGGGGGCGGAAAACGGGGGACGGGCGGAGGGGCTGAAAGCCCAGAGACTGCGACACTGAGCACACGGTGGCAGGGGATTATAAGGGAAGGGAAAAGGGGAGGAGTTAGCTCCAGAGAGCCAACCCGGGAAAGTCTGAGGGGAGAAGAACAGGGGTACACACCAATAGACTTCTGATAGGGGAGAGTGCATAATTCAAAAGAACCAATAACATACAGGGAAGGAGAAGAAAGGAGAAACCTCTGGAATGCGGTGGGGGGAAGAGCAGAGACACACTGCTACAACTTTCCAAATGTTTTCCCGCAGCATGCTATGTAACCTCTCCTGATCATTGTATTTACATAGAAGTTAAATGTTTTGCATTCATGCTTTCTATTTGACAGCTTTAGAGTATTGTATCCCCTCGTTCACCGCACCTCTATGCATTATTATTTCATTTTTACTTTTGCAAAGTGTCGTCAAAATATAAAAAATTGCACCTGCCTCTCCTTAAGCAGTGCTCAAATGAATTAGGTATGCAAGTTCTGTCAAGTCCACAAGAAAATCTTTTTCTCCTAGTGCCTGATCCCTCCTAGTCATTGAGAAACACTTCATAAAGTAGTAGCTAAGTAAAAACGTTGGCAGTGCCCAGCTACCTGTGAGAAAAGTGGAAATTCAGATATATTTGAAAAATTGGGAGACTGTGCTCTCCTATTTATCTGAACTTTGTGCATGCTAAGTTAGAGCTCCCTGAGTCAGTACATGCAACTTTAAGGTATTCAAGGGACATTATGACAAATAAAACCAGACAAACCTGAACTGTTCCATATCAGCATCTTTGTTGCAGAGATGTGAAGGAACAAAACTCTGCCACCTGCACATCAGCTCTCTCATGTAAGTCCTACCAGTCAGTACAACTACTGCTTCTATAACCAGCATTACACTATGCCCCAGAATGAAGTACTGGTGTCCCAATATTAAGGGGAAAATTGGCATTAAAAGCTGCTAATGTAAGCAAGTTTGTAAATTATGAGAAGCATATAAAACAAAGACTAACTTCCTCCTGGAAAATTATGCTTTTACAGGTGACAGGGAGAAATACAGCAAAGATAGGAAACTCAAAACAGACTTGCATCCAGGATGTGCTTTTAGTTAGTCTAATATTTTGTGATAACCAGGCTGCATTCCTCTCAGTAGAGAGAAGTCTATTCATACCCTATAGAATTATCCATACCCTACACATGCAGTTGAAGAAGGCTGCACATTTGACTCCATGAAATTCTCCTTTGTCAGCTGTTAAAAACAGCCAGCAAAAACATAGTGCACCTTTTATATATAGGACCACAATGATCAGAAATATTTGTGCCAAAGGCAGATCATTTTGACTTTTAGAAAACCCAGCAGGTTTATATCATGACATCTGTTAATTCCCTGCAGAAAAAGGGAAAAAGAATTTTTCTGTGATATTTATTGTCCCTCAGCAGTATTCTTTCTGCAGTCTTACCTGGCAGATGCCATATTTTGCTTTTCTGTGTTTCATATGCACAATTAATTTCACAGGTACTGAAATGCCTGTTGCAACAAAATTAACAGTGAAGTATTGAAATAAATCTAATTTTTTCTAGGATAGCGATGCAGATTTAAAAAATCTAGACAAATAATTATGGTACAAATGGATTTTTTTTAAGAAGAGTTTCTGTTGTGGCAGGCTCCGGGGGTGGGCTGCACAAGGCGGCTACACCCTGGACCGGGTCCCTGGTCTGCGTAATTCCACCGGATCCGGAGCGGGTGGCCCCCGGGGTCCCGCGGGCTGGCGTGAGTCTCTTAGCCACAGAAATTCAGCAGGAAATAATAGTGGGATGAAGAAACAAAGTGGAACTCCATCTCTGTTCTGCCAGGGAGGTTTATTTGGGGTAGGGGGAGAAGGTTACAGGGGAGGAGAAGGGAAGGAAGGCAGGGGAGGTTTAGGGGCTGCCAGCGCAGAGACGGAAGACCTCTCTCTGATGCAGACACTGGCTTATAAGGGGAAAGGAAGGGGAGGGACTGTCTCCCCTAGAGCCAGTCCCAGGAGGAGGAAGGGAAAATTGGCAGGGGGAACACACCGATAGGTTTTGAATACAGCAGGGTGCATATTTCAAAATGAGCCAATAGCATACAGAGCAGGGAAACAAAGGAAACACATGGAATCCTAAGGAACCACATTGCTACAAGTTTCCTCATTATTGGGAAGTATTAGGAGCAGCCTAATTATTAGACTACTCCTGAAAAGGGAGTACACTCCCCTTTTGGAACCAAATATTTTTGCAGAGAAAACTGCAAGACAGAAGTAAAGAATAAAATAGAAGAAATGCTGTCTCATCAATAAGGGGTGATTTTTTTACAGAATAAGTTGTTTTTTTTTTTTAAATCTAACAACTGTTTCAACATTCTTGTACCTCTTATTCAATGAAACAGTAAAGGATTTAATATAGTTGCAATATAGATTTTAAATTTTGTAAAAAAATTGTTCCAATCTTTAGGTGCACAACGATTTTAAACAACACCAACAAAATTATACCAAATTTTAAATCCCAAAACACACTTACCTGATGAGATGTCTATCCGGTTCTTCTTCACTTGAGTGACATTGATATGAATGCTGACTTTGCCCTCATTTATGTCAATCTCAACATTCCCCAAGTCATCTGCAAAGTTGCTGAAGAGAAGAAGTCCATTTGGGTTCCAGGTTCGGAAAAGGAAACTGACTGAAAACAGATCCTGGCTTGGGCGACCAGGAACCTCAAGGTAACTGGTAGCATTGAAAAAGACAGGCACTGTATGTGGCTCCACACAAGAAAAACTTAAATTTCCCTAAGTGAAACAGAAAAAAAAAAGTTTTAAGAAAAATGGTAAGATTCCACTAAATTCATAGCTACTTCTAGAAAAATATTTTATTTTTCTGTTTTTTTTCTAGCAGTGTCCACTATATTTTGTACTGCACAGACACAAAATAAAAAGCAGCCTGTCCTGAACAGTTGTAGTCTAGCGAAGAACAAGCTTAGATGAAAGCATAAATATTTCTAGTTAAAAGATGAAGAAATTAATCATAGATAAACTTGGGCTTTTCTGTGGTCCCCATAGAAAGCTATAAGAGAACAATATAAAAAATACTGTGATATCAATACGTGATGTTCTGAAAGAATGATGTATAATATCTGAAGAGTCAGACTCTCTGTTATGTTTTCAACTAAATTATACTAGATATGCTAATACTTCAATTCATGAAGCAGAAGAATTTGGAGTAGCTGAACAATACCTAATATTTTTGGATAATAAATAATTTTCTCTGTAAAAGATACTACAGTTTCCACACTGTAAAATTTTATTCTTCAAGAAATTGACAAAAAATCTAGTCAACTTTATTGCTCTACAAGGCTTTGAAATGTATCTGTAAACACAACTAGAAATAGGGATGTGAATTTTTCACTCTGGTTATCATGTCATTTCTCACAACAAAAGACAAAATTGGTAAGATTTATTAACATTCATTTTCCTTAGAAATCATAGGTACTTTGTAGTAATCTATGTCCAGAATTAACTTATTACTTCATGAATGCAAACATAACAGAAAAACTTTCTCTGCTGAAGAATTCTTACAATATGTGGCAAAGTGGATCCTGTCCTATAGTTAGACTTTCTCATGCACTTTTGGAGGTGGCTATTACATGAAAATTTTAGTTCTATTTGGGAAGAAAGAATTTTATCTGATGCAGTATGGAAATTATTACTAAAATCAAGATAGCAATTCCTCTGATATTTATTTGTACATTAAAAAAAAGTTAAGCTTGAACAACATTTTTGGAGGTACACAGATGTTTAGAGATGTGGTCCACCTAAGTGGACAGTGTTCAGAATCCCAACAGAAGTCAGTCATAAGCTTTACTGCATAATTATTTTAAAATTCCATATTACTGACATCCTGATTTAGGCTTTTATGTCACATTTCTGTATTCATAGTGTGCAAATGTATCTGAAAGTTCATCCTGAGGGAAGGTAGGGAATTTGGAAGCAAGATAGGAACTTTGTGTCTGAAAATGTGTGGGAGGAAAGACCTAAGTAATTTTTTTAAGAAGTAATTATATTCAATTGGAGATGACAGACCACATCAATAAGCAAGTTTTAGCACTCATATCCCCACATCCAAACCCATCACTTTTTGATAAGAACATCACATTGGAAAACACCTTATCTGGATCATAGCTAAATACAATTGGTGAGGAAGATTCAGCTTCTTGAATAGGATTTCCATGTTAAAAAACAAATTAATAAAACCAATATTTTCTTGAGCACTAGGATAAATACTTTTATTACTCTGCATAACAATCTCTTTTTCCTGCAGAATGTCAGAAGTTGTACAGAATCTACCTCTAAAGGCCAGTAGAATAAGTAGTAACTAGACTATCAAGTTGGCAGCCTCCGGGATCAATTAAGGAACATTGATGTTTCCGGTAATCTGGAACTAGAGATTTCTTTAAAGTGATCTCCTAGTTTTTTTCCTAAACTTTTTGATAAAATCTCAACATTACAAGCCACATTCTGTTCCTGTGTCCAAATTCAATTGATTAAAAAAAAAATAATTCTAAGAAACTGGAAAGAAAACTAGCTGAAACAAGTAAAGATATCTTTTAAATTACTATGTGATGATGGAAATTACAGCTGCGTTATGTGTAAAGACAAAAGACTTCCCTGCTAAGCTGCTTGTTGATTCTGGGATTTTTTATGAATTTTTGCTTTGCTTTTTGTTTTGTTTTGTTTTTTGGGTCAGTAAGGGTTATTTAAAAGTTCACTAGAGATTTTTAATTTTACATTTTTATCCAACTAAGCATGAAATCAAAATAGTTAACTCATTTTTTTGGGCAGTTTTAATCTAAATATTACCAAGTTTGCTGCAGAATACTTTTGCTTATACCAGAAAATACTACATACAGTAAACAAAAGTTTGAGAGTGCCTGAAATACCATCTGTAACCCTTGGCTATCATTCTCAGCGTAATGGTCACCCTCTGCATAGAAACAATTGCTGTTTCATTGTTAAGGCTGTCCTGCGTAGACACAGAAGGCTACTTAATTTTTTGAGAGATGTCGTCTCACGGTTCAGTCACAGATACCAATTAAGTAGTGCTCAGACAGCATTCTGTTAGACTTTTTCAGAGTTCCTTTTGCTGCCTTGTTACCAAGAGTAACTGACAATTTCCTCATTATAAGGAGGTTTTTATATCCAATTGACACTGTGCTGTCATCCTGATGTTTTGGATACTTGCATGTATAACACTTATTAATGTTAATGGCACTGAATGCATTCAAATCCTTTCTCACATCAGTGAATGCATTTCCCACGAACAGCCCTGCTGCATTAAAAATTTTTTGAGAAAGTAACACATAATTCTAATTTCCCTGCTAGTTAGCATTTTCCCTACTGAGCTATTCAGATTAATATGAACTGGATTATTGATTCCCTCTCTGACTGTAGTTCACAAGATGATTCCTCTTTTAAGTACAGCCCATCTTATATAGATTGCTCACTAGCTCTAGGTCAAGAGTTCGAGTTAATCTGCAGCTTGTCTCTATAATAGCCTCTTCATTTTTCAAAGAGAATGAGATCCTTTTCTGTAGATTCAGAGTGACTTGCTGAATAGTTTTCTGGGCAATGACATCTGGAAGTCAAATATATACTGTGCATTTATATTGAAATTCTTGGTCTTATCAGAGAACTTTTCACACTACACTGATAGGGAAAAAGTAAAAACAACTTAATTTGTATATCTTGAGCTGTGTAGCATGATCTTGCATCTATAAGGAAAATTAGATTAATATTTACTTCTAATAAGTCAATTTTGCCTATCCACATTCAAGCATTATGCCTTGTGTAAAAATACTACTGTTAATACCTTTCTGAATTAAAAGATCTACTGGCTGAATAGGAGGCTCCCAAAAGACAAGTTATGAGTTTATTAAGACTACACAACCTGTTAAATAAGGATGGATCATACACTACAGGCAAAGCATTGCACGCTAATGCCATCTTAAATATCACAAAAGAATAAAAAAAAATTCCCCTTTACCTTCTGAATCTAAATGAAATATGTTACTAAAGTCAGTGTTGGACTTTTAAATTTAAAGTACTTTTAATTTGTCTTTTCATCTCTACTCTTCAAAAAAGCAAAAGGATGCTTGGTGGTGTTTTTTGTTCGTAACATATATGCATACGAGACATAAATTTTTTAATTTAATTTTGTTCAGAGAAATATAATGATCATCATCGTCTTTTCATCTTTGATTTTCTGGGCCTCCTCATTGTGTGTAATTAAATTGTCAGGCCCCTTTCACTGCGTGACTTCTGAAATTCAACTACCTTAATCTAGGAATATTATTGTCTTTTGTTTCCCACTCCTTTAAAATCCTTCTTTTCTGTGAATTTATCCCTCCTTTGTGCTAATTCTCATGACCACACTGATTACTTTGCTTGTACTAAGCCTCACTATACTGTGTGTGTCATGCCTTTTAAGATAATACACTGTCTGGGGCAAGGTGTGCCTCCTCTTATGGGTTTGAACAGAATCTCCTACAATGGAGCTTTTGTCCCTGTTGGATTGCTTGAGTGCCATCATCAGAAACATGCTTAACAATAGCCCTAGTTTCAAACAATTTTTCCTGCTAAATCAGGCTAAAAACTAGGAGAAAAAATAGTTTTGTAAGAAACATAAAAATCTGCGTTGATTTAGTTAGAGTAAAATTGATTTTGCTATTGAAGAGCTGCAGCAATTTAGGTAATTCTACTGACAACAAAGGTCACTTCTATTTTTATAGTCATTCTCAGAATTGGAAATCAACAGAACCATTGAATTAGACAAGCACATCATTGCCTATTGACGTAGCCCTAATACTGCCAGAGTTTCTTAAGAGGATTTTACTTTCATGTTATGGGCAACAGAATTTTAGAAGCAATGAAACAAAGAAAGATAGAAATACAATCAGAAATATGATTTTTCAGAGACTTTACATGTCTGCTAGCTATGCCACACTTCTGAGTGCCTAGGACTTTAAAGGATAGATAGGATTTGCACTATAGGGACTTCTTAAATAACACTTCTGTTCAGAAGGAGGCCTTAAGAATATGTCCTATGAACTTGCAGCACACTTGATTGTGCCAAATGGAAAGATTGCTCCTGTACTAAGATTCTTTTTTAAATCAGACATCAGTCTTTCAAAATCATGGTCACATTACAGCTGAAAATGCCCTGCAAGAAGGAAATCACATGTAATTTAGAAAAAAAAATTAAAAGGTCAAAATTTCAGGAGTTGATGAGATCGGGTTGGAAAAAAATTCAAAAGTGGAATCTTACTACATGAAATATATATCATGTTCTTTGCCTTTGACAATACTGAAGAAATTAATGTATAGGAAAACATATATATTACTGTGTTTGTTTAGGTAAATATCACATATTCAAGATTATTCTTTGGATTTCCTCGACCATAATGCTCATACAATTACATTTAGCCATAATGTTCATACAATTACATGAAATTTCAGTTTTACTATCCAAGGATAATCAAGTGGTAATCAATTGCATGACATCATCACTGCATATGTATAGCTTTACAATTTATTACATAAAGGAAAATGAAACAGTGTAAGCCTAGATAATAATAGCAGGGCTCTGTCAAGTCTGAAAGCTTGTACAGAAGAAAGCCTTGAAAAGTTATTCAAACCATCTCAAAATCAGGGCAATAATATATTTTTTTCTTACCCACATTGCCTTTGCACGCCAGCAAGCAGTTTCAGGAATACTTAGAGCTTTAAAAGCACAGAAATTAAAGTACATTCATTCTTAATCACCCTGCCCATAAAGCCACAAGTCTGAACATGAAAGAAACTCTGAACACTTAAACCAGAGCAAAAATAGAATAATGCTAATAAGCTCTGTAATGTTAATAAGCGAGTAATGATTTTCGAGTATAATATCTTGAGGTTTTTCAGACGTATCAGAAAATACTATAGAAGCATTCCCATCCAAAGACTTTTGCACTCCAGGCAATCCCACTAGCTCAGCAGGGGCGGAGTATTAGCAGGATTTAAAAGCCTCAAGAAAACTGCAATTCATTTAATAATAAATCTTGTCTGCACTGGTTTTGGATTACTATAATTTGAAAAGAAAGGGAAAAAGCACTTACTGGTTCAGCTGATTTTCTTTAAAAAAAAAGCCATCTAACTGACACTGCAGGTTAGTTTTTGAAAGATTAAACAAGAGCCCAGAAACAAAATGCTCATACATGATAATAATATTTTTTTACAAGTCACAAATGTACATACAATAAGATATTTGGCTTTGCGGTAAAATTTGGTTTGTGTTTTATATTATTCCAGTACATCGCAAGAATATCAGCTATGCACCCTCAAAAACCTTCTAGTCTTTTTAGAAGGAGAAGCAGAAGTGTAGATGACCATGAAATTATGCTCTTACCACATTTGAAGGTTCCAATTTCTTCCTCTTGGCAAGGTCAGTGATATTATTGCCATTGTAGTTGATACTCTCCATGCAGCCTTTGAAATTTTTCCTACTGTTAGAACTTGGCTTGCCAGAAAAAGGCATGCCTCCAAAGGTTATCTTCAAATGAAACAGAAAATGGTAGATAGTTAATGGAAGGCAGAGACTTTTAAAAAATATTGCTGTAGATGTATTTGCTTTCTTTGAATACTTCACCACGGCAAAAAAGAGAGTTGGCAACTCTATTTACAGGAAAAGAATGCATCAAAATAAATACTGCAAAAGCAGAAAAAAAAATTTAATTAATTTCAAATATTTATGGTAGCCAAACCCAAGTATTATTCCAATTGTCCAAATAGGGAACAGACACACATAACAGTTATTCATACGTGAACTGCTCTTCTGATTGCTACCGGAAAATAAGCATTCCAAACACAGACATTGGAATAAATTTCCATGACAGCATTTTCTAAAGAAAAGTAGACATGAAATTAGCCAGATAATCAGATTCAAATCATTCACTCAACTCTAACCAAGTGCTCAGAGCTCAGCACAGCAATGGTGGGCTCCAATAGGGAACGTTAATTCTCCCTTAATGCTTATGTATCTGCTTCATTGAGAAGAGTTTACAGAGCCACACAGTTAAAGATTAAATCCCCTGTTAGACAGAAGGGCCTTTCACTACCAAGAACATGTTTTTGTCAGGTAGTTATAATCAACGAGAAGTTACCCCTTGATTATGCTGATCAAATCATCTCCTTAGAGAAGATCAAGACAACTGCAAAGACTCAGTCATCAAACTCAAACAGGAATTGTTTTTCTCTTACAGCTGAATTTCATTACCCTGGGTAATTGGCTCTGGGTTATACAGAATCTCTAGGGCTAAAAAACTTAGAAACCAAAACATTTACAAACTAAAAGTGTTCATCTCTTATGAAGTCTTTCTCTGCCATTTGATAGAGATTACACAGATCTCTACCACATCATGGTCTGTATGGAAATGATTAGAAGTGAGTAATGCTACATGTTTGGATTAATATTTTGCAGCCAAAATGCCAAGAATATGGGGCTTGTGAGATGAGTCCCTTCAAGTTATGTTAGCTAATTATATCCAGTAGATGATGGTATAAATAGTAATGACACCTTGCTTTCCTGCCCCACAAACGCTCAAATAAAGATCTGTTTAGAGTCTGCTGCTGAGACTTGGCAGAATGAAGTTTTCAAACATTATTAATTGTTAATTCCACTAGTTATTACCAACAGCAGGAAAACAGAGTTCTAGGCTGGCATTTTTCATTTTAAAAGCATGTACGATACCACCTTCTATTCCAAAGAGGGGGCTTCCACTTGGCATATACAAAGAACAAAAGCTACACAGCTGAAACCTAAAATCTTTATAAATTGCACATACAGGCTTTGTAAATGTCTTGTGCACATATCTGCAGGTATTGTAAATTGTCAAGACTTGATTTTAGAGAAAATACAGCACTTCACTTGGAGAATGTGATTCCAATATTTTAATGACTGTCAAATATTTTATGCATGTTATGGTCATGTGTTTGGATTAAAATAAATGGAAAAGAAAGAGTTTTGAAGAAAAGAAGAAAAAGAAAAAAACCACATACCATGACAGTGAGTTAAGAGCAAATTACAGGACTATTTTTTGATCTTGAAAATGCAATCAAAAATAATGTTTATTCTTCTTTTGTGTTTACTTAACATTTCTGAAGAGATTAACCCAGAAAATATTTTGTCTATGAATAAATAGTTTTGATTTTTTTAGCTTTATCCCCTGTTAATCACAAAGGCAGCACCTTTAAATCTAGTCTGTGATGTCTATCTCCAAAACCAGCAGAGATAAGAGACCAGTAGAGTAAGAGAGAAAAGGATGGAGAAGAGGTTAAGGCTCTTGAGTTTATATGAACCACAGAAATGTGTACAAACACACTCAAATAAGTTCAATTAAATGCAAGTGGACCCATGTATATGGAGAATGAAATGTATCTTTGAGAACTGCACGTGAGGTCTCTAAATGCACACAGGATAGGAAGGTGAATGGGCTGAATGCAGCTCTTACGAGGGATGCACTTATTGTATGCAATATATTTGTTGTGCAAACATGCTACGTGTGTGTGTTCTAACATATGTATGTATGTATGTACACATATATAATCTATGTATATATGTATATATGTGTATATATATATGTACATGTATATATATGTGCACAAATTGCACAACCTGGTTTATGGCATTCAGTCTAACGTTTCCTGTAGTCAACTCACTTGAAAAGTGAGTTAATAAAGTCTATTTATGTGAGGTTTAAGTACCTCAGTGCAGGTCTTCCGTGGTCAATAAGTAATAGAGGTACAGGCAAATTTGCTTGCTATTTTCTCATTAGAACTGCAAGTAAATAATGTATTTATAAAGATTTGTTGGAATATAATTAAATATTTGACTCAGAAGCATTTACAATCATAAGTAGTTTTTCAAACATTCATATATTCTTGATCAAAAAATTGTAAAAATAATGCACAAGTTAATTCAAACTTTTTTCTATATACATCATTTATATTCGCTCTTACATCTTAAAAAGTTGTAAGGGTGGAAATTACATATTTGGCACCAGAAACCACATTAATTCTCATTAGAAAGAGTAAAGAGTGTAAGAAAATATTATACAAAGATTTAAATAACCGATGTGTTGAACTTCGTGTAACAGATGAGAGGAGCTGAACAAGTTCATAATAGATGAAGCTGTAGTGTAATCAAATAACAAATCCACATTTAATTACTATTAACACTTGTGTGCATTGGTCTGACTGATTAAACAAGTTTTCTTACAACTTTCCTAACTCTTCATTGCTTCATTCTAAAAAGAGTTTACTGATGCCATATTTGTGAAAATACAAAGCAGCATCATCCCAACTGACAGGATAGATCAAGATCTGTATTAATACAAAGGTTCTAGTGTCTGCCTTTTCTAAAAATAAATACTGACACTGCAGATAAGGCGTTCTTGTTCAAGTGCAAAATTATCACCTGAGTGGAATAACAGATTGCACCATAGATTTTTAATAGAATTTCTGCTTAGAGCTGCTGCTTTTAAAGATTTCTAAAATTGTGTATATCTAGATTGGTGAATAATACAGATCTCCCACTTTAAAACAAAGGTCTGAGATGAGTTTTACACCAGATGGGACTTGGTAGGCTAATTAAGAGAAACATAATTTAAGAAAGAACACCATTGGAAAGAAAATTTCAGGAAATGTAAGGGAATAAGTAATCAAAACAAACTTATGAAGAAGTAACAAAACACCTTAAATTATGTTAGCTTTCTTATTGGAGTTGTCTTTATAAAACCAATTTGACTGAAAAGAACAAAGTGTTACTGCCTACCTCGTAGTCCAGGTCCAGGTAATCAAATTCCCCATTGGTTCTGAAGTGCTGCATGTGTCTGTCGAGGGTGAGATTGATGTTCCTCCCGTGGCGCTCTATGATGATGGAGTGCCAGTGGTGATCATCCAAGAGGCTGCCTGTCATCACAGATGTGTGGCCAAAAATAGAGCCAAGCTGGTTGCTGCCTGAGAACAGAAACAATAGCATTTTTCACCTCATACCAGCTAGGCAAACATTTTCCTCTTTCTTTGTCAACGTTTCACCTGAATCATGGCAGAGATGCAATAAACTGGAGTAAGTCAGTCTGCTATGAAGTTGAGATCTGCCCAGTGGAGAGTTGCTGCCATAAATACGAATAGCTAGATCAAATACAGCAAGCATCTGATCACTGAACTGTATAAATATATGTGTAAATTCATAATAGCAGTTATTTGGAGATGAACCAGAGAAGCAATACCAACTTCCAATTGTAAAGTTCTTTTTATCTAGGGTTTTCTGCCTGCAATCTTATTGTACAGAAAAGAAAAGCTGTCGCCTCTGGGCCAGGTCCTGAGCTGTGTTAGAACTTTGCTGATTTATGACTGCTGAGAAGGACATGGAGCCTGACAACAGACTTTGGCAACAAAAAGCCTCTTCACTTTGAGTTCTATGCTTTGTGGCCTCTGCCAGTATCACTATACCAGCAAGCAGAGAGGAAAAGGCTCAATGCAGAATGAGTTTGCAGTGGCAAAAACCATCTTCTGCTATTACAGCTCATTTTGGTCTCTTCTCCTGCAGCAATCTTCCTATTCTGGAAGTCAAACTACTAGCAAGAGTACAGTTTTGCAATTCTCTGCTGTGTTATCTGGGGGTTTTTGCCAGTGCAGCTGTGCTAGTCAGAGATCACATCTCATTGCCATCTGACTGACGCAGCTAAGCCAGCAAAGGTTGATAGCATGGATCCCAACTGAAGCAGCAAATGACTAATTCAGTAGTGAGTGTAAAAAATTGCTGCACTGCTCAATAACTCAATGCAATCCTCCATGTTCTGAATACATGAGGACCTAAAGCATTTCTGAAGCTAAGAATTTCTTACCCCCAGAAATGCCTGCAACTCAGACATTAAGGTTTGTGCATGCAGAAAACACACTCTGGCAAATCACACTTCCATAGCTTAAGACATTATTTCCCTACAAATGACAATACTGCCTTTATGCTGAAGGCCAATGATCCTTCCGGTTAAAAAATAGAATAGAATTGCATGCATGTCATTGAGCCTCAATTTCTTCAATGCAAAGTCAAATGTCGTGCAAAGTTAAACCTAAATCCACTTCTGTCTTCCCATCCTTTTCCCACTCCCTAGTGTTTGAAACCAAGTCACTGGATCTCACCAGGCAAGATGAACGGATGTTTTCTACTGTCTCTGATGCAAAGACAATACTCTCAGGCAAAGGAGGAATAAGACCATAAAGCATTACTTCTGTTTGTTGAGTGTGTATCCCAGGGCCTAGTTCCATTTATCAGTCTAGTGATTTAAGAATATCCCCACCAAATTCATATATGGAAGTCATAATAGCTTATAAAGACAGTCTGTGCTGAAGAATATAGAAGAACTGGAAACGAAAGGGTTACTACTGCAATTTAAATTGTTAAAAATAGGTAACTGCTATAGGAAGGTGTGCTTTCCTCCTCCTCATCTGCTCATGTTAATTGTTAGAAAAACATCAGGAGAAAATTCTAGTGGAAATAAGTACCATTCCATGTAAATAATAAATAGGATAATTTACTCTTCACATGTCTGTGGGAGAATTAAAGAAAGTTACATGAAATCTTTTTCTAAGATTCTTTTGTTTGAAGGCAAAAAAATACCTGAAACCAGAAAAGTGGGTTTTTTCATACTAAATGCATTTTGTAAGTACAATCACTCATGAGCTTGTATTTCTCTACTTGGAGGGAAAAAATTTGCTGGAATTAGAGTAACGTATACAGGATTTCATCATAAGATTGCCTGATAAAACAATCTGTCTCCTTTCCTAGTCCTACTTCTCAGACTCTAGGAAGGCTGTTGAACTCCAATTTCCTGTGGCCTGTAGATTCCTAGACTGATACTTATTTTCTACAAGGTTCCTAGGGGTGACCTTTATTCCTCCAGAACTGATGACAATGTCCTCTCACACAAAGCCACAACTAGTGCCAAATATAATTTATGCAACTTTTTTTTTTTTTTTTTTTTGTGGTAATGACAATATATATTAAATGCTGTGGCTTATCATATAATTGTGAGAAAGAGGATGAAATATTTGACCTAAAATTTTTGTGGGAGAGCTTAAAACTACCACAAAACTAAACAATCAAAACATACCTAAATTTAAATTTAGAACAAGCTTGGCTTTCTTCAGTTCCAAGGTGATATAGTCTCCTTGCTGTCCTTCTCCGTGGAAGATTACGCCTTCGCTTTCAGAGGTCTTAAATTTCAGAGAGATGACATCTTTCAGTGTTTTCATTTTCTTGTTCCTGAATCTGTATGGTAACACTACATGGCCATCAAAATTGATAACATCAGCCCCTAAAGGAAAAAGCAAATAGCATCATTGATGAGCGATTATATATTCCTGTGGCCACTGGAAAAACAGACATGCCATATGCAGATTGTACCTGAACAGAATAACAAGTGTGATATGCATTGTAAATACATTTTCTCTTGACCATAATTTAGTACTATATAAAGTAGGAACCAAGGCAGAACATAAATTTAATCCACAGAATGCAAAAAAAGTAAACCAATCAGATTTGTGAGGACAAATGCTACAACTGTACTCAATAATTTTCTGTTTCTCTCAAATATAGTTGCTGCCATTGACATTTTCCTAACCATAGCTCAAAGTGAAAGATAAACTTCTGATGGTCATCAATAATTCATTTGATACTTCTCTAAAATTCACTATAGGTATCAGTAGGGACTGTAAACAGTAAAACATGAGCCCAGAGTATCTGCCTGGCAATTTTAGACTTAATGTAAAACATCGACATTAGCCTCGTCTATTTCAGGAAATGGTGGGTAAGTCGTGACCTCAACTAATCTTGAGAAAAAAAAAATTTTGTCATTTTAACTAATTTTTGTTTCATGTTTGGTTTTATTCAAAATATGTGAAGAAAACTGAGGGATGCAATCACTTAAGGTCAATCCAATATTCATAATATTGACACTACAAAATTTCATGTTGTCTTATTTTCATCACTTAATCTCTACTCTAAAGAATGAACACCAATTTTCCACAATTTTCTGGATGCTAGATCCACAGTAAAAATAGCTGTAGAACTGGATTTCATTCAACAGATGCATTTCTGCTGAATATTGAATCTTGTAACTTGAGTTCCGTAAAAGATTTTGGATATTTGTCTCTAAAAATTTATGCAGGTTTGTCTAAGAAATCCCTTTGTAAACTGCTAATAATTTAATAACCAGTGTTGTAGCTACTATTTATATGAGCATTTCATCCTCACTGTTGACAACCAACAATTTGAATAGTCATTAACTAAAATTTTTAAAAAGGAATTAATAAGAAAATGTTCCTTTTTTTTAAGAACAAAAAGTCCACCCGTGTTGTTCAAAAGCATTTATAGTTCTTATTGACATACCATAATCATTCACGCTCTGAATGGAAAAGAAGGATGGCATTTTATCATATATTCTTCAACCACATCTGATTTTTGCCATCCTCTGTGGTCTGCTTTTCAGTGATTGCTTGCAACTTTTTAAAATTCCTAACTTGTTTTTGCTATTATGGTGGGAATTAATTTAAATCTTTCATTGTCTCTCAAAAACAGAGAGACAAACACATTTCTGTTGAGTAATTAACACAGAAGACTGTTTTGAAACTCCATTAAAACACTACGTATGTTACTGCATATATTTAAATCAGAATTTGCATGGCCAAGTCTTTCTAAACCTGCAAAGATCTGATGATAAGAAATGATAAACTGTGATAACCTTGTTGTTTATGCCAGATAAATTGTGAACAGATTTACTCAGTATAGAAAACATGAGCCTTACAAATTGACTGAAATATCCCATAATTACTACTATATATATCATTTTTGTCAGAATGCAGGCATATATATTAGAAATATCACTTTTCTTTATAAAACACATCTTAAAATGCAAATTTCAATAATAAATATGTATTAAGCTTTAAGTGCAACTAAAACTCTCAGCCTGATCTGGTTCTTCCAGATGACATTTTAGTCACAGGAATCAGCTCAAAATTAAACATTAAAATGGTATGTGATATTTGTGGTGCAATAAATCTATTTAGAAGTTATCAGCATGAAAGAGGACACATTTAAGTGGGCATAGATGCAGAAGTATTCAGAAGCAGCAACATGGGACTTCAGATGTTAGGTTATCATGACTCAAGTAAATCCATTACATCTGGAATGATTACTTTTTATGAGAAACAAAGAAAATGGTTAGAGAAATACTGTAACAAAGATTATATCATAGTGCTGGTTTTGCTTCCCTTACAAACTGTCAAGAGATTTGAGAAATTAATTTGTGAGATTTTTGTATGTGGTTTTTGGAAAAAAGCTTTTAGAAAAACAAGAAATCCGTTTATAGAAAAAAATCAGCATGAAAGTCACTCTTTTATCACAAAAATCATACTTTTATGTAAAGCAAGTCTGCCATAAAGACCCTCCTCTTCTGAATCTACATACGATTGCCTTGTACAAGTGCAAAGAAAATTGACATACATTACAGATTAAGCAACAATCATTACAAATAGACATCATAAAAATATGATTCCATATTCAATGTCTGAAATTGCCTTCTATAAAATTTATTAAATTAACTTTCTGGTAATGGTTACAGAAACTCCTGTATGGGGTATATCACATTTCCTCTAAGACCAGTTGGTACCACTTCATAGCATCTACAAAAGTTTCCTTAAGAGTCAGAAATCTGCCCCAGAGCTGATAAGGACAATGTCTTGAGAAACTTCATGGTTTTGTGTACTCACAACAAGATGCCCATGATAAGGCAAATATCCCTTCTGTCCCTACGTCATTGTTACAGCTGCGTAAGTGTTCTCATTCTCTGAAGAAAATTTATGTTACACACTTTAACAAAGCCGAGTTAAAGGGCCACATTTTTCCAGAATCTGTCTCTGAATTTTCATGTTTTGAAAATAATTTAATTAAAAAAAGAAACAGCAGTAATCTTTGATCAAGCAGGGTTTTTTTTACACATAGCTGTGCTGGCAGCCTGGGTCTGAATGATAATTCAATCACCTGAAGATTACATAGCAATTATGTTTAAGAGTTATCATATGTAGACTGTAGTAATGACTTGTGTTCCTTCTATGATGACACTCAGCTATTTAATATCATGATAATTACCATGGTGCAGAATGGTACTCAGACAGTAAACCATGTAATTCCTGTAATTGCAGTATAAATATATATTTTTTTCTCATCCTTAGCCACTCAACTCTCAGCATTAGGAGGGAGGAGACCTAAACCATCACATGAAGAATGTTCACCTGCAGTCAGTAACTGTTCTCAGAGGCTACTGCTGCAATGGGGAAAAAATAAGATTAAAAAAGAAGCAAAAAGAGAAGAAAATTAGGGAGGAGGGGGCATAGAAAACCTGAGGTTTTTTTCATTTTTTTAAAAATTACGTGGAAATAGGAAGTACAAGTCATATTATTTGCAATTTGATTTCTGCCCTACTGGATTTCCTTTTATACGGATAAGTTGGAAAACACTGCTAACACAGTAAAAATATAATACCACTTTCATTTGGCTAGGGAAAGGTTAGGCCTCAAATCTATTTGGTGACATTTTATTTCATGCTCCAAATTAAGTTGTTAACTAATTAAAAAGAAACAGCCTCAAATCAGACTCAAACCCTGGAACTTCTTTATTTCCTCCATTTTTTTGTGAAAGAAATATAACTATCCTCAATGTCAGCCCTTTAAGAATGAAGAAGTGCTCATTCACAAAGACTCATGAGATACTCAGACTTCTGCACAGCCACTTAGGTCCTTTGATCAAGGCACTGCCTGGAGTTACTAAAAAATCCCTGCTTCCTGTGACAGTAAAATAACAGCTATCAGAACAAAGCAGAACAGCAGAGTGCTTCCCAGAAAAATGTTTACTATACAGTGAACAAAAACCATGGCAATATGTTTCTCCTCCTAAAATACAAATTTAACATGTACACATATTTTTAAATTGCTAGTGATCTCTGAATGATTGACTCTTCAAAGCCTGTACAGAATATTTCAGTGGAATTAAAGATACAAAATCTCTATACTACTGACAGACAGCGACCTTAGGTAAAAATTTCTCACTCTGTTCTCTCTTCTCCATTTTTGCAACTGCTTAAATCATCTGTTTAGACAAAATGAGCCTTAGGGAAAAAACTGTCATTTTTAGCATTCTTTTCTTACCTCGTAATTCAAACATTACATCTGATGTGCTAGTAGTATAGTAATAGATGGTAATGACCATACACCAAGCATCTACCATCTAAAAATACCAGAGACACATCAAAGCATCTCTGGCTAGCCCAACTATTCCACATCTGTAGTTTCACTTGTAGCTATTAGTCACAGGTAGTAAAATATCATTATGGGAAATAAAAGCACATAAACAGTATATTATTTACATATTTTAACAGCAAAAAAAAAAAAAGATTCTTCTAACAAAACGAGGGATAAGGCTCAAAACCATACCAAAAATAAAGCTTTATTTTGTTCTTACTCATTAAAAACTACGTATACAGAAATTTCTTCAGAAAATCCTAATCTGCTTTTTCAGTAGTTCCATATGCTGACAACATGATAGTGTCTTGAATTTGCCACTGGAGTCTTTGCAGCTTGAGCCTCAGTGGAACTAAGTTAGCTGAGCTGATATTAGAGATGCATTGCTACACCTCATTTCACAAAAAAAAAAAAAAAAAAAAAAAAGAGGAAGCCATGGCCCAGCACAGCAGTCAAAAGATTGCCTCCTCTTTTATGTTGTCTTACAATGAGGCAGAGAGCCAAAGGTACCATGTTTGAGCACTGCCTTCAGGCACTACAGCCCAGCCGTGAGGACATGGGCAGCTCTGGCTTGAAGTCTGCTACAGCCAAACTGACACTGCCTTTACTCCCTTTTTCAAAAGGCAATGCACCTGCCACAAAAGAAAAAAAAATCTAATACAGACACAGATATATCTTGCATATACAATAATGTGTACTTATTCATATTCTAGAAGCACACGGTGAAGGAAAATCAATCCTACGTTTCTGTTGCCTGCTTAGTTTCCACTGCACTGAGCCTGAATCCTGTTGTTATCTGTCAAGTGAGTCAATGCTTGAAAGAGAAAAAAAAATCTTTGCTAGGAGGTGTGGAATTTTTTCTTGCTCTTCTTTATATTACACACAACATATATATGGCAATGCAGTATCAAAGTAGCAAAGAGTGTTTTGTCAAGGTGTATTTTTAACTCAATTCTTGCATAAATGACACGAACTTTACTCTTATTTTTCAAGAACCTGCCAGAAACTCTCCAAATAAATCTGTGAGGAAGTATTCCCTAAGGTATTGAGAAGGCTTTGCCAAGTTCTGAGTGCAATATGCACTGAAGATACACAAAAATCACTTGGTACTTTTAATTCTTTTTCTGAATTTCAAAGTACAGACATTTTTCCTATTATTATCCTATTTTCCTTATATCCTATAATATTCCCATTATAATAATTGTTGTTATATTACTACTAATTTTTCTAACTCTTGTGCAAATATCTATAAATATGTGGTCCTTTATCTGTCATAATTTTCTGTCTAATAAGAAACAAATGCAGCAAGTGAAATGAAAAAGTAGTAGAAACAAAATTAAAAAAGGAAACAGAACTATATAAAGAAATGTGATATGATGACCATGGACAAAATTTGTCCTGTGTGTCCCCCCACATTTTTTTTCAGTAGGAAAATTGGGTTCTTTATACAGCTATTAAACTAAAATTTTATAAAAGCTAATTGATTCTTCAGACAATAATTTTGCGATGAGTGTACATACCAGTGAAGTACTCTGCAGTTACAATTAAGTTCTGTATTAGTTACAGCATACAAAGAAGAAAATACTTAAGCATTTGAAAGTTTTATAAACTCAGATAAAGCCCCTAGATATGCCAAATAATTATTTTCTTATAGGTGCGTGTAAATAAGATGAGTTTTCAAGCACTTAATGATATACAGTTAATGTTTTTTTTTTGGCTGATGATTTTTTTCCTTCCAGATCTAATATAATATGAGATTTTCAAGGCAATTTTCTTTCATTAATTCTTCAAATTTCAAAAAGTTAATTCATTTAAAAACTAAATGGGAACATTTTAAAATATTCTATGTTTTTACTATGAAGTGGATAAATGAGAGAATAAACACATTTATAGTATACTTTGCAATTCAGTTTTAAGCCTATGAATTCTAACCACAGTTTACAAAATAAACCATACTGAATGCTTTGTTCCTATAGTGGACTGCTAACAGTGCCAGAGAGAACAAAGACTGTAATCCAAAATAATCTTCACCTCAGACAAAAACCATTCCTTCCATAATCTACTTTGATTTATGACTCCAGAAAATCAACTAGAATGCATGCTAAGAGATACAGTATATTTCAAGAAGTCTATTCCTAGGGGAAAAAAAGAGATTGAGCATAAAAAGAAAACAAAAACAAAACTGTCTTTCCTGGCTGTACTGATTTTTTATGCTTTGAGAAGTTTTCATATGTATAGCATTACAAGGTTCATTTACGATTGTGCAAATTAAAATTCAGGCACCTTGCAACTATGCACTAGACACAGCAAAATATTCTCTATGATCTACTATTCTCTATCTATGATACTTTAAAATAAATTTGGTAAAAATACATGTATAATTTAAATACTCTAAAAAAGTCTGCTTTTTTGTATTTTATCATGCTGATTTACAAGCCAGAAGCATTCCTTGCAATCGTAAATACATATTTTTTTGTTCTTCATTTTGAAACCCATCACTTGACATTGGATCTCAATGGGAACATTAAGTATGTAATTAAACTCTGAAACCAGGTACAGTAAAGAACTTAATTTACTTGAAAACAGCTAACCTCTAGTAATGTTTTCACTGTTTATTAAAAAAGTAAATCACAAGAGCTTCAGGTCAATAAAAAAGGACAGTTCTGACTCTCACACAATAAATGGCTGAAAGAGGTCTCAATCCTTATTACACGCTGAACTCACTCATTACTTAATGAAAAAAACTACAGCAAAGAAAGTTGTACCATGTCTTACAACATTTACACTCAATTTACTCAGTGAATAAATGAGCTACAAAATGGACAAGACAATCTATTAAAACATTAAGGAACTGGATGACTAGCTGGCATCTTGGTTTTAATGTTTACAGCTACATGGAAACAGGAGGACACAAAGCTGACCTACAAAATACTGGTTTAGAATTTCTCCTTTTGATTTCTTCTTGAGCTGACACTGCCCAGCTCAATCATCTCTTGGTATACAATCTTTTCACATCTCTTAACACTTAATGGATGTTCTGAGAACATGTCTGGATGCTCTCAGAACACCCATTACTCAGGACCAAATTCTTCTTCCTCACTCAAGCTCTGTCTCCTTTATTCACATAATGACTCTCAAATACATATTCTTTACTTCTTCCAACCGTGGAGCTCGTATTTAAATTGAACTTTCAAAGTGTGCTGCATGCACTACGATTAAGGAACATGGAGCATGGACTGTTTCAAGCTCCCGTACTCAGTTAAATCTCATTGAGTAAAAATCCCCCAACTGTCATTCAGATTTCTGCAGTTGTCTGCAAAGACTAAGGAGTGCAAGACTGACACAGTTTTGTCCAGGGGACACTCACATTTATTACAGTGAGTAACGTCGCTGTTGTCTAAGCACAAAAATCTGTGTTATTAAACCCCATTTCTAATAGATGTTTAGTCTTTTCCTTCCAACTGTTTGTTTGCTGCTGCTAAGGCTGCTAATTCCATCTTGGTGTGCCAATTCATTTTAAGGAAACAGAAACGAAAATGAAGTGTGTTGCTATTTTCAGCTACTGTGCTTCAATACAAAATGATGAGTTCATTGAGTAAAATTCTTTAGCATAAATTATAGCAGAAAAACTTTGCACATTTGTACAATTCAGTTTCACTCTCTTATTTCCAAACTAATCAGAGACAAATATCTTGTGTTAGCACAATGTAGTAAAAGCAGACCATTGGCGCTTGATTTTGGGCAAATAATTCAAGATAAGTAATTCAGTCAAATATTTTTTTCCTCTTGTGCTTAGTATCTAACATATCCAAGACCATGCATACCTCTAATGTACTCCATACTCAGTGTCATCTTCCACATTTTGATCTAAGAAAGGTTTTGGATTTTGAACATGTAAGCCATAAAATCTGAGCCACCAACTCTGCTGTGCATAGACCAAGTGTGAAATTAATGGTGGCTGAATCCAGTTTTTTTCTATCCTTTGTGTTTATTTTAGTGTGTTCAATTAAACAGGCCTGCTCACATTCAAGGTTATGAATCAAAGCTTTATTTTCAGACAATCTAACTGCTGCCTTGGTTCAGTGAAAGTCTAATAGTTTTACACATAAACAGCCCCCAGTGATTAAGGTGCTGCTGGAAATGGGTGTACAGTTACCAATTTTAAGTGATGCGTGCTGTATTTGAATTACAATTAGGAAAAAAATTAAAGATTGATGGTACTGCATCAGCATCACTTGCCACACTGCTTACACTTCATAGAAAGAAAATCTCAAAATGATTCAAAATACAGCAATATGAAATGCTTAACGTGCATTATATCACATGTATAAAGTGAGCTAGTTGCTCATGAGAGGGAAAAACAATTTTTGTTGTAGAAATGTTCTTCATGACAAGCAGTACATCAGGTAAGAGCACACAGTCACAAAATCATGAGGGTTCAAAGGGATCTCTAGATTTCACCTAGTACAACCCACGTGCTCAGCACTTATTTGCACATTTTATTCTGCCAAAAGCACTGAATTTCAGTTAAGTGGGTTTTCACCTTTTTTCTGTACCTGAACCAGGAAATAGAAGATTTGCTTTATCAGCAAGTTATTTTCCTTGTGTTTATCAGGCTGCTCTTTCCAAGGCCAGTGATACACTGTGTCTCCCTCCCTACAGCCAGACATGATTTATCTATAATTTCTAGCAGGCTTTACAATTCACGATTTTCTGGTATTGCAGAGCTTAAGATCTTCAAATTCCTCACTTGCCAGAACAGTCTCTCCAGCAGGAGTTTGCTTATGGTATCTCAGCTCTGCAACTGCTGCTCCTCCCCTAGGAATTGTACCACACATTTCGTGTTTCCCTGTTCACCCAGCAATTCAGGCTCCTGAATTCTTGATTATTCTCCATCACTACAAGCTAAAAAAATACAGAAAAATGAGAGTTGATTCTCAGTAAGAGTGTAAGGAACCTGCTCACACCCAGTGAACACATGCAGCAGGTTCAATACTTACAATCACAAAGTACATTACTGTTATAATTTCAGTTCTTCATCCATGACTGCTGATCTACTTTTTCTGTAGTAATGGGTTAATTTCATTTAATTTTTCAAGCTCTAAAGTAGATACTGATACTAGAATCTAAAACTATTGTTTTGTTTCCTCAAACATTTTTCTAGTGTTTGTCTCTAAACGCACAGGCTCCTGACAAAGAAATAAAGTCAAAACCTTTTCTTAATAGAAGTCAGACTAAGTAAGGAAAGGAAATTGTATTTCTGGGTAATCAGTTTGAAATGTGTGGAAGGCTCAAAATATTTTAAGATTGTATCTTCAAGAAAAGAAACATCACCAAAGCCTGCCAATTTTTTTCCCAAAAAAAGGGAGTCTGCGTAAGAGTATATATATAGCTTTTCTTTCAGATAGGAGCATTTTTTGGGTTTGGGACCATTTATCTGTTATTAGAGACAGCCAAAATATGTTCACAAATGATTTGGAGAAACATTTTCTTTCAGTCTTCAAATTACGCAAGAATTTTTCAGATGATAGAGTTAATTAAATTATTTTTCAACAGTAATTTTCAAAAACCTGTATTCTAAAACCTGATTCCTAAAAATAGTCCAGCTTTGTATGTTATTGACTGTCACTGCAGCAAATACTCATGTTCACACAATGGATGAAATTTCATAGCTCCTACTTAGGCTAAAATTGTTTATGTTTAATTAGCAAAGGGAGGATAACACTCAAGATTGTTCCGGGTGGGTAAGAAATGCAGGCAAGTGTGTATAAACAACTCACTCCTGCTTCATAAGATGCTACTATTCCATCATGAAGCAATGAATGCTACATGTGAATAAAAGGGGAAGATGCTTTCTTAAAACTCAGATGTGGAAAAGTAAATTTTATTGCTTGAAACTGCCACATTCCAGTCTTTAAAACTGTTATTCCTTTATGCTGGAACAAGGCATTCAGGGAATTTTCCCTATGGATTTGATTGTGATGAATCTGATGTTTGAGAATTATTTTTCACTCTTTATCCAGACGACTTTGTTTAGAACAAATCAAATAGGTAAAGCACGTAGCAGACAAGTCTCTCTTGGCTTACTGCACTGGAATACAACCAAATAGGTAATGTGATAGCCACATCTAGCATACACTTGTCATGGATTTGGTTTGTAAAGGAAAATTGTTTCCTTCTGGGTTAAAAAAATTATTGTTACAGGTATATTGGAGAAAGACTTTATAGGTATGGCAGAAGATTTTATCAAAACAGAAAAACTCTAACTAAGATAACAAATAATGGGCACATAAGCTTTTGTGGGCTCTTTCTGTCCATGCAGCAGCATCCTAAACAAAAAAAAAAATCAATGCCAATATAAATGCAGATACTACTGTCAGTATATTTTAAAATATAAGTCTTCAGTAGAAGAAATCCATGTAGAGGTTATTAACCTTCACAATTCATGTTTAGTCTTTGCATGCTATAACTATTTGTGCAGTCAGTACCACTGTTCCTCTTGTCCAAGAACGTTCCCTAATGAAAGTAGTGCTGAAGCAGCAAGACATCTCAAGTCAGTTTCCAGACTCCTGACTTTCTTAAGATGTTCTATTAGAAACCATGTTTTTTATCACTAACACCAGTGAAGGATTAGACTTCCACCTCTTTGACAAAGACAACTGACTCCGGAGTTATGCATCAATTCTCTTTTAAAGAAAGAAGATCTAAATATACATTTGATTTTTTTTTTCCTTTGATGAGGCAAAATAAATTCTGAAATAGTGGTTTGGGAGCCAATGCATGAGTACTTACAGAAATGTGTCTTTGATGTTCAAAAGTATTAAAAACAATCTAGTCTGTCAGAAATCGATGGCAGAACAATGACCTATTTTGAATTTGAAATTATTTTTACCCTTTAATTTTTACTTATGGATTATAGCCCATTAATTTCTGGGGGTTTTCCTCAAAATGTAAATATTGCTAATTGAAAATTTAACAACAACAAGGCAGTATTGTAGATACAAGAAATGCATAAAATATTTAATGTGTATCAAGAGAAGATGAGCTATCATATACACATAATTACAAATAGGGTGAAAAAATCCCTCGTTTCGTAAAAATTTTGCTCTTCTTGTAACAAATGACTCACACTGATTTCCCTAACAAAACCAAAAAGCTACTTGCTATGATGAGTAATAGTTAAAGGCAGTTTTACAAAATCTGCATCTTTCATTTAATTTTCATTTTCAAGTCAACCAATCAAACACACTCAAACAGTGCCAACAAATGTTATGCATTGTATCAATGAATAGTGAAATCTGTACATGCACTGCTGTCCTGGTGCAGATATGCATGTCTGCATTTGCATCTCGGTAAATTTGAAATTATTTTGGTCCAACGTTATTGCTTTAGATAAATAGCTCTGCATCACTGGTGTCTTGAAAATGAGTAGACTGGTGCACATTACCAGGCTTTGGAGAATGACAGAAAATAATGCTCTCTTATAATTTCTAAACTTTGTTGTAAAGTGCCTTCTAGCAGATAGAGTCTGTATAACACTGCTCGTTTTTTTGTTAGTTTTTTCAGCCTGTGAGTTTCATTGCCAGGATCATGTTTCCTTCTCTGTTCTTCTGCTTGTCTAAGCCACCGCATTAAATAACAAAAAGACTGTCCATAGTGTTTCATAGGAGATGTATCTGGTTAGAAATCAAAGCCCAAGGAGAGAAGACACCTAAACTACATATTCCAAAACTGCTCAGGAGGCAATCCTGAGATTTTGGAGGACAAGAAAAAATAGGGATATAAAACTTGCATTGATAGCTTTTGTTTTGGAATGAATTATGGATTTTTTTGTTTTTTTTTTTTTTTTTTATTAATGGCTATAAACTCCCAGAGAAATCAGACATTACCCTTATCGTTGTATGAAAGCTGTATTTCCCCCTCCATACAACTGAGCTTCAGTGGAAAGTCTGGCTTACTTGCAACAAGGAATAAACACAAGGAGAACAAAAGGTAAAATGTAAGCATGACTTATATTTTTTTCTTCAGCGTGCTTTAAGGATTTTGCAAGATGCTTATGAAAATGAGGAAAGAATTTTGCAGAGAAAAAAACCACTGACCCACACTACCAGTCCAAGTTAAGTAATGAGCTTGCAAATGACTGCTATTGCGGCTGAACATGAGATATCACATCATGTGGAACTCAACCAAAATTTTTTTCTGCTCAGCCTTGCCGACACCAAGCTACTGTTGGGACAATTCTGGTAAGCGAAACTTCTTCAAAGGACTATGCCTTCAGTGCAGAGCAATCTTCTATTTACTGCAAAAAGTAGGAAGAAGACACCATAGAGAAATACCTGGGTCTCTAAGAGCTCTTCAGTAATCTTTGAACTCTATGTTACAACAGTGGTACAACTATCTCTCCATTACCTGATGGCCTTTGGGAAAAAAATCTCTAGCTGTACTGAAAATTATAAACTTACAAGATCTCAAGCCTCTAGTTTCTATTGACTTTTAATTCTTATTCTTTTTCTTCCCCCCTACCCTCCCAAAAAAAATTTAAAAAACCCAAACCAAAAAAAGCTCACAGAATTTTTTAAGATATTTAAGCAAATATATTTTCAGTATTTTATTTTTAAAGAAAGAGTTAAGAGTTAAAACAAGCAAAAGCAATAACAATTAAAAAAACCTTTTAACTCCTATCCCATCCACTAATTTATTTTAATAAGGATGGGTCCTTCCTGTGGAAACTTTTTGTGTCCTTAGAATTGTCTTCTTCCAAAGATCCTTGATCCTTTAGGGCACTGCTGTGCAGGCAGTTGTAATTAAAGCCAGAGGGAGATCAAATAGACTGTACACTCTTTTCATTTAAAGGTGCTTAAACTGCTTCAGATGACCTTGTGTACACTGAAGAACTATTACAAGAAAATCCCATCACTACCAAAGCTATTTCAGCTTCAGCAGCATCTGTATTGCTTTGAATTTTAGAGTAGATCACTCAGCAATAGCAGTACTTTCAAGCACAGCTGTTGATATCCTGTGGTAGTATCTATGTTATGGCAAATTTTATCTGTTTAGTGCAAAATAGCTTCAGCATAAACAACAGTTCTTAGTTTCTCCAGATCCTAAGGGTAACTTTTATTTAATCTTCTATTCTTTTAAGGAACAGCTCTGTATTTCTACTAAACAGATGAAATAAAACATTTAACAATGCTGATATTTAAGTATTCCTTTACAGAGAGACAACAAATATATTGACTCATTAACCACAGCCAGTCCAAATTATCTATCCTTTCTCTTACACACTTTGTATGCAACTGATTTGGCAATATATTTAGAGTTGGTTCATACTGTAAGAGATGCAAGATAAATTAAATTTAAATTAAAGACAGGACTTTCCAGGCTCTTTTTAACCTTAGTGAGGGAAAACAGATTTCTTTTTGCTTCTTCTAGATGTGCCACCTATCTTCAGAGCATGCTGTGCAGGTCAGTTCTGTAGTCTGTTTTTTTGCTCAAGGGATGTGTGAATGTATGGTATCCAGCTTTTGAATTAATATTTGCAGTACTTGTTCCTCATTGCTTTTTTTTGCCATTACTAATGGCAAAAATCTCACTGAACTAAAAGGGCATTTCTCAGCTAGTGAACGTCCTTCATGTACATAAAAGATTTCAGGCACAATCCTTTTTCATTGAACTTTAAGCAGTAAAATATAAAAATGAAACATTAAAACAATATAAAATAAATACAAAACTTGAAAGAGAAGCTTGAAATACTTTGAAAGAAAAAGAAACCTGTTCTACCAAGCCCAGTTCAGTTTTACAAAGTGAATAGGAAGAAACATTTTGGCTAAATGACTAAATAAATAATTACACAGCTCTCATCTTAGTTAAGACAACATTTTGATTCTTGTTATTTGACTCTTTGAGGTGCTTCTCCTAAGAAAAATGGATTACAGTAGAGCTAATCAAATATGCTGACTATAAATCTGTTATAATCTCAGTGCAACTCACGAAGCAGTTATAGATCACTGAGCATAAGTGATGTTTCAGGGGCTTTTTCTCATGTCCCTTTTTTTCTTCACTGTCTACCAGCATAATGGGCCCTCTTGCCCTTTATGTTTTATTGTTGTGTTACTTGTATTTCCTACTTCACGCTGAGAGAGCTGCCTAATTAGGAAGACCAGAGTCAGCTTCTAGACTATTGCTGTTTAATACTGTTAGTTTATCTGTTAGTTAATGTGCTACTCTTTGCAATCTAATTAGATTTTTTTACTGCAGAGATAAGTCAGTGATATTTCAAAGAAGTACAGGAGGAGAAAGTTGGTGGGAGGCTCAGAAATATTTATTGCTAGAATTGCTTATGTGTGATGTTCATGCATTTGTTAGTGTCTCATCTTCTTCCACCCATGCCCGCAACCTTATCAGGCTTTTGCCAAGAAGGATGTAGCTTATTTTCCATAAATATTTCTTATTCCTGCCAGTGAGCTGCTTCTCTTCTCCATCTCTGTCTCTGCCTTGTCCCTTCTTTTTCTTTCCCTGCTTATTCCTCAATTTTACTACCAAGGTGATCTCTTTTTATGTGTTTGCTTTTCACACTGTAGGGTCTTTAAGTTCATTTATAACTTTTGTGAGGTCATACAAAACCCACACTTCTAAGAGACACTTCAACAGGGCCAGAGTGCATTTACCCACAAGAACTGAAGACGAAATTGTGGTCTTATATTTCCATACAACACTATATAAATATGAAGAATAAACACCAAAGACTGGCCAAACCAAGCTCCTCTTCTTCAGAATTTTACTGGTCGTCCTTTTACCAGTTGCCTCCCAGGGACCAGGACAGTTGAAAAGCTGGTTGGTGGTTGTGGGAAATAAATTAAGATCCCACTGATCAGTAGTGCTCACATCTTTCAGGACTCATGTGGCAATTTCTCTGAAAGAAGGTCATATTAATGTGGACATTACTGAAAATTAAATTCCTATAACAGCAGAATTTGTGCTGTACTAACCAGAAATTCAAAGGATACATCTGATCACATCCTTTCTATATTTATATATTAAAAATAACATTTTTTCCTTTTAAACTGAAATAAACCTATGTGTACTATTTTTGAATAGTGTGAGCAACCATTTAATCAGTCTTTGATTCTTCTTGTAAGCTGTTTCATGTATCACAAATAACAATTTTGAAACTTTGTTAGTATTCTTGTGCAGGAATTAGAATAATATCTAGAGGTTCCTTTGGACATCAAAAACTATGAAATGTCTGAAACGAAGAGTTATAGCATTAAAATTCATAACCACTGTAAATATGACGAGCACAAAAATTAAATGGTATCAACAAAATGCAGTATTCTTCTTAGGGCACTGTATACAGTTAAGTGTAAGTCTTTGGAATTACTAAAGCATTTCATATGTTAGGTTGAACATTATCATGATGAGCTGGGAAATGGGGCATCAGTACATCTTGACAAACTGGAAACAGAAGTGTTTCATGATACTTCTTTATTCTCCATCACTCAGAGCTGGCTTTTCCCCTATCTTAGACAGATTCCATTTCATGCACAAAATAATAATACTGAAGAATCTAGAACATGGCCTAAAATATAATTTCATCAGTGCAATGTATCTTTGTTAACAGCAGTATAGAAAATACAAATACTTATCAAGGAGGATATATATAATTTAAAGCATTTTTACAGAGCTGAATAATGAATTAGATCACCTGTCAAATAGTTTGATGGGAAAGAATAAGACAAAGAGCAACTGGGACAACAGTTTTGTAGTATTTTCAGTTGCTTATGCTTCTGTAATACGCTAATAAATTCTGTATAATTTTTTCTAAAAGTTACTTTTGCTCACTCCTGCCCACTAGGAGAGCTTTTATTTTTAAAGCTGAGGATTTTTTTAATGACAGACTTAGTTCTGCAGCACAATTTTTTGATAAAAACATTAAAAAGTTTTAGGCAAAATAATGAAAAATTGTATAAAATGAAGGTAGTCCCCATCCCTCTGTAAAATCCAAACTATTATACTAAATGTTGATGTAATAAAAACAAAGAAAAATACAATATTTGATTTTTTTCATTTTGTAATTACATATGGAAGATTTTATTTTGAATTTTTACTCTGATAAGATGTGGGCTTGTAAAATCAGCTCTTACTCATCTCACATCTCATGTTCTGATTACAGAAACAAAAGTGCTTCTTGCATAACTGAAAATTATGTGCTTTACTGAGCATAATTTCTATCTTCATGGGTGGCATGTAGCTTATTATGGAAATATTTAAAACATAACACCAATACAAGTAAGATATAAAAATGACTTTTCAAAATATCTGACATGTAAGGTGTTTGAAGCCTGGAAGAAAATTTGTTTTTATCTAGGTTGTTCTAATTAGCAGTGGTCTGGGGAGAGAAATATCTTTTTATTCATCCTTTGAAGACCAGATTTTTAATAGTACTGCAAATCCTGAAGATCCAGAATGACAGCTAGAAAGGTTTTCAAAATTATGAAGAAATACTCCCATCTATAAGACTGGTAAAATCGTAGTCTCTAGACATCTCTATGCCTTGGTTTCCTAAGTACTCTGATGTAAATAATTCCAAGAACTGTAAAGAACTGTTTATCAGAGTCTAAAATAAATATAGCTAGCAAAGACAATAATCTCATCAACTCCTCCAATAAACAACAGAATGTTCCCAAACCTCAGATCAAGTATACCCTGCCTCAAATTCTGGAGGAAAACTATGGACTTTTCAGTCTGATGTGATTATTAACAGAGACAGGCTCACCTTGGGTGTAGCACATTTATAGAAACAGAAAAATTACTAACATTATTCTGCACACTTCTTTCTGTCATTTCACCTAAGACAGTTATCCTATTTATGGCTACACTGTAAATATTGCCCTGGAATAACTTCTCCATAGTTATTACATGGAAGTTGCTGTCCTAGGAAGAAAACATTTGTTCTGCAGAAAAAATTATTCCTGTCGTGATCTATGCTAAAACTTCCCGATTTTAGCACATTTACTTCCATTCACTGATGGCTATAAGGTTTACCAGAATCTACAAAATTTCTCAGAGCAGGTGAAGATTTCCTAGCCCATTCCAATCACAATTGCAATTTCAGCACTGCATTAATATCTTGAGGTATTGGTCAAATTCTAAATGCCATTTTTGTAGGCAGGAGCTCAGTAAGGCTGATACAGAGGATGGTGGTACAGCCCAAATGATCTATAGTGGGAAGCAGGTTGCCAGCAAAGCTCCAAAGAATGACAGAAAATTATCTCGTGTTCCAACATTTTGCCCTGACTTCAGCCACTTTCAGGACTCTGAGGTGGATTTCTCCTTTCCCACTTATTCTCACACATAGCTACACCATCCCTTTCTTGTTCGTCCTTGGTACATAGAGTTGTGCAAACTCATTCTATGGAAATTGGGTATGTACCTTAGGACATACCTTAGAGGCAGAACTATGAGCCACCGAGACATTCCACAGTCAAAGCTGACTGTCTCAAATTGTTGAACACGTCTTTATTTGCTTCAAAACCCACCATGGAATATACAGGGAAAGGATGATTTGAGTCCCTCTCCAACTCCTCCTCAGTATGCCCTATCCTTAAAAAGCTAAACTTTGTGAATCCATTTATGCATTTAAACATTACTTATCAAAATAATGCAGATTATTATATCTGAGTATTTTTCAGAAATGAAGGTATAAAGACTGGAGGCCTTATAACAATCTTTCAGAACAATTGTAACATGCAAGGGAAATGACGCTGTGCTGAAATGTTTTATTTTATAATATTATTAAACTATCTATTAAATCTGTTGACTCCTTGTCAAATAATTTTTAAAATCCCATCTTAATGGCATACTTGCATTTGAGTTCACAGAGTATTTTGATGCTGCTGGATTCACAAACGAGCATGTACTATGCAGTGTTATACAAATATATTCTGACAGCAGGGAAAAGAATTCTCACCTATAACCCCATCCAAAATAGATGACTGACAAACAAGACATTCATTATTAGAATAGGCTATATTATTAGATTGTAAAGTAATAAAAGCATTATAAATTTATTCTTACTTACATCGCTTATATTTTTCATCCTAGTAGTATGATAGGTAAGTCCATCATACTACATTGATTATCAGTCCAGGGTGAATATCAGTAACAGACAAATCAGACAAAAAGAAGCACCTGCATCTTTGAAATCTTCCAAGGCTATCACTTGAGTCTGTCTCCACATACCTGCCACCCCCAATGTCAGTGGGTTGGGCATGGATAAAGGGTTGGGAGGAGACATAGCCAAGATAGCTGACCTAAACTGACCAGAGGGATATTCCATATCAAATGGCATTATGCTCAGCAATGACAGCCCAGGGAAAGGAGAAGGAAGGGGTAGGCATCTGTGGTTATAGTATTTGTCTTCCCAAGTAACTATTAGTCATACTGAAACCCAGTTTCCTAGGTTGGACATCTGCCTGCTGATGGAAAGTGGTGAATTAATTCCTCTTTTTGCTTTGCTTGTGTCTACAGATTCTATTAAACTGTCATGATTTCAGTACATGAGTGCTTTCACCAGCCTTATATTCTTTTCCTCCTCAGGAGGAGGAAATCAGAAAAAGGCAGAGTGGGTGCAACCACCACAGTCTCCAAACACCCTTCAGTTCTATACTGCAACTACTTTTTGCTGTGAAAACATTACATGTCATCAGGTATTAGCAATCTGATAGCTATCTTTCTGGAGGACTGAAGTCAAAATTCAAAAGAAAAATACATACTCAGGTGGAAATTACTTCTCTTGGAATTAGATGTGATTAGAAACTAATTGCACAGCACTCAGAATAAACACAAGAAAACTAATACCTACTTTAAGACTTGTCTGGAAGTCTGGCCCTGAAACAGAGCAGAATTCTTCCCAAGAAGGGAGCATTCCATCTTTTGAAGCACCTTCACCATTTCTAATACAATCTACTTTTCTTTATTGCTTTCCAGACCTATTTCTGTCAGTCTTATCTAAGTCCCTTAGCTATGATGGGCTCATACTCCATTATGGCCCATGGTGCACATTTAAAGTGGTTCATACCACATAATCTCAACGAGTGAGTCCATGTACTTACCTGTCTGTCAAATTTTTACCCTAGGTAGACGATTTGCAACTTTAACAAGATGAACTGAAAGGGTAGAACATCTAATATATGCTGGCAAAAATGCATGAACAGGGTAGTATCTTTTCTTTAAATCCTCTGCATAAATATATTTTTATAAAAAATGTCTATTCACTTTGGAACAGAAGGAAACAGTGTTTCTGATAACTACCAGGAGCTGAAAAAGTGTGCAGTTTGTTCTACTGTCTGTGTTAGGGATATATATATATATATATATATATATATATGCATTATACATAGATTAATACTCAGGAAAGCAGATGAGAGGAGGTATTCATCATGTCTTAAGTGCCATTTCTTATCATGCTTCAGGAAGAGTCTGGGTACTGTGGGACTTGTCCCTGCTTTTCTAATGACCAACAGAGGATTCTTAAAAAAATAGTAGATGTTAAGTTTATAATTCAAGTATGGAAAGAGATTTATCCTGCAACACGCTGAAAAGAAAATCACCTTCCCTTACTCTCTTTCTCATTTTAAGTTCCTCCTTTGTGTAGTTCAGCCTATACTCAAAAAAAAAATCCTTATCCCCATGAAAATAACTACCACCACCACTAAGCTACTAGACAAGTTTAAACCTTATAATTTATGTATTCTTCTTTGAATATATTGATGCCGGTACAACACTTTTTGGCTGAATCTATAGTTTATAAATTATGTCTTTAGCCTTATTGTTCAAAATCTTATTATTTTCTTGCTCTTGAGATGCTAGAGAACATGCTGATAGTCATTCTGACTCCAACTGATAATACCTGGGGCCTGAGAATATGAATCTTTTTTACAGCTTGCTGATTTTTTATATGCATTACTTTCTTTGCCAAAGTCAATACCTAACACTAATATTTTGTATCAGAAGCATTCAACTATATATACTAATTGAACATCAGAATAGTTTTTTCCCACTTGTCTTTTTCTCAGGCTTTTATGACCACACACCATTTGACAATCCACAGTACAAATGTTCATGAAGACAGAAATGAAAACAAAATACAGTACCCTAAATATATCAAACACTGGACTACTATTACAGGAGGGAGAATGTATCTCTTACAGACTATTGTGAGACTGCAGATGAACTGTGCCTGGTGGGTGGCAAGTCTTCATTGCTAGGGAACACTCAGTTACCAGTGTAAGAATATTTGTCTGGCTGTGTTTGCTATATGGATGCAAAGAGACATGTACATTCTAAAGATATTGTGCTTTTTAAATCATAGAATCATCACAAATTCATTTAGAATGGAAAAGATCTCTAATATTATTGGGTCCAGCCATTACCCTAACACTGCCATCTTCACCACAAAACCATGTCCCTAATAATTACATTTCCAGGTCTTTTAAATGCCTCCAGGGATGATGACTCAAACACTTCACTGGGCAGGCTGTTCCAGAGCTCCATAACCTTCTCAGTGAAATTTTTTTCCTAATATCTGATCTAAACCTCCCCTGAGGTGGCTTCCTCTTAGTCTATCACTGATTACATGGGAGAAGAGACCAGTCCCACCTTGCTCCAACCTCCTTGCAGGTCTTTGCAGAATGTACTTCTCATGGCCTTTTCCCAGAGGATAGTTTCACCACATGCCCAAGTTCCTCTATCAGAGGGACAAAGCCCATCCTGTCCAGCTGTTCTCTCTCAGTGTCTCTATTTCAGCATAGCCAAAACCAGATTAAACTGACAAGTGTTTTTCTGACGTAAGGTAATAGTGCATCTTTCCTATGAGTACCTCAGTTCTTACATGTTTTCCTGTATAAGATGTATATAGTTTGATTTTCTTTGGAAAGTCCATATTACATTTGGACAGCTTCCAAATGACCACACTGGTGTTTCAGTAAGAAAACATCTTAAGAGTGTGGATGTTGCTATTACCAAAGGACATACCATATTAAATCTCATGTAAGAGCCTGATATGACTGCTGCTGAGCTGCTAGAAAAGACGTAATCCTTTGTATAAATAGGCTTTTTTGATTTCTGATTACACAGTGCACACAGTTGAAGGATAACGTTACTCTTACAATGAAGGTAAACACCAAAAATCTCATACCTGTTGTACTGCAACATGTTATTTTTTTACTTTTTTAATATTTCTCTTTTCTTCTGAGCAACCATAATAAATGGCAAGTCAATGATTTATAATAGGCAATGCACTTGAATGAAATTGGTACTGATTTCAAGAAAATGAATCTCTGAATATTATTGGATTTTTTTGTGCATTGACACTTCATTCATAAAAATAAAAAGGAATATTTCAAAACCAGTTCTTTTTCACTATGCAATAAACAGTAACATGAGAACACACTCAAACTTTAATTTCTACTCTGTGAAAAATTGCAAGGATTTATAAATGCACATTCACTTTTTGTGTGTGTATGCACCTGGTGAACCTCACAGTGTTTTTAAAACAGGGGACACTTGCCTGGGTTTTGTGATAATAGGGAGCACAGAAACTGGGCTGTCCTTTGCTTGCTCTTTACAGCCCCCTTGCTAAACACCAAAAGCACAGGGACCCTGGGGTCTCTGGCTTTTTCAAGACAATTTTCCAGAATTTTCTAGGTAGTAGACACAGACATGATGCAAATCTAATGGCGGTATCTACTTATCTAATGATAATGATAATCGCTTATTCTGTGAAAAATACTCCTCCTGTATATAAGTCCATGGGTAACTATGCCCTTTTTACCAAATGTTATCAAGTTATTTGCATTTTAAATAAGAATGCGACTTATTTTGCCACATGAATAACAGAAGTCATCAGAAGCTCACAGATCCTGCTAAGGAAGCTCATGCATCTGTTCAGAACAAAGCTATATGATACACTATTTAAATGACCGTGTTTTCCTACTTAATGTCATACATGTTTTGGATAAATATTTACAGACTGTGCTGCTGTTTCAGCTGAGCATAGCACTGCATTTGACTCTAGTGGAATCTGCAGCTTGCTGACTAATTAGAAAATTATAAGTTTTACAAAATTTGACTGTTTTGAAGAATCTGAAGGTTGAAAGAAATTGTTCTAGGATAACCATGAAAAAAAACCAAAAAGGCAAACAGCAAAGCAAAACCCTTAAAGCGATATTCAATAAAAATGAATTCTGAAAAACACTCATTTTTGTAAAATAAACAGAAAATCTGAGAAAATTCCTCTAGAGGAATCAGAATGTTTTTCTGCATCATTATTCCATGACAGAGATGAATTACTAACTCTGTACAGCCTGGGGACAAGAAAAAAGTATGGGATGGGAATTGTGATGTGATTTAGTAACATATTTTGCTAGCAATGCTAGAAACTGCTTTGGATTTTTCAGAGAATACAGTGGTTAATTGCTTAAATGTTGCTGTGCTGAATATTATTAGGCATTTTTATGCTGGTTCTGTTTCCCTGTCTACATCACCAGTAGTATATTTTAAAAATCTGATACACAGAAAAATTGCACTAGAAAAGTGAGAAAAGTACTAAGGAAGTGCAACAAAACACATGGAACAGTTTTACTTCTCTGAAACACATCTGTCATCCAGAGGATGTGCTGAACACTGTGGTTAGGAGGTAAATGTTTAATTATTATTATAAGCAAACTGCAGTAAATAGATATGAAGGGACCAAAGACTCTTCAGCTTATCCAAAACACAACTGAATTTCTGCCAACAATGCCTCCTGTGAAAGAAAATACTTCATTATGAATTTTAGTCTCTGTCTTTATGTAGGAGAAATCATTGGGAATTTTGATTTTCTAAGAAATGCTGAAAAACTCTTCTTTAATCAAATTCATAGCTTTTCAGTAGAAATATAGAAGAACATGAGGAATATTATTAGATATACAAATGCAAGAAAACAGAAAAAAGAATAAAATTTCTCCAAATTTAACCTTCTGTGTCATGAAATTACCATTCATCCAAAACGAAAACCAACTGATATGAGTACCTAATGAGCTGTGTGAGACAGTCAGAGACAAAGAAACAGAGCCTCCAAATTGTTTGAAAAAAAGAAGTAATGTTTTACACACTTCTTTTTAGGAGCACTGTGATGCTGTACTAACAGCACAATCTTAATTGGCACAGTACTTAAAACTGACTTAGTTTATATTATATTGTTGTAAAGAAAACCTTTGGAAGGCTAAGAATTAAACTTCTATTACTTTGTGGTAGCTTGCATAAGGCCACCAGCAGTTTTCTTTTATACTTTTTTATTTCCAAGAGTTCAAATATTTAAGTTTTGTTTACAACTATAAAGTGTGCAATATTTTCATTATTTCGTGTTTTACTCCTGTTGGTTTTGTAACCTTGCAGGAGACAAGCTGGTCATTTGGTCATTCCTTCTTGAGGAAGAGCTGATGGCTCTGAAAAAAACAACACCTGGAAGGTATTGCTAATGCATTGGCACTACTGTTCTGCTGACACCAAGACAGTCAGACAACAATGTAATTAATGGATCCCATTTCAACAGCTATGTGACAGTCACTCCGGGGTTCATGGTCAAAGCATAGCACAATGACTTATACAAGCGTGAGAAGCCATGCCGGTGTCAGCTTCCGTAACTGAGTTAATGACATCCTGCGGGGAAAAAAAAAAAAAAGGAGAGAGAGAGATGAGAAACAGGGCAATGTTACCTACAAAACTTAAGGGAATTACAGAAAACAGAATGTAGTAATTTCAGACAGATGCAGAAAAAATCGCAGTGCACCCCCCCCGCAGCATTATAAATTTCAAAATTTTATGCTGCTAATGTACAGCTGGTTTTAGAATAATCCTGTTGCACATTAAGCTGCATCAGTACTGCTATTGTTCCTACTTTGATGGTATCTTTTGCAAACTATCCCTGTAGGTAAAAAATGCAGGTCACTACAGTAAAGCCTCACACAGAAAAGGGCTCTTCTAGTAATCTGGGTATCCTGTTAGAATATAAAGGCTATAACCCTGGTAATTCTCTAATCTGTGACCCATCTGACACTCAAAAGCAAATGTTCTCCAATTATGACAACATTCTGGAGAAACTCTTTTTAGTTAAGTATCAAGAGAGTCAGAGTAATCCTGCTCCTTTTATATAGGTTGATAAATTGAAAACATTTAGGAAGATTTTTTCAATGCAAAATTCCGAAAATTGATTCCTAAGTGCTGACAACTCTTTATACGACTTTGTGAAATGGCACACATTAAGTATTCAAAGCGTTTGAAACAAGCTGTGTTCAATACTTACAGTAAGGTTTATAGGCATAGAGAACTTTGAAAAACCTTGTTTTTTCCTGTGAGTCTACAAAACCAGACTAAGAAATTTAAGATCAGGCACGTAAACTTTGAGAAGAGCATTACTGTTCTCATCATGTTGCAAGACAAAAAGATTAGATCTTAGTATGATAGTCTTCGTGCTGGAAGAGAAGGCCTAGACATCATGACAAAAAAAAAATACTCTTCCTTCACATTATGGAATTTTGGATCAGAATTCTAATAAGCATACTATGCAAATTCCAATGAAATAAAGGGGATATAGAAAGGCTATCATGTTTCTATTGCTGTGAAAATCATGAAGATAAATAAGGTAGCCAAGAATTGAAAGGTTCACCTGTGTCTCTCATACACCAGGAAAGAATACAACAAAGCTTGACTGCTTCCAGCCCCAGAAACTTTACAGAGCTGAGGGCTAGACACCAGCATGACAACCCAGCCCACTCCTAGTACAAGTCTACAAGTCCAACCATGCATCCCCCTACTACCAGTGCTAATGTACTTCTGGGAAGTATTTGATCTCGTGTTGTTTGAGAAAAACGAGCATGTACTAGGATATTGCAAATTGTAAATTTAGTGTTGAGACTAAACAAGAAATGGCCAGCTTGGTTTTCTTCTGCTGATTTTAAATTTGTAGCTCCCCAGGTTTATATGGTTTGAATATATGACATACACTAATTGCTAGTATGTTTTCATTATGACATTACTATTACGTATTTTAAGCTTTCAAGTGCTAAGCAGGTAAAACACATTTCTTATGTGTCATTCCAGATTATGTCTTATTAACAAAACACCAGATTGATTCAAAGGTCTTACTGCAATGACTTTGAACAGAGTACTGATTCCTTTGCTTCATTTCTGATAATGTGTTTATTCTGGGACCATGGCCTTGTTTTCTTTTTTTTTTCTTTCACAAGAACTAAGTCATAGTCTTCAAGTGGCAAACTAAAATGTAATACTCAGCATGTTCTGCTTAGAAACACTTGGGCAAAATTTCTTTTGTGTTGCAAATATCTAGAGATTTGAGAGGGTTTGTGTGCTGCTAAGTGTATCCTGAACAAACAAGTAGTTACAAAAGCTAGTCACTGCTTTTTTAAAGGAGAAAACACACTGTTGTAAATGGCAAAAAATGAATAAATAATTTTTTCCTTTCCATTTTGTATACTATCCTCAAAGCAAATTGTCATAACTTGTTTTATTGTGAAGTTTAAAATCAAAATGTTTTGTCCTCAGAAAATGCCAGCTTCTTTCTCCACCTTATCACTTATCCATTATCAGGAAACAAATAAATAAGATTTGCAGTGTTAACAGTCAAAAATGCATGATGGAAATAACTGTCAGTTTTAAAGGTTTTTTTTGTCTGTAAAAAGTCAAATTAAGTTTATAAATTTTGAAAAAATGAAACCTACAATATAAATCCAGAATTTGAGATATAATATTCAGAAAATGAAATATTGAGTTTTTTTCTTCTAAAATTCAATTTACAATCGAGCAAGGTACTTGTTAGAGATACAGGATATATGAAACAACATCTAAACAAAGCCGATTTACTGTTAAAGATCAGAAATTTTGGGAAAAGCCTACACTTTAAATCTTTGACAACAGAAGTCCAGGTCACTTCGTACTATAAAGTTGTTTACAAAAGTATGAAAAATCTTGAAAGGAAAGAGGCTGAAATAAATCTAAGCAGACAACCAGCAAGCGGAATGAATATAACGTCTGACAAAGAGAAGGAGGTGGAGACTGAAAATCAATGGATCTGAAGAGAGAGGTCAGAAATCTGGACTACTTGATAGACAATACCATGAAGGACTCACATCACTATTCTTTTTAGAACCTAAGATTTAATGTGGATGCCAGAGGGCAAAGGAAGAAATAAAGAACAACATTTATTTTAAAATCACACATTCCTCTTCTCTGGCTCTAACTTCTGCCTTATCCCCAGAAGCTGCTTTGTCCCCACTGGTTGCATAATTCTGATCCTGAACTTGGTGTAGACTATATGGCCACATATAACACAAAAGTTCACTAAAACCAGCAATAGTCCTCAGACAGAGCAGGCTCATCATGAGTCTTTTCTGATAGTATCTATACAGAAATTCCAGTGTTAATTTCTTCAGAGTCAACACACCGTACGATCACATAATATTGATTGCATAGTCAAGTAATTCTTGAGTTTAGGAAACTGAGTCAAGAATAAAGTAATTCCAGACATCTGAGAGAAACAAACTCATACCTTTTGAAAGAGCTGACACACACAAAAATAATTAAAATATATTCTATGCCAACATTCTTAAACATCTGAATTGTATAAGCTCTACTCTTGAGCTCTGCAATGCAGGAGAAAACATCGTGAAAAATAAAAAGAAAAATGAACTACTGCAATTTTCTTTAAATGTCCTAAGTTATTTTGTTTGTGAATTTAAATACTATGTTTTCATTAAGCTGTCAACTACAGCTTTACTATTGTTCCCCTAAAATCAAGGGAAATGACATCTCAATAAGAACAAGGAAAATTTCTTTGAAAGAAATTAATGCGCAAATTTAAAACTATTTTGTTACTATTGGGTTTAGTAAAGATGGATGAAAATTTTGCAGTAGCATGTTTTTCAGCAGAATATGCTGATTCTTTTACTTAAAGACATCAATAGAAAAATGTAGAAAATCCAAAGATAAATTTAATCAGAAACTGTTTGTAAAACAGACAACTGGACAAGATTTGTGACAATTATAAAAGAAGATTTGTGATAATTAGACAAGATTTCTTATTTTACAGAAAAAATTATTAACTGTTAAGATATTCTACTTTCATTCTTTTACAAACTAAACACAGTCATGCTAAATATTTTCAACTTTTAAGATGCAAGAAAGTAAAACAAGAAGATAAAAAAATGGCTATTAAATTTCTAGTTGGCCTTTCTCCCACCTCTGATCAGTAAAATTTTCCAAGTTATCAGAATTTATTAGGAAAGGAAAACATCTTTCAGCCTGTCCTAATTTTGGAGAGGTACTTTTCCAAGGTTCAGTGGAATTTGACTTGTTCAAAGTATTCTTCCTTCAGCTCAAACTAAGGATTACGTTAGAAGCATAGAAACTTGTACACCCAAATGAAAGAATAATACTCACTTTATCCATTTACTAACAAAAATAAAACTCAAAGTACGTGGATAAGACGTTTGAGATCTCTCTCGGGTGAAATAACCTGGGGGTATGTGCTTGCCTAGCTTGATAAAGTTCCTCTCTACAGCTGGATTTAATAAAAAGAAGAGGTTGGTTTATTCAAAAGTATTTAATGTCTGCATTATGACAGAAGATTAGTCGTTCAACTTCCCCTACTTCACCCATGGAAAATACATTGCTGCAAAGAGATATTTCATCCACTGTGTCTGCAGCTGTCCTAAGACACAGCTGTCAAACCTAGGGTCAGAATTAAGGTGGAATAATGCAAAATTAAAAGTTTTCAGTAGAATTGCCACATGACTCAGAGATGCACTCGATTTGAAGTCTTACCTGCACATATGGCATGAAATGGTGTAAGCATTTAATAATCATTGACAGAAAGCCTCTGGTGAAATGCCACCAGGTCTTACTACAAGTGTGCAGTGGAAAAACTTCCAACAGACTCTTTCCCCTTTGTTACATCCAAAATTTACTTCAAATTAGTAGAAATCTTCAGCAGAGTGTAAGACATGGTACTGCCTTCTTTCAATTTTCAAATTGGGTGGTATCTGCTATGACCTAGCTTAGTTTGACAGAGGCATACTCAGTTCCTGCGCAATTATCCTGTCAGTTTGCCTCTCAAACCAATGTTGCATACAATTAATACTTGTGATTAATTACATTAGAACTGTGATGACAAACACTTCCCCCTGAAGCTGCTACAAATAAATGTATTCCTAAATTTATGTAAGTTCTTTGTTGAGTTTTAACTGGGGTAAAACTGCCAACTGAGTTTGAAATTTATCATATATACAGAAACTGATATTTCAAACAATTATCCACTGTCTCATATCCATACTGAAAGAAAGAATTGAAAAGATACTTAGGTACAAAACAGTTGATTATGTAAATAGTTCAACTGAAATCACTCTAACATTTTTCCACAGGTGAGAACTTCCAAGCAATTAACATTTAGTCACAAGCTGGACACAAATTCATTATCTAAAGGCATGAAAAGGATTGTGCATTTCTGTTGGCATTCAAAATTCTGAAAAAAACCCCTGACTGTTCCCTTGGTTTTCATGCTGTACTTATGAAAAATCAGACAAGGAAGGACTGGAATCAGGAAACTATACACAATGAAAGCAATGATACAACAGTCATAGCAGAGACTTTTGGAGAAAAGAACTAGAAATGGAGGGCAGAAAAAAAAATAGGTCCGTGAGAGGAAGGTTGCAATGCTAAAGAGCTGAAACACAGGCTTTACTAGTTTCCTTTTGACTCTCCTAGAACATCAGTCAATAAAAGGGCAGTACTGAAGATGTTTATTAGAAATGTTGCCTCAGTTTAAAAACCATTTACTGTAAGACATAAATTAGATGAATTAATGTAAGTCATGATTCACCAGTAAGGGAAAAGAACTCAGCTGAATTTATGACTGTAAACCCCCATTGCCTGTTTCCCTTTTAGCATGCACTGCAGCTCAACAGGCTTTTCTCGTATCACACTATTGCCAGCATCCTCCACCACAGCTACAAAAACGTCCTCCCACCTTGAAGAAAATGAGCAACTACCTTCTCTGACCTGTACATGTTTACTGAAAGTTTGCTTCTCTTTACTGATTCATTACCACTGAACAAAACACCCTGGGTCTGACTCGTTGTAAACAAAGATAATTACCAAAACAAATCACTACAAAAACAGCATCACCAGCCTTGCATATGGGTTTGGTACATAAATTGCAGTTCTTCCTAATCAATTCATAGGGCTTGTTTAGGTAAGGAAATTACTGACCCTCAAAGGTGTTTGTTTGTTTGATTGTTTGTTTTATAGCTGTGGCTTTAGAAAGCCAGTTTCCCAAGTTCTTCAATTTATGGCCTAGAGGACAGTTAAATACATATGGTCTATAGGAAAAAAAAAAGCAATAAAGAACATGTCCATATTAAAAGAATTAAACTCCAATTGCCTTGTCAATATGGAGATCTTAAGATAGAAACATTACTATGCCAGAAAATTTCTAGAGGATTGGTAGGATCAGATCCCATCCCATAAGATATTAATTAATTTTTAATATTTATTATTCATTATTAAGATATTATTTTTTTAAATAATAACCCATATGGAACTTTAAAATTCTGGCTGATAAAATCAGAATTAAGAAGGTATAAAAATTACTTTTTTTTCTCATTTTTTGAATGACTTACTTTCTTTTCAAAATATCTACATCTTTCTTCATTATTTAAAGATATATTTTTTAACTATAAAATTGCTAAGCACTCTTGTGAAGAGGTGGGTTTCTATGTTTCTAGACACTATAGGAATGACAGCTGCTTATTTAGAAACAAATCAGAATAAGTACCTGGAATAGGTATACATGCAGATAATTAGGGTCCATATAGCATAATTTTACATTCTTAATGAATATAGATCTCAGAATTCAAGTCACCATAAAAATACAAAGATAATACCCAATTTTGAATGCGAATTTTTACTCTTTGTTTATGGTTGCCATTTTAGCTTATACCTTGTTAGTAATGCTATTTAACTGAACATTTTCCAAATGTTAGAACAGGGTTTCAAACGTGAATGATATATGTAAACATCTGAACATACTTAAAGAAAAGCTTTCTTGCAGTATTTAACCAGTTCTACCATGAATTCCTAAAGGATACACAGATTCTAAATGTCCCATAAATTCTTAATCTTTAAAATACAGTTAAATTTATTTCTTACATTTCTACATTCATTTTACTATTATTACATGCACTATAAAAAAGAGAGGTTATTATAGAGGCTTTAATTATCTCTGATGCATAGTGGAATTCCTGAAAATTCAAAACTATTGTTGTTTAAAGGATTTTCCTTCGCCTCAGTCTGCACCAAGTACAAACAGGCACTCAGTAAATGATCTCTCTATGTGTTTCCTGTTCAATGAGCAATTTAGGAAGACATCTAAACACCCAGATGAAACCATACACAAAAGTACTTCAACTTGAACTATATTCGAGAGTAAAAAATTTATATTGTTTTGCTGTACAGCCAGAACAAAACAAGAAATACTCCAGAATCGTGGAGCCTAAAATACTGTGTCAAATCGTCTAATAAAAAGGGCTGCATCTAAATAGAGATAACATTTTACCATACACATTGCATGGGACACTTCTCCTGCCATTGTGAGCTAATAACTTCTTGTGACAGCCTTAGAAATACTTAGACTAAAAGAACAGCAGCAAACAATCCAATCTCAGAAAACTTATGAGGCATTTGACACCCTTATAACTAAAGGCACTGTATCTAGGAGGTTGCTTAGTCAAGCCAAATATTTGTTGTATTTTAATATAATTCACTGGTACAAGAAACAGACCCAGAAGTTTGTTTGCCTGTCTATTTCCTTATGGGCTTTTAGCTAAAGAGGATTACTGGGCTGGATAGCAGGACACTGCAGGTAGCTTTATCTCATTGTGCAGTTAGCTGCACCTGCAGGAAAGGCTGGACACAAAGGCAAGTGCTCCCTCTTTGGATGGGGATATCATCAGGAAAATTGAAGGTAAGGCAACGGTTGACAAGGCACTGTCTCAGGGTGGAAGTGCTATTGGGAACTTTATGCTGCTCCAGAGAGGACTAAGAATTTAGGAGCACTTCTAAAATGTTTGTATACTAACAGAAGCAGTATGAGAAACAAACAGGATAAACTGAAAGCTTTGGTCTCATCCCAGAGCTGTGATGACACTCTCCCTGTCTCCTGGATGGCCTTGTGACCTGCACTGCAGAGAGCTGCTGTCCAGGGTGGAGCCCTCAGACCTGGGTCATAGCTTCTCATGCAGAACTCTGGGTGTAACACAACATAACAGTTCAGTAGTGTTCTGTTATGCTCTATTCTATTCTCTTCTCTTCTGTTCTATTCCATTCTACTCCATTCTCTTCCAATCCCTGTGCTAACCATGAGTCAAATAACATAGTGAATATTTTTCTGAAATGCCAGTGGTCTTTGAAAGACATATAATACAAAGGTTACAGCTGGAAACAGGATTTAATTTTATTTTTCTGACTCTGTTTCAGAGCCAATGCTCACAAGCATTAACACAATGCCCATGTGTTGCCAGGAGCAGGATAATGTATTCTTCAGTTTAGCTTTAAAAAGCATCCCATGCAGTCTGGCAGAGGCAATTAACAGAGCTACAGAGTTTAAGAGGCATTTGGACAATGTCTTTAATATTACTCTTTAAGTTTTGGTCAACCCTGAAATGGTCAAACAATTGGACTGTTGGTCCTTTCCAGCTCTGCTATTCTGTTTTTTTGAAGGGCAATAGCAGCAGTGAGTGAAAGGTGAAGGGACCCTTATTGGCCACTAGAAAAGGTCAATACACCTTTATGAGATGGAAAAACCTGAACTTTTTCCCTGTTTTAGAGGATTCAGGGAAGAGCAGGCATCACAGTGACCCAATTCCCCAAAGGTATGCTCACGAAGATGAGTCCAACTTTAAAACAGGACTTTGTCAAGAAACATAACTTTGTATAGGAATTTACTGCATGAAAATTCCACAGCTCATTTTAACCTTATAAAAACATTACTATGAAGACTTGAATTTGGGGTTTTTTTTCCTGTCAGTAATGCTGACCCTTTGATATATGCACTTTCTTAGCAGAAAACACTAACTGTTGGCCGAGAGGAAATAAGAATTTGCTCATAATGAGACTTCATTTGCCATGCCTAAAGTAAAAAATACAAATTGCATCATCTTCACCAGAATTTTTGATAAAAAGCAGAATAAATTGAACTGCATCTGGAGATAACTGCCTCCTTAATATGTTTTATTCCAGACAGTCAAGAAACAAATACCAGTGAGGGCCTTCAGGCTTCAAATCAATGGCATAGAACCAAGACCTATAGTTTGAAATCTGCTGAAATTTTATTTCATGAGAAAAAAAAAATCCACCTGATTTCTCTAGTGAATAAGTCACCATGGACGAATGGATCAATCACTGCTTACAGGGATACAAGAAAATAATGCTGGGCAAAGCCATTGAGAGCCTTCATTCAGGCAAAATAAAGATTAAAGGCAAGACTTCTGTGATTAGAATGAAGTTTTTGACGGTAGTTACCTATGTGCTAACATTCTTTGTGAAAAAGCACACTCTAACTCTCCTTCTGGTTTTGAGGTTTTCAGATGTTTATGGAATGATATAGAATGATAGAATGATGTTTTAAATTTCCATCATCCTATTAACTGATTTCAGACCACTGCATGGAAGATCTCTTCTGTGGTGGGTGTGAGCAGTTGCTGGAAAACCTATTAGAAAACGTTAGTCTGCTTTTTTTCCACAAGAGGCAGATCTGACTTTAAAAAACCTTCATCAAAACCTGAAAGATTTTATAAAATTTGGCCATAAATTCTGTTTATATACCAGGGACAAGTTTTAATTCTTTCCACAGTAAAAAAAAAAAAAAATTAAAATAGCATTTTCAAACATGCCAGGTGCTTACAGCTTTCTAAAAGAAAAGATGAATGATTAAAAAAAGAAATTCAAGTGTAATTGAAAACCCTGTAAGATTATAACTGAATAACTCCACCCCAGCTGAAATCAGCACGTTGGTGATTTCACTGCCAGCTAACTAATGAACCTGCAAAGAATACACACGGTTGTTGCACTTCTCAAAGCTGTGGTGCTTGAAAATATCTGCCAGAAACCTCATTAAAATTACAACTGGAAAATAATGGATTTTTCATTTTGTTTTCAAATGCAAAAAGTTGTGAGAGCAAAAAGTGCCTATTGCATCAGAGTAAAAAAAAGATGAAGAATAAAATCTTTTTTTTCCTACAAATTCCTTTTATGTCAAATCTTTCTGAAATATTTGATTTAGAAAAAAAAAATGTTAAAATTAAACAATAAGGTATTTGGGGTTTTTTTTCTGTTTCTTCAGCCTGAATCTTCTGATTTTAGAAGAATATTTCTTAATGCATTAAAAAAACCCAAACAGCAAGACAGAATTTTTTTATTGCTTTAAAATTTATGTGGTACCTACTACCAAAAAGGCCTATGTTTGTCAATGATAACAACTAAGGATAATAAATGGACTGACTGAAGCCTGTTCTCACTTATTTTTCATGCCAATATACATGAACATGTATATAAGAGCAGTCACAACTGTCTGTTCCTGGAGAGGGTATAGAGGAGAACAATCTGTACTGAGGATGCTTATAAAGACAGATGGTATTTTTGGTCTTAAATTACAAAACTCTACTGTTAAATGACTACCATGACCCGAGAATATCTGGAGAATAAAAGGTGTCCATTTTCATGACCTTAAGGAAAAAACAAATCTCTTGCCTGACGAAAAAGTAGAACAAATCTGCTAACAAGGAAGCAAACTTACCAACAGAGCATGTATTCAAACAGATCTTTAAAAGTTTGCAAAGAAAAAGTTCACAGTTCATTTCCCTCTCTCTCGACAGTTTAGATATGAGTATTCGTCCATGCGCCTTTAATGTCAGAAAGAGAATATCAAACTAAGTTTGCCACTGATGAGCTGTGAAGATGATGGCTAAAATTCAAACACAGAAGCCTTAATAGGTATAAAAGTTCCCAGGACACAAATACTGGAATTTAAGAGAAAAGGAGAAAAACAGTTGAATGCTTAGCAGAACTCTTAACTGTCCAAACCACTGACACAAGTAAAGCCTTTGCAGATCACACCAGCCTCTGCTAAATGATTCTTTCAGTTCTGTTTTTCCTCCACATTACAATCCCCATACATTCAAAGCACTGCCACTTACAGCAAGGTAGTAAAGTTGCTAGAAATATGATAACATATGATTTCACAAAATAAACACTTCAAAATGATTATTTCTTTCTGCCAGTTAATATTTTTATGCAGTTTCACCACTTAGGTGGACAGAAAAGCCTTACTAGAAAATTTAGTGGCACATTCATTACAAGTAATAAAATATCATAAGAAGAGCTAGAAAATTTTTGCAGATTACTGGACTACATAAGTATCTTCACAATTTAGGCAGGCATTCACACAGGTACAAAAGTGGAAAAGCAGAAATATGTATGCATACTTTTGCTAACATATAGAGCTGTATTTTATTTTCATGGGGTATTTCAATAGGGATCATAGCACTTCATGGGACTTTAGAACATACTTTTTTTATGCTACATGCTGGTGAAACAAAATGTCCAGGGTATACTGTTGAATCTGGCCAAATGATACTTGATAAGATTCAACAAAAGGGAAATGAAGCACCTTTCTCATCTACTTGTAAACAGTCATTTTGAAATTTGAACTCAACGGATTATTCTGGGCAATGTGGAAGTTTCTCTTTTAAGTGTGTATGGCAATCATATGAGACAGTGAGTGAGACATGGATAGTAAGTTAGTGCCAATAGCATGAAACCAAGCTAAGGAGATTTCAAATGAGTAAATTTCCTAGCAGCTAAGTATAGTTGAATGCAGAATTAACTGTCAAGGGAAACTGTTTTAACACATAGTCACTGCAGGCAAACAAATTTAACTACAACAACCAAAAGATCCCTTCAGCTCAGTTTTACCACTTCAAGACTTCCTAATCAGTTTTTGCAAATATTCATTTGGCTCACTCCTTAAGAGCATCTCCAAATCTTATTTTAGTTCTTGTAACATGATTCCATGACCAAAGTTTTTTCACTTTACTATTTGTGGGGAAAATGCTCATCATAAAAATATTCATTATTTCATGAATAACCACAGGACTGCAGTTGCTATTTTTCCATCTTTTCCCTCCCTCTCTTAAAAAAAAAAAGTCACCAAGCAGAAAACTGAAACAGTAACATTTGACATAGCACAGTACAAGTAATAGAGTTAATATCTGAAAAAGAACAGATTTTCAAACACAGGTCACACGACATTTGTTTAGTCCCCCTGCTTCCTAAGCATTAGCAAACAGAGCTAGTTGGTGAATGTAAACAGTTCAGCCTGCAGCCATTTATGGAGCTTTATAATTGTTCCTGTTACCTATTTCCCTTGACTATAATGAGTATTTGCATGGCTTTCTGCCATCTCCAAGTGTTGTTTGGTTTTTTTCAAGTATATCCTACAACTCAGAAGTGAGTAATCTGGAATTTCAAATTCTTACCATCAGATGTACAATTTTATCAAAAAGATACAGATGTACTGTTTAGATCCAGAAAATCAGCACAGTGATATAAAAACTCCTCGGTGAATAAAGGTATCATGAGTGTTTTCCAGACAGGATTTCACGACCCAGAAGGTCTCCTACAGTTACTTGAAAAGCATGGCCAAAACCTATGCAATAATAGTCTATTGCCTTTATTTTTAGGCAGTCATCTGCCACAGGATATAGATTAAAGGAACTATTCATATGGCAATGATTCAGCAGGAGCTTACCACAATCTTCACGAATCAGTAGTAAAATGTACTATATTGTGGTTTTCATGGCCTCCAGATGCCATGTCTTTGCTGACTGTCTCAAAAATTCATAAAAGTGAACATGGTGGAAGATCCATGTCTTGTGCCATTGCTCTCTATCTCCAAAAGATTGCAAATAAAATTTGGCCATCAGTTTCCATTTAACTGATTTCAGTGGATATTTTTACTTTGGTTAGATTACTTTCTTCTTTGTGACTTGCTTTTTGATAAATTATGTCACTTCAAGTATAAAGAACTTTTTCCCCTTCAGAGTTTATTGAAATACATAATTTTAAAATAAAAGCTAATAGTCCCATTGAGTAAGAAGTGTTGTTTATGTTATGTTATAATTTATTTGTAGAGATTTTTCAAACTTATTTGCTCATGCAATTTCTCCGTTAATATAGCTATTGGGCAAGTTCTTTAGCCAATTTAATTTTTTTTTTTTAATAAGATATGATCAGTTTTCCACTATAGAAAAAGAAAGGAAACAATTTTCTTTCTGAATTTTGTTTTAGAGTAAGGCCCTAATTCTTTTTTGGTGACTTCTATGAACTCTCCCTGTTAGAAGACAATCCCATGGATCTCATCCACACAAAATACAGCGATGAAATTTCAGAGACACAACAGATTTTAAACTGTGAGCAAAACAAAGCTAAGAGAAGAATATTTGGTAATTCTATGAACTCCAGGGAACAGATGCGAACTTTAACCGCTCTCTGGAAAACACACCTGTTTCTAAAATTGATTTGTTGGGCAAGGAAGGACATGGATTTCACCCCCTGTACATAAAAATTAAATGTGTATCTTACATAAATACCCAAACAAAATAGAAGTCAGAAATATGGCAATTAGTGACCTGATCTTTGAACAAGCAGTTCAATATGAGGAAGCATTTTTCTTAGACGTCTGAGGCTAATGACCAGGTTGAAGCAATGTGCAAGGAAAGAGTTTTTGTAGTCACTGTGTATGGCTTTCCAATTAAACCTTGCATGCAATGTGAGAAAATATTGGATTTTTGTATCTGAAAATATCTAAATAAAAAACCACATTCATTATTAGTTTATTAAATAAAAAAAATTATAATTATGATATATTGGGCAGTCTTTTTATTTTCGCAGTAATTCCAAAAATTGGGGCAGATTTGACTAGAAGCCTGTCTTTTGATTAAGCTTTTAAAATTGGTGATTATCTAAATGGATAGTTCCTTAAACGACAGCAGGATTAATCTGGAAATCACACTGGTTAATGGCAGTGCTTATATTTATATGCAAATATATGCACTTCTAATCATAAGGTTAAAAACTTGGACTCTGCCAAAGGACACATCTACATAGAAAGGTGCAGCATTTCCACCTGGCTTCCAATAATTCATTTGGAGACAAGCTGGGAATTTGTAAACAGTACTCCCTGGTTACAGTATTTATCCCAAAGGGCTGCCTTCCTCTCTCTTTACACAATGATTTTTTAGTTTTTCTTCTCAGCAGCTCTGCTGCTCTCTACTGATACCATTTTGGGAGCAGCCCAATTCCTGCATGTAAAAACCACACTGCATTGTAGGAGAGTTGATGAAAGAAAAGTTCCTATACACGTGAAACCAGAATATATTATTTTTAATCTTATATTGATAAAACCCCTGCAATTATTATTTAAATCACTTCTAATGCAAACAGATCAGCAATACTCTCTCAGCAAAATTACAAAATTATATTGGGCCACCTCAGTTCTTCCGTGAAGACACATTTTATCAGTGTTTTTATGATTCCGTACATCGTGTCCTTGGCAGATGCGTTTTATTCTTCTTCAAAAGTTCAGCAAGCAAACAACTTTTCATCAAACTACTAAAATAGTTTTGTCAACAAGCTGTGTTTTACTTTTTCTCACATTTACTTTAAGCCTCTAAAAGTATCCTGTTGCCTACCTACAATATTTTGTGTTCATTTCATCAAAATGTACCATTTTTATGTGTAAATATTGCAGCAAATATGGTGGGGTTTATTGTTCTATTCTGCTACATTTTCTTCTGTTGAAGAGAGTTATATTTGACAATAAACTGGATGTTGGTTTCTTGCATCAACCCCCTGAATTTGAATTTGATGTACAAGCACGGAGGTGTTCTTAAAAGCAAGTATTTATTATGCTGGAATAGTAACCATGCTGTAATGTCTGGTATACTTAAAACAGCACATAAAACATTTTAGCAGTATGATGGTAAACATTTGTTTATTAAAATCCATGTACTGAATAGTCAGAGTTGTCCCTAAAATTTCAGAAGCTCAGTTTCTCTTTGAGTTAGAATTAACTTTAGAGTAACCCCCAGCTCCTCAGGAAACAGATATCATAGAATTGTGGAACAGTTTGGATTGGCAGGGGCCTTTAAAGGCCACCTAGTCCAATCTCTCTGCAGTGTTCAGAGACATCTTCAACTAGATTGGGTTGCTCAGAGCCCCATCCAACCTGACCTTGAATGTTTACAGGGGTGGTGCACCCACCACGTCTTTGGGTAAATTGTTCCAGTGTTTTACCACCCTTGTAAAAAATGTCGTTCTTAAATCTAATCTAAATTGACTCCTTGTTAGTTTACAACCATTACCCTTTGTCTGATTCCAACAGGTCCTGCTCTCCTCTTTTTGCAAATTATCTAATATCTATATGTGCCCTCAGCACAACAGCACCAACACCACAAGTTTGATTTGATTTCTCAGCTAAGCTCCTGCAGCTGTTGGGAAACTCTCTGTGATTCAACATACATTTTTAAAACATTCATTGTATGGAAATAAGAAAAATAATACCAAAACTCTATTTTTAATGGTTCTATTGGTGTTGAATGAAAGTATGTAGTTTTTTGACTATCTAATTGAATCAAAACAACAACCGAAATCAGAGGTTTTCTTTTTTCTGCTAGTCAGAATGGCAAAGGGCTCCGATATGTCTTATGTCACCCATGAGACTTCCCCACTTTATTCTAAAGCCTGGTAATTAAAAGACAAATCTCAAATAACATCTTCCAGCTAAACTACCAACAAATCCAGGATACTGCCTAAAAAACCATGTAGATATAGGATATCATAAGCTCAGTTTTACAGGTTTACAGATTTTAAACACTGACTGGATTGAATTGAAGGAAGGGCATTAGAAAGTAACCTTGCTTTTCTTAAAGCATTATTAGTTCTGCTTGTAAATACAGAAGCACTTGTATCATTGCTCACTTGGATTTCAAAAGAAATTCTGAAGTCACATTGAAATATTCAAGAAAATATCTCAGAAAAATATGTCATGTATTTAGGCAATCTGATCTATTCTGATAGAATTCTTGTTTATTGCTCCAATTTTATCTTTAGTACCAGGCAAAAATTATGTCCTGTTTCTGTTTTATCTCTCAAGACCCAACACGACATTTGTTTGAATATGATCTTTTTCTGAAATGTCCCAATCAAGCTCATACAATAGCCACAGCCTTCTACAAAAGAAACTATGAAGATGAAAAGGAGCAACTCCAAAGCACTATCATAATTTCCAGTGTTGCATCTTCCAAAGCAGAAGAAACCTTCAACTCAGAATTAAATTTCCGACAAATATTTCATGAAGCCTTTGGTAATACAACCAGCAAACCTGGAACTAAAGTAAAAGTCTTTAAGATTTGGATTTAATCTGAAATCCAAAATGAATTTTTATTTAGGGGCGGATAAAAAGGATCATCATGGAAAAACTTACAGTAGGAGCAGCCGTAGACTTCAATTCTTAACCCGATTTGTCCCTCTCCATTCCAGTCCAAAGGAACTATCCTTACATAGCGAGCAATAACTGGATGTTGTAAATCATGCCGGACCACGCTGTCAGAGTTTGTATTTCCAGGAAATGCCTAAGGGAAAGAAGAAAAAAAAAATCAGTTCTAGTATCTACACAGTGGGCTTCTGAATACACATAAAATCCTGTAATAAATACCAACAGTGGAACAAAAAATGAAAGGATAAGTACTACTATTGCGAAATATAGTCATCAAAATATTGAAAGAGACAAAAATTAAGCTTACAGTTACAGGAATAGCTAATTACATGCTCAGATACTACTTATTCAAAAAATATATCTTTGAAGAATAATTATTTTGCACCATACATAGTAGACCCAGGTGGTAGTAGATGTAAGGAAGATGCACAACATCCTTTCTTTGGTGGACTCACAAAATTATAACATATATTAATCGTTACATTCACTTTCATTTTTCTGTGTTGCAGCTATTGATGTGCTAAATGATGATGATGGTACTCCTCTCTTCATAGATGAGTTTGTAAGAGACATTAATTAGTGTCTGTGAAGTACTCGAGTGGTATAAAGAAGTGAACAGTTCTCTCTATTGAGCTGAACAGAAGACAATAAACAACAAAGGAAAGTGTACACTGAACAAGGATGGAAAATCCTATTGAGCAGCTCCCTGTTTTCTTAGTGTTGTTCTAGGAATCACAGAACTTCATGGAGGGAATAAATAATTTAATTCCTTTAAAAATGTGTATTTTAGTGAGCATGCAAGGTAATGCTCCATAGTTCAAGAGCAAATTCCATCTGGGCATATCTTAATTCTATGATACTTGGCATAATCTTATCAAAACCTTATTGATGTAGAGGTTGGCTGGTTATTTTGGTTTGGGCCTGTTTGTTTGTCTGTTTTTAATTTCCTAGAAGTATTAGGGCCAAAGGAAGCTGAATATAGGAAGACATGATATTTTCTACATAATTTGATTAAATTATTGATGAAAATGATTCTCAAAATCAAAATTATTTTCTGTAGCTCTCCAAACTTTCTGCCCTGATTCATGCTTTACCAATCCTTTGTGAGAAACAGAGCTGATCCCAGCAGGTACTTGATATTTTAAGGGTTCCCATTGCTATATGAACCAGCAACATCTGCTAAATGCATAAACATAGTCAATAGAGAATAAGGCAGTCTGTCATTAGTTTCTCACATTAATAAAACGCATTCCATTAAGTCTCCTGCAGAACAATATCTTTTAAACACAGCCTTCATTTAAATAAATGGGGAACAGTAACACACGCTTTGTGGATAATGCAAGTATCAGGCCAAAATCCATTACTGCAAGACGGAAAAATCAATTTACAGGAGCTTGAAAATTATGCACAATTGTTGTAAAGTCTCCTTTTCTGGCCAATAAGATTTAATGGTATAATTTAGACACACATCTCTAACAGGAGATTTTTTCAAACAGGGAATGAATATCTGGCTAAAAATATTAAATAAAGTATAGAAAGTTACAATAAGAAACCTCCTTGCAAATTTTTTTTCAGAATTTTTTTTGTATAGGTGGAAATACCTATATAAATTAAACAACCTTTTCAGATTATTCATCTCATTAGGTCATTTAAATATTATTGCCCAATATCATGCTATTTCTTTAATCCAAACTAGGAAAGTTATCAAAATGGCTCACTTGTCTGTAAAACACTGTCTCAACTCCAAAACCCTCTGTTCTATAAATCATTTATTTCTTGTACTGGATACTGACTTCTGTAAGCTGCTTTATATTTCAGCTCACATTGCAATGAAAAGACTGGGGATGTTATTAGCAGCAACCACTTTTCTCAAAGGCAGTGCTCCACATGACAGCAATGTAAAAAGAATGAAGAAAGGTAAGAAAATAAGTCCCCAAATCCTTTCTAAATGGTGCTTTTGAAATTGAGCTTTCAAAAGTATTCACCAATGTTTTTGTCGCTCCTTAAGAGAAAACTCTGTTTATCTCCAAATAATTTTCAAAATTTAACAGGGCAGGTTTATAGGACAGATAACACATTTTAACATGCCAACTAATAAGATTTAAATATACAAAAATAAAGAAATAAAAACCACAGTCATTTGGCGCAGTGGTCTCCTTCAGCAGAAGTTGCAGCAAAAATTGTTGTCTGATCTTTAAAATTCCATTTGACTATACCAATATATTTCAGCCATCCCACTGTACATAGGGGTACTGTAGTGACATTCAGTATAATTCTCTTTGCATAACTAAAGAACCTGAGAAAAATGAAGGTAAGGATTTGGGAATTTTGGAAGGAAAATTATGGAAGTTTAAAATTCAGACTCAGTTATTTTTTTCCTGTACTTACAGAACAACTACATTCTAATCAATAATCAAAAATACTAGAGCTAACTTATACATTCATATAAGTATTGTAATGAGGTTAACACACAGCTTAACAGTAATGTGTAAGTAAAACTGATCAAAATGGTTTTAGTTTCCTGTAATAGGACAGTTTGCAACAGTTTTACAGTACTCAATTCTATGGATAAAGAAAGTACGTTACAAAATCTTCTTTTGGAAAAATGCACTTTGCAATAAAAGATTTAAAAGAAAATCTCAGCATCAAAAAATTTATCACTGAAATAAAGAGGTACAGAAATGCCTAAAATATTAAGTGAAAAAAGTGGAAGTTTTCATACTTTAAGCAAAGAGTTAAATGATGAAAGAATGGTGGTTAGATCCTCAACCAAATAAAGAAAAAGATGTTTGCAATCTTTCAGCTCTCTGGGAAGCAGAGAAAAAACCTCTACTTCATTGAATAATATTATCACATCTATACCAGAAAACCTAACTGAGTTAGGGGGGAAATTAATTCTTCACCTGACTTAATTCAGGTGAAAAATTCTCTATCCAAATTAATGATCTATTTAGAGACAAGTACTAAAATTACTTCAGTGTAGGGTCTCTCTATCATGGTGCAAAAATAGGGCAATGCGTGGAATAGTAGGATGACATTTCTTTCCCTGTAAGAGGACCTAATTTTTTTTCATAACTTTCTTTAATTACTAGTACCTATTTTTTCTCACTGCTTTTATTTTATACTCACTGTTATAATCCTGACTGTTGCATTTTGCCTTTTCAGAAAAGGAAGGAATAATTTATGTCTCTGAATTTCTGAAAAAAACCTGAGCTATGCTTCAAGCTTTATTCTGACACTGCAATAGTGAAAACACTACAGAGTCTGTGTTCTGTGGTATTATAGCTCTACAAAATGGCAGAAACAGGAAAGAGATGTACCATATTATAAAATATGGAAATATCTACAGGCAGGCAGAATATGTCTTTAGGAAACTTGACTAGGTTTTTCTTCAGGACTCCAAGGTGAGTTAAGCATGAAGCTAACTAAAACTTAAAAGTTTTATTTTATAGAAAATGCCCCAAATTCCAAATCAAATCACTTTTTTCAAAAGGTAGAAGGATTACAAAAGAGAGACATTGACAGCCCTCTGCCTGCACAGCAAAGAAAGTCCGGAAACTGTTCTTCACTTGAGTTCTCAAGGCTCTGCACCCTCAAGGAGCAGAGCAGGGCTGCCTTGGTGCTGCAAGCTCTGGGCCAGCAGTGCAGTGGAATGGTGTTTGGCATTGCACGGAACTTCAAATCCAGGGCCCCTGGAAAAATTCACATCACATGCTGGTTCTGCACAGGCTGACTGAAATCCATAGCAGATCTCAGAGCAGATGTTTCAAAAATGTGTTACTCTTTTGCCACATGGACATTTAAGAAAAAAAGACAAAATGCTTCCTTGCTGGTGAAATGTTTCTTTGCTCGATACCTATGAAAACCCAGCCCAACTGCATCATCTACAATCAAACAGCAAGAATAAGAGGATTGGGTAAAGGAAAATTTTGAGAGATTAACTTCAAGGAGAAGGGAAAAAAACAAGAGATAAAAGAAACATGGAAGGAAAACAGGTTGCAGAAGGAAAGAATAATAACAAATAAAGAGGAAAAATTTAATGAATCAGAAAGGAACAGATGTGGGTTATCTCCATTTTAGCTCAGTTTTGACATGTTGCTGTACTTTCACGTGATAACTCTGTGTGGAGTGATAGGAAGCAGAAATCCTTTACTTGAAGAAACACTTCTTCCTTCTCTCCATTGAACAGCACAATCAGTAATATTACAGTTTTGCATACCGTTTCCCTAAAAACAAACATGTTCAAGGCAAAACAACATTTCTGTAGCATCCTTCATAATCACCTCACAAAGAAATGCACAGAAAAAAGTATCTGAAAGTAATTAAAAGCTATAGCAGGTATTTCCCTTATCACAAATGATGAAATCCTCAAATGATTCAGCAGGTGCTGAATCTCATCTCTGAAGTTTGCAGTTGCAAAATGACCAGAGCCTCTAAGAGCTCAGGATAAAAAGCAAGTGGGATCAACTAAACATTATAATGCTGATGATGGTGCATTTATATGGACTTGATTCTATTATCAATGGGTAATATAAAATAGTAAATCCTAAATTCAATGGTTATCCATATACTTCCCTCAGCCACATTTCTCTGTTTTATATAGATATGTATATGTGTGTGTAGGTGTGTGTTTGTGTGTGTGTGTACAACACAGGTTTTTTATATACATGTATATATATAACCTATATTATATGTGTAGAACCAAAAATTCCTGAAAAGCTACTCACATACTCAGAATAAGGAACATCTACTAGCAGGCTTTCATTAGTACTGAATGCACTTTTTTGTTCTACGCTCACAATGTTTCCTAGAATTTTTTAATCAGATACATCATTTTGTACAGGTTGCATCCTTATATTCTCTACTATTTCCTAGAAAGTTTAATTTCAGGTTAAAATTCTGTCTTTATATGCTTAAAACACATTCTAATCACATGTGATCATAATTCAAAGAATAATATCATGAATTATCGTTACATTCAAAGATTAAAGCCAAAAGCTTATTCACTTCGTTTTATCCTTTCACATTTCCAAGCAAAACTAAATGATTTAGCAACATAACATTATTGATCTTTATAAAAAAAAAAAATTACCATTTTATAGTCTGATAACTACTACTTTACTTAAAAATAACTCAGTCTCCTCTACAGAAACTTTGATTTTTTGTTTTGTAGCAAGAACCTTAGGAAATCTGTAAGTTGCAAAAAATTTTTAAGAAATAATGTCAATTATTAAGAAATTCAATTTTTAAGAAATAAGATAACTCTAAGATATTTCAGTTTTGTACAATGTTTCCTAGGAAATGTTTTTAAAATTTAATCAGAGAGAATTGAAAAGAATGATATTATACTCAGAGCATGATTTCAGATACCTGAAAGAAAAATTACAAATATGAGCTTCATTATCAAATCTGTCAGTGAGTTTTAATTTAATGTATTGATGTTTGCACTTTTTCTTTTGAAAAAGAAACAAATGAAACTCTTATACACAAGCAAACAAACACAAACCAAAAATTCCCACACCTTCACACAAGTACTGCTTCCAGAACTTGACTCAGTAGCCGGATGTAAATGAAACATTTATTTCTCTTCCAGCACTCTTGTAGGATATTATCTTTGTTTAATTTGCTTTGAGTAATGAAGCCTAAAGCCAAAATCCTTAACAAAAAAAGAACTAACTCTCCATCTTGCTCAAATACCCTAAACTTAAGAATTAATTGCTTTTCTCGTACTTCTATGTACAGTTTTTCATACTCTATTTGTGCATGGAAATATTACCAAATCACCTGTGATTTTTCCTAGGGAAACAGATTTCTTTTCAGGAATGGATAGCAACTACTTGTTGACTTTATATTACTGCAATGTTTGAGGCAGGACATCTGACAATGCATATATGTACAGACTGCAGGGTTTTGTTGGTTTTTTCCCACCCCCACTTAATAACGTAATAACCAACATTATTGATCTTTATACCCCTTCAATCCACTTAATAACCCCAATCCTGTAACCTTTAGACTCCCAAACAAGAGGACACAGACATATATGGATACTGTTAAATTTTACTTTATGGAACTTCACAGATAGCATCACAGCAAAGGCACCAACAGTGTCATGTTTGTCTACATCCCAAAATTGAACAAAATATTCCAGAGATGTGTGAAATATCTCATGAGCAAAGATATTTCTCTTTTGGTGCAGGCACCACACATAACATGAAAAATTTTTACAACAAAAATTCACAAAGTTAGTAGATAATTTACAGGCCTGCATAATGAAGAAGTGATTTCAACCCCTATGCTGAAATATATAGGTTTTGTTACACTTGACATAAAATGGGAACATTCCAAAATTTTTTAAACCTAAGCTATACACAAAAAAATTGAAATATAAGTAGGGTTTTAAAGTCAACACTTGTAGTAGAAGTAAAGTTTCCTGCAGGGTGTTAATGAATTACTGAATACCAGTATGATATTAATTTATTTACATAATTATTTGCTATTTATTCCCCAGAGATTCATACAATTCCCAGTGAGAAAACGTGATTATTCATCCTGATACACTGAACAACTGAGGCTGAAATATCTTGAGGTTTCAGGGGTTGTTTTGTTTTGTTTTTTTTCCATTTTTAATAATATCTAAATTCAAGAGGAAAAACAGATGAGCTTGATTTGGAAAATTTTGCCAGTGGAAGTCTGTCCTAGTCTCTGGCAATTTCTTCCCAAGATTTATTATCCAGCATTTATACTTTGATTTAAATTAAGAAATACAACCTTCCCACCACTGAGTAAAGTTCCATCTTTCTTGTTAGGATTGACTAATTGCATTATTAGTTAACACTTCTTAACACATTTTGTAATCATTATCTTGCTCTTAGTCTTAAATAAACTAAACAGATTTTAACTCTTAGCTGTTGCAGGACCAACTCCAGAGATAATGTGGGATTTCATAATGAAGAAGGCTGGTGTCTTTAAGATAGCTTCTTTATTTGCATGAGAAAATGAAGTACGCACAATATCCAAGCCTGTGGACTGACAGATGGGAATGGACCTTCTTACATGAAGGTAACAGGTTGTGCCCTATAGCACAGGTGCTGGGTTCTCTTTGTGACAGTTCCCATGTGATGCCAGACAAGTAAGTTGCAAAAAAATTTCCTGTGGCACTCAATATAGTTCCAGAAGACACAAAATGATTGGGTAGTTTCGAGTTAATCTTTCACTGTCTCAGTTCCACATATAAAATATGGAGTAAAAATTAAATTATTTTATGGTGCTGTAAAAATAAAATAATACTTATTAAGCACCTAGTCAAGTATTCACATGGGTGTCTAAATAAGAAATCTGAGGCTTTTGTGATCAGTGAAGCAAAGTGGGAGATAGGAATTAAATTAAAATCTTGCCACTCTTCAATGGCTGCACAGTAAAATATAAATTTTCCTGGGTACAATATAAATGTATTCTACAAAATAAAGAATGTGATCAACACCTTGGCTACAAAAGTTGCCCACTGACTGATTCATGTTAAAAGAAAAAGAATACAAAAGTCAGCATGAAATGGTTGTACAGACAGAATAAAACCTGCTTTTCTCTACGGGAGTTGTGAGATTTTATTCATTAATACACAAGAATTTACTTCTGCTGCATCTTCTGTAGAATAAAAGAGAGGCAGGAAGAATGTGTTTCCAAAATACCTGAGCACAATTGCAATCATTACTGAAACAACAACAGCAACAGCTCTCTGGTCAGTGGCTGCTTGTCCACAGAGCTCAGCAGCAACAGGAGCTCTCACCTTGAGAAGGTCAAACACACAGGAACCCAGAGCAGTCCTTGGTTTCTTTTCCTCTCTACTACTGATGCACTTCGAAATTTTTGCACATTTTAATATTTTTAAAATAGCTTTTTAGTAATTTTGAGAAGAGTATTTACTCCTTGTGCACCACTCTTGTCTCAAAGCTTCTTGTATCTCTCCTACACAGCCCCACGACTCTGCTGGGTTACTTGCAGCCCAAACAGTTGAGGCTCTTGCCAGAGGCTGCACTTGGGAGAGGAGTACAAATTCAGCAGTGTCATTCCACACCCCAACTTAGTGCATTGGATTATAAGACTCAAACTCCCCACAGGAAAAAGTACAAAGGCAAAATCTATTGTAAATAATACTGAGAATCATCTATATGTAAGGACATAGCAACTAAAGACTTTTAGCTCTTAATTAGTTACATATTAATCTAAATTACTAAATCTAAAGTCTTGGTCTATGATATTTATTTATTTGTGACTTCAAATAATATTTATTTGTGACTTCAGTTTGTAACTATAAGTTACTGCACTTGCTGGTTTATAGTCTTTCCTTTCGAGTCATTAGTAAATCAAGATGGTCAACATTTGAAATAAACTTTTCTCAGTTGTGAATAGCTTTAATTCCTATGGTTCATTCACAGAAGAGTCCAGAGACTGCTTTTGAGATCATCGCCATTCTGACTAGACAATTAGCATGCAAGAAATAACTGTGAAACAAAACGTGGCATATCTGAAATAGTTGTAATACAACTGTAAATCAATCTGTGAGGAATAAACTCTGGTAATTCTGTATTTATTGCTTCGTGTATAAAATTAATATTGTATACTGAGATAAAGTAAACAAACTTTGAAGACAAAAATTAAATAATCAGGTGTTTTTCTTGTATACTTTCAATATCTGTTTAATGCTGGGATTAGAGTTAATTGCAAATAGCACTTGTATTCTCCAAAATTGAGATAAGCTTCCCAATAAGGGGAAGTAAGACTGGATTAAGAAAAGCCAATAAGCTGTCTTTAAACATGCTTCATCTGTCTTGAAAAAAATTTTAAAACATTAAAAAATTATTTAAAAATTATTGAAACATGAAAAGTACACATTTGAAATAACTTTGAATATTTTTTGTTTTGTTTTGCATTCTTCCAAGTTGTAAAGTTTATAAAGAAACAAAGTTCACATACAATATTAAGTCAAGATTTAGCAAAAAATGACTAAAGGGAAAAAAAAGAAAATAAAGGAAAATTAGCATTATTGCCATGTAACACTACCAAGTTTCAGTTTCTGGCTCTAGCTGCAGTACTCTCTGAATGTGTCAAGATGGAAGAAAAGTAACATATCCAAAATACTTCACATACGCTAAAATTAGGAATTCCAAAGGGTGGTGCACTTACCAATGTTAACTATGATACAAGAACTCACTAATCATATTTTTTCCTTTCCTTTTCTCCTGTTCACCCTAGCCAGAGCCCATAGTCTGAAAATCATGACCTTTGGTCAAGATCTTCCTGATGAAGGATCACAGGTTTAGAACCTTTTGGTCTGTGACCCAGGATATGAGCAGAGAAAAAAGTAACCAAATTGTAAATATGAGAAATAGCAATGAAAAATGTGTAGATCCTTTCTAAAAACTCAGTATAAGGCTAAAAGGGCTCCAAATGCAGAGAGTCATAAACAAAATTGCAGGCAAGCAAACATAAAATTCCTATCTCAGGAAGACTATCTGGACTAGGACTCCCGAGAATAATCCTTTCAAACTGACCAAAGGAATAATATTAAGAAATCCCCAAAGGCAGAGTTACATTATGTGACAGTCTTCAAAAATGCTTGTCCTTCGACTTCCATTCAATAACTGCTTATCTTTCTAGGAGAATAAGGACAGTTTTAACCACATGGCTTTTTGAAATGATACCAAAAAGGCACAAGAATATTTTAAAAAGTAATGAGCAAAGAAGTATCTAAATCATCAGAAGTTACCTTTTTCTTCAGGGATTTATTTTTTTTTTTCTGCTAAGATGAGCATGACTTAAAGAATTTTGGGAGAACTGCAGAATTCTTGTGTGTTTCTGATCAAGTCCATTCTCATTCTTTATGCCAAAAGTGCCTCGTATCTATATCAGAAGTTCAGAGTCAGAAGTAAACTTTGATTGGAAACCCCTGTGAATTTAGTAAACTGTTGGATGTCTTAACAAAAGAGACAATAATGGAATAAGAAACACTGAAGGTCCTATTTTTGTTTTAAAGAATATAATTTGATTTCATCCCATTACCTCTTTTGCAACTGTGTGCTTTCAGAAGTGATATTTTTCCCTTTCACAGAGATAATATGCATCTATAATTTCCATATGATGTTTTATTCAGGTTCACATCAACTACTATTCTGAAAGTGATTGTGTAGCCATCTTTTAATTGAAATACCTTCAAATGCCTGTTAGCATCCGAAATAAGAGAACGTCCATAAATCAGAAATCTTGTTTAATAATAACCAAAGGTAAATCTAGTTTGAAAACAATAACTGGAAGAGGGAAGGATTTTAAACTTTGATCACCTGTTCACTTTTCCTTACAATTCATTAAACAAGTAGTAAAGTGTTGTAATGAACTAATTTTCTTTCAACAGAAACTCCCCAAATTTAATTTTAAGGTGTGTCATAAATCTTAGGGGATTGAACATTTGGACTCAATTGATTACTAGTTGTGTGCAAGCAATTTTTTTCCTCACACAGCATTGGCAATTTTATCTGACTCAGATATTTCTGGTTTATTTATTTTTGGCAGCCAGAATACATGGTTCCCAGACCAAGGAGGCAGTGACATTTCAAGTTTAGCATGACTTCATTGCAGTCTTTTCTGTCACTGAGTAGGGTTGACAGCCTCCACAGCCACTGAATTAAAAGAGAAGTTGGATGTCAGTAGAGCAACATTGGTATTAACAGCCTCCTGTGTTTTACTACTCATATAGAAGATGAAAACTCTGATGTACGAAGATCTTTGTTACTGTGCTGCAATATTTGTCTGACATGATTCTGCTTGCCTGTGACCAGGATTTGCTACAGCACAGAGAAGATGGTTGTGGATCTGTTCCCATGTGAAGGCCCAAACTGAACAGAAAAAGGCAGGCAGATATGCAGTGACTCTTATCGCATATTGGTTTTTTTCCAAAGCTGCATCACACTGATGCTGCTGCTTTCCAGTAAGGGAAAGTGTCCCTAGCATCATCAGCTTTAGCAGATTGAAGACACCATTATCTTGTTGCTATTAGTCTGTTACATCCCTTTCTCTAAAATTAGTTTAAGAGAAACCTAAAAAACCCTTTGTGGATATTTTAAAGAAGGAGGAGTGGAAATACAGAAGCTGGGATCTCTATATCTTTCCCTTGCCCTGACTTCTAGACTTGTTCAGTTACTTGAGAGTATTTTGGAAACATGCTTGCAAGTGCTCAGAACAAATTCGGAGCTCTTCAGATGAAAGAGGCCATCATAATATTACTCTGTTTCTCTACAGGATCACAGGAAGCACCTGCAGGAAAAGCCTTTGCAGGCATTTGATAAAACTCTGTAAATACTTGTAATAGCATAAGCACAGCAGCCAGGAATGACTGCTGGCAGTCGTGCTTTGCTGCTCACTTACTGTGTGAACTAACATCCCAATGCCTCTGAAACTCATTGTGTCTGTAAAACAGAGATAATATTCACGGAAGTGTTTGTTGGGAATTAATTAGCTATTATTTATGCACTGATCCTTTAAAAACAAAACCAATCCATTCACTGTTTTTTACATCCCTGCTCACTTAAATAATAAGAATAATAAAATAAAAAAATCAAATGACAGAGATTCATCGACTTTGGTGCCCAGAAGGGAGCATTATGATAATCTGTTCTGGAGTTCAGTAGACTCAGTGCCAACCTCCATGAAATAGTTCAGCTAATGAGTTCTCAGTCTGATCTATAGTGCACCATTCATAAAGTTATGCAGTCTTGATTACAAAACTGAAAGTGATGGAAAATCAAATTTATCACACCCCTACAGAAGCTCTTCAACACTTATACTCAGTGTTAAAATATGCATTATTTCTACTTGGTTTGTCCATCCAGTCACTGGATCTTATTACATCTTTTCTCTATATCTACCAATAACTCACTATCATGGATAACTTCTCCTTTTTAAGAGCCTGGCAAAATGGGATGAGAAAACACTGGCTATGTTTCTATAACAATAAAATAATCAGATAATTAAGCAAAGTCAGTAATTTGTCTGGAACAGCATTCAAAATGACAGCATGATCTGGATTGCAAAACCTTTTCAGGCTCTCTTTTAAAGCCACTTCCCACTATGGAAGTATAAAATCATACTAAAATAACGGAATGGTTTTCCATTAATTTTTTTGTGGAATTCATTCTACTGTCATGCCACTGTCTTAAATACCAAAGCTCAAAACAGGATCACCAAAAGATTTCAAATTATCACTCACATTATGCATTATAATCTAGCTAGAATTGCTATATTGTATAGTAACAGAAAACTTTCAGGCAGTCTCCAGTGTGCTTCATACAAACTCATCTGTGACTTAATGATATAGCAATATGATATAGCAATATGGTAACACAATAACTCATACTTCCATTTAAAAATTGTCAATCCTTTTTCTGTTCGGATAAGTTCTGTGTGATCCAAACTGATTACTTAGAATAACTGATTTAAATATTAAGTGGCTATCATATTAATACATCAGAGGCCATGGTTAACACCTAGTTTTTAGGAAGAATGTAACAAAAATTCAATCCATCTTTGCATAAAGATATACACACAAACACACATATACATATAATTGTTTGGACTTGTTAAGATAGGCTCGCTTATTGAAAAATAAAAAAGTATGCTTTAGACAGGAAGAAAAGCAAAGGAAGGAGGGAAGAAAGCAGCAGTAATAGATCCTTGTTTTCAGCAGCTTTTCATAAATTCTCTTGGGAAGCTAACTGAATTTCATTGAAGGGAGTGAATCAATGGTCCTTCATAAAAAGAAAATCAATTAGAAAGTCATTACCTGAAAATTAGCACTCAAAAAACAAAATTCCATTTTAAAGCCAATTAGACTGCATGTCAGTACTAAGTTGAATTGCATTTGCATTGATGTATGCAGAATGATTAACATCCTCAATCCCTAAGAAACGTAGAGAGTGAAAAATTAAAGAACATGTTTAGAGACACTGCTGAATTTATTTTTTGCAAGCTATTTATCTCAAGCAGCAGATGACTGTGCCGGGCTTTTAAACAGCTTTACATTGTATATCTCAAGTTCTGATGTTATTATTGGAATTACAACACTTGAGGAAACCACTCTTCTGCTCCCTATCATGACAACACACAGGAAGACAACGGCTAATGTAAAAGCCAGAGAGGGGGCAGAAGGCAAGTGCCCCAAGAAACTCTTTCTCCCAGTAGCTGGGCAGAGTCCTGGCACGATTTGTATTTTCAGCCCCACTGGAAAGACAAACAGCATTAAGTATGAGAATGAGGAGTAGACAGCATCTCACAGAAGAGTTAAAATATCCTCCTGGGCTGGAACTGGACAATCAACCCATCCTGTTTATAGCAATAGCGTTAATCCATTTTGCCTGGGTCTGCCAGAGCAGAAAGAGTGGTATATCCTTCCCTCACTGGACTGGGCTCAGTAAAACAGGAAGTAGCAGAACCCAGCCTCTGAAGATGGGATGCTGCAGCTTGCAATGTTGAAGAGGCACTCTGATAAGTATGGAACAGGGCATTGCATCTTTGAAAGGGAGAGGGCACTGCTTCTACAGCTACAACCAGAGGTTTATCTTAAAGACACGAGACGAAAATAGAAGAAATAAGACACAGAAATATGAATTCATTACAGAACATCAAGCACATCATAATCATTTACTTCACATCATGCACACACTTACGTCAAATTAGGTTAAATGACTAAAATGTTAAGTGCCATCTTGAAAAGAGACACTTTGTTGAGTTGGGGTAAAATTTTTCAATAGTCAGTTGAAGAGGTGACAGAAGCGGCATTAGTGGTGATGGAAGTCAGTCTTGGGGTGACTGATGGATTTTGCTGCATGGGAGGATCCCAGGCTCAGGGAGACCTGATCAATAGCCCACAGTCTCCTTGGCAGCCGTTTGGAGCCAATCAGACAAGGAGGGGACACTGTCAGGATCTGCTGCCAGGGCATTGCCATTTAAAGGGCTCCAGGGAGTGCGAGCAACCATAAGGGCAGCAAACATTGGGCAAAAAGGATGTGGCACACTAGAAGGATGTGGGACATTAGAAGGGTGTGGCATGGCTATTTGCACTGATGTTCGCACAGGCAGGTCACAAAGGAAGGGCACAGAACCTAGGGAGTGAGTCACCACCCATCAAACATTCCATTTAGGCTTTTTAGGAAAGACGGGTGAGGGAGACAAGTTGGGGTGCAGCCTTCAATGTCAATAACTGTCTGGAGAGTATGGAATTCTACTTAGGGAAGGACGAGGATCCAGCTGAGAGCTTGTGGGTGAAGAATAAAGGGAGGGCAGGGGCAGGATTTGTTGTAGTGGGGGTCTGCTATGGGTCCACCGATCAGAATGCTGTGGATGAAGCTCTCTGTAGGCAGACAGGAGCAGCCTCATGCTTGCACACCCTGGTCCTCATGGATTTCAGCCACCCAATATCTGTTGGAGGTACAGCATGACAGGGCACAAGCAATCCCAGAGCTTCCTCAAATGTGTCAACAACTTCCTTAGACAAGTGATTGAGGAGCCAACAAGAAGGTGCCATACTGGACCTTGTGCTCACCAAGAGGAAGGAGCTGATGGGGAATGTAGTGCTCTGAGGCAGCCTTGGCTGCTGTGACCAGGAGGTGGTGGAGTTTATGATCCTGAGGACAGCAAGGAGGACACCCAGCAAGCTCACTGTCCTGGACTTCAGGAGAGCAGATTTTGGCCTCTTCAAGGACCTATTTGGTAGTGTCCCACTGGCTAGACCCCTGGAAGACAGAAGGGCCCAAGATTGCTGGCTGAATTTCAATGATCACCTCCTCTAAGCTCAGAAGCAAGGTATCTCAACAAGGAGGAGATTGAACAAAAATGCCAGGAGGCCCCTATTAATGGGTAGAAAGCTGCTGCGCAAACTTAAAGCAAATAAAGAAGCTTTCAGGAAGTGGATGTAAGCACAGGTGGCCTGAGAGGAATACATGAAAATTGTACAGGAAGCTAGGGACAAGGTTAGGGAAACCAAAGCCCAGTTAGAATTGAGCATGGCCAGGAGGACTAAGGATAACAGGAAAGGCTTTTACAAATATATTGCAAGCAAGAGAAAGACTAGGGATAATGTGCATCCTCTCTGGAAGGAAATGGGACACCTGGCTACACTGGACAAAGAGAAGGCTGAGGTTCTCAACAACTTCTGTGCTGCTGTCTTCAACAGCAAGTGCTCCAGCCACACCACCCAAGTTGAGAAAGGCAAATGCAGGGACAGGGAGAATGAAGATCCTGAGCCCACTGCAGGAGAGGATCATGTCCAAGACCATCCAAGGAACCTGAATGTGCACCAATGAGGTTCACCTGTGGGTTCTGAGGGAGCTAGCAGATAAAGTTACTAAGCCACTATCCATCATTTTTGAAAAATCCTGACAGGTGAATTCCCTGATGACTGGGAAAAGGGAAACCCAAGTCCCATTCCTGAAAAGGGAAAGCAAAAGACCTGGGTAACTACAGACCAGTCAGTCTCACCTCTGTGCCAGGCAAGGTCACGGAGCAGATTCTCCTGTAAACTGTGCTAAGGCACAAGGAAAAGAAACATGTGACTGGTAACAGCCAAAATGGATTCACAAAAGGGAAATAATGTCTCACAAATCTGGTGACCTTCTGTGACAGGGCTACAGCATTGGTGGAGAGGGGCAGAGAAACTGACATTGTTTACCTGGACTTATGCGGAGCGTTTGATACTATCCTGTACAACACCCTTGTCTCCAAGTTCGAGATATGAATTTGGTGGATGGACCACCTGGCAGATAAAGAACTGGCTGGATGACCTCACACAAAGAGTCCATGTTGAGACCAGTGACAACTGGTATCTCTCAGGGGTTAGTACTGTTATCCAACATTTTTGGTCGTGACATGGACTGTGGAATCAAGTGCCCTCTCAGAAAGTTCACTGATGACAGCAATCTCGGTGGTGGTCCTGTTGACACACTGGAGGGAAGGGATAAGGCCACCTAAGGAATTTTGACAGGCTCGAAACGTGGGTAGATACAAACCTCTTTAACTTCAATAAAGCCAAGTGCAAGATCCTACATCTGGCTCAACAATCCCGGACACATCAATGGGTTGGGGGGAGAAGGGATTGAGAGCAGCCCTGAGGAAAAAGACTTGGGGGTGACAGGTGATGAAAAACTCGACATGAGGCAGCAGTGTGTGCTTACAGCTCAGAAAGACAATCGAATACTGAGCTGCATCCCAAGGAGTGTGGCCAGCAGGTCAAAGGAGGTGATTCTGCCCCTCTACTCTGCTCATATGAGATCCCACCCGGAGCACTGTGCAGTTCTGGTGTTCCCAGTGTAAGGAGGACATGGAACTGTCAGAGCAAGTCCAGAGGAGGCCATGAAGTTGATAAAATAACCGGAGAACCTCTCCTATGAACACAGGCTGAGAAAGCTGAGGCTGTTCAGCCTGGGGAAGAAAAGGTTGCATGGAGAGTTCATAGAAGCTTTCCAGTATCTGAAAGGGGTGTACAGGAAAGCTGGGGAGGGAGCCTCCGTCAGGAACTGTTGTGATAGGACAAGGAGTAATGTTTACAAATTGAAAGAGGGGAAATTTAGGTTAGCTATAAAGAAGAAATTTTCTATTTTGAGTGTGGTTAGACACTGGAACAGGTTGCCCAGGGAGGTTGTATGTCACTGTTGAGCCGCTAGCAGAGGGAGAAGACCTCCGACTCAGTGTAGCATAAAAGATCTGTATTTTTTTATTTTTCCAACTTATATAGACTTTTCAAAGGTCACTCAGATTGGTCAGTCCGAAACCTCACCCTAAGCCTACTGGCCAGGCCCGAACTGCACACATCTCGAGAAACTGTCTTAATAACATCCAAACTTTATCTTTGTTTATAAAAACACATGAAAAAGAGAAAAATTCTCATGGGAAAGGTCTGTGATAGCCACAGTTGTGGATGCCCCAACACTGGCAATGTTCAAAGCCAGGTTGGATAAAGCCTTGAGCAACTCAGTGTAGTGGGAGGTGTCCTTGCATCTGGCAGGTGGCATTGGAACCGGATGATCTTTGAGGTCCATTCCCTTAACTATGTCTATAATTCTATGATTCAAGAGCTTAATTTAGGTGATATATTGAAGTGACAGATATGCTAGACTACCAAGACATTCCTACCAACTCAGCAGATGAGACACAGGAAGTCTGATACTAGCCAGCAGCTTCTGGCCAGGCAACACACCTGAGGTGTCTCAGCTGGTTCTGTGTGCCTAAATTCAGGAAATGGATTTTCACAGTAGGTGCCTAGAATGCACATATCTGCGTATGAGATTAATCCTGCCCCAGGGTTCTCTACTTATCTTCTAGAAATAGAAACTTATTTCAGTGAAGAAGCTTAGATAAAAATTCTACTTGTTCTGGTAACAGTTACTTGCACAAATAGATGTATTCTAGGTATTCTATGCCATAGAATAGAAGGTTCACATGCTAATTCATATATATTTCTTCAGTTATACTGATCAGTGTATTTGCTTTTGGGCTCAGTTATGACAGATGACTTAGGAACAAAAAATACCAAAATCCTATTAGATTGCATTTATGCTGGAGTAATTTGTCTGGGTCAGCAAATTCATCACTATGTTTAGTCTTAATAATTGAGTGAAAACATTGTCTCAAATTACTTTGCCATCAAACCATGGTCCCAAAATCTAGGAAAAATTCCTTAAAGTGTTAACCTGGACCTATGGAGTGGTACTGTAAACACAATAATGAAAAAAATTGCATGTCTAAAGTTAATACAAATAACAGAGTGAAATAGTTTTGGGTTTTTTTTTTTAAGACTGTTACTGGAGTTTTATATTTACAAAATCCAAAACCACTACTTTTGCTTTTTATTTTTTTTCTTTTTGTATTTGCTTATTTAATCAACAGCTAACAAAAATTACTTTCAAAACAGTGCAACTTTATATTGCTCTAGCATACAGGATAAAAGACAGTTATAAAATAAAAATATATCAAAATTAGGTGTCAGTGTAAGAATATAAAGAAAAGTTACTAAATGTTCATTTATATTTCACAACTGTAGCTCAGGTTTTTTACCTCTGCTTCCAAATAACCCCAGTGTATCTTAGCTGAATACCTAGACATCTAAGTCACTGCCTATGTTTAGGAAGGTGATTTGCTTGCTCATGAGAGGTCCTCCTAAGAGGAAGGATTTTAGAACTTTTCTCAGCAAGAATACTGAGTACCTTATCTTTTGCTCCAACAGGTCAATCAGTAAGTCAGCTCTACTTTCTTTGCACATCATCTGTAAGTTAGGATGCTGAGGGCTGACTTCTCACGTACTTTTTGTGTTAAGGGAAAAAAGAACTATAGCAGTAAATGATGAGAATATATAAGAAGTTGGTTCTAATCACAGCTATGCAATGCTGTACTCCTGAAAGTAGCATTAAACCCTTAGGGCCATGCTGGAAAATTGTTGTGTGGAGCTGAAACTATGCACTTGCCTTTGACAGATACATCTTGACATAATATTTGAAATATTTGAGCGAGTGACCTGACCCATTCTAGGCCCAAGTGAGGCCCTGCATTTCTATTCAGGGGAAAGTTTGTCAATTCAGACATCTGTAAGACTTCTGTACTATTTATACTTCTACCTAAATTATGAATTTAAAGCAAATATGTCTTCTCAGACTGTGAGTGTACTGATGCATCTTAAAGGCCAAAAAGTTGTAAATGAGGCAAGTTTTGTAGAAAGAGCCAAACAATAAGTATTGTGATATTAGTATTGGGCTCTCAAAAGCTTAAAACAGGGAAAAGAACATAGTGCGGTAGGGAAGAAGAAAGAACAACAACAAAAAAACAAACAAAAAACAAACAAACAAAAAATTAAAAAAAAATTTGCAATTATAGAGCCAGCAAATACATGGACATTCCTGTCAACTTCTGCTGACAAAGACCTGGAACAGCAGAAATCTGGAAATTAGTGGTTACACTGGGTATTTTCTGGGTCTGATTAAGTCTCTGGTTTATTTCAAGTTGATTTCATGTTTCAGGAACAGCAAAAATTTTAAGTATTGCCTGCTCAGTAGGGTAAGACACTCCCAGATTGCAGGTGCTTTTATCAGCAGAGCCTTCCAGAATGCCATCTAGAATTTCATTAAGATAGTATAGTGAAGAAATAGTATATTTTCAAAAAATCCTTTACTATAATTATTAGACAGGGTTGAGTTTTTAAAAAAAGAAAAAAAAATTGGTGTGAATTTTTAAAAGAAATTCACAAGTATTTTTCTAAATAGATATGATCCTAACATTAATGAAAAGTTCTTCTGTTAGTAGAAATCTATACAATCCTGTATCCCTTGCTTATGCTTCAATAAAGGACAAAACATCTTCTCCTTAAGCAGTAGGGCTGATCATACGGAGTACAGAAAAATTTATATACAGAATACATGTCATTGTTGACACACATGATGTCATATTTCCTCCTTCTGCATAGATCCCCTCAAGAAGAACCTCTTATTAAATTACAGTCTGAAAAGAGATGATGATTAGAAAATAAAGTTTCAGGTAGAAGAGAGTGAATATTATTTGTGGATTTGGCAAAAAGTACTAAACAGAAATATTGTCTTGCCACATGACAGAAATTATGAGACAATGTAAAAAGCTACTATGCTGTGATAATTGAGTAAAGATATTGGTGTTAGGAAACAAATACTCAGGTGGGCTTTTCTTTTCCTTAAGATAGACAAAAATGGATGTAGGCTGCAAAAGCAAAATAACTAATAAAAAAGAATGGTTCAGAATGAAAATGATCACATCAGAAACAAAATCTGTAAACACAAGGTCTGACACAACTAAGAAGACAAGACTATGCTTATTCAAAACAGGCTGGAGAAAATTATGCATGAAATAGTAGTTTCTTTTGCAAGGATTTATGAATCTTTCAAATTTGGAGAATAGAGAGTGAGGAACAAAGACATGGGAAATGACAAGGATTTGAAAATAAGCTACATATTTGTCAAGTTCTAGAAAGACAAAACAGCTTCCTAAAAATCTACAGACTTTGAACACTAAATATATTTTGAAGCAAATAGCAAAGACAGATGATTAAATCTCTGGGAAACAATAAAATCCATCAATGGCAGAGCTAAACTAACCCATCCGACATCTCTTCCACAAGAAATTTTATTTGGGTTTTTTTTAGGCAAATTTCAATGTACTGTTTGTTATTCACTCATGAAAGATTAGAAATTGAGAAAAAGAAGATAGCAAATAGTGTCAGCTTGGAAAAGGAGCCAAGAGAATATGATAAGTGAACTAAGAGAAGAGATTTCTTTGGTTGAGTCCTTCAAGAATCATTCTTGGATTTGTATTACTTCATTAATAGCTTGGACAGAGAAAATAAGACATGTGCTAATGAATGCACAGGTGACATAAAGTTTGAAGTTTCTGCCAAGGTCAAGGAAAAACTATCAAACAGGAACAATGCACTAAAGCCTAAGATAAAGCTAAATAGTGTAAAGCCAAAGAACCTAACCTAGGAACCAAATGACAATTTCTTCTATTATTTGGGCAAAAGTAGGTAATAAATGAGGTGCACGGATTGTATTATCAGATACCAAACCAAAATGAGTAATAAATCTTTCTTCAAACATGTCAAAAGAACACAGACTTCTAGACACTTTGAAATACTAACAGATAAATAAACAAAATATAAAAGGAAAACAATGGCATAAAAGTGAAATTCATTCTTTGCATTCACTGGATGAAATGGGGGTGATCTCCCTTGAGAATTTCTTCTTTCTAAGGAGTTTTGTCAAGGATTCAGTTTGAAGCAGTTTTGGAACAAATAGTCAGAATGAAGACTAACAAACCATAAAGGCCAGACAGTATTCATCCATGGGCTCTAAAGCAACTCAGAGATCAAACAACTGAATTATTAACAATGGTGAATATAAATTCTTACCTGAAACTGCTATGGTTTGCCTCACCATAGGAGGGTGTAAATTTTAAAAAGTATCCTTCAGAGAGCCAGGGACAAAAAGAAATCAGTAAGGTTGACATCTATGTTAGACAAAGTCTTAAAAACTAGAATAAGGAAATTACTCTGGACACACAAGTAATTATGGTCTACCTGAGAAGAATAATCTTGACTTTTACGAAATAATCCTTCATTATTTTGGAACCCACTGAAGTCCATAGAAAGAGCAAATATGCATGTGGATAAAGGTGATCTGGTTAATGTAATCAATTAAACTCCACAAGTCTGTGGAAAATATTCCTCACCAAAGACTTCTCAGGTGAAGAAGCCTTAGAGTCAAAGGAAGGTCCTTTGGTTAAAATGGCTAAAAGAGAAGCATTAGACAATGTTGAATTCTAGTGTTGGAAATCTGTAGTGGAGTTGCTCCGATGCCTGTACTGCTCAGCACACTCGTAAGCTATATGGGAAAGAGGGTGAGCAGAGAGACAAGAAAGTTTGCTGATGGCACTAAATTATTTAGAGTGAGTGGTAAGGGTGAGAGAATACTGTGAAGAATTGCAGCAGAAAATGTCTTATGAACCTGAATGACTGGAATTAAGTGTAGATAAATGTAAAGTGCCACATGGGGAAAAGAATATCCTAATTTCACATAAAAATTATGAGCTCTGAGCTAACCATTACTATTCAGAAGAGAGACCTTAAGATTACAATAGATAGTTCTATGAAACAGTAATTTCAATGCTCAGTAGCAGTTAAAAAGTAAATTAAGTGCTACTACAGGAGTACAGAGAGAAGAGTTATGCCACTGTAAACAATGATTCATCTACAGTTTGAACACAATGTGGAGGTCTAGACCCTAATCTCAAAAAGGATATGAAAAAGGAGCTGAAACTTTTGTATGAAGAACAACTGTATAATCTGTAAATTTTTGATCTGGAAAATAAATCACTTTATTGGTATATGAAGAAGCTCTACAAAATCACAAGGTACGTGGAGAGAACATAAGAGGGATCAACTTTTCGCACTTTCTGTCTAAAGGTATATTGGGCACCAAAAGAAGGTAGGTTCAACATTTCAAAAAGAGATGAAGCTCAGACAAGGGGCAGAAGTTTATAATATTTATTACCACAATCATAGGTACTATAGACCTCTGTGTGTGTGTGTCTAAGAATGGGAGGTGCAAAGGCAATAGGAAAGGATCCACTGAGGCTTGCTGAATACATATGACTCAAGAAGTCTTTCAGCTGAAACTAATTAGAAGATAGAAGTGTTTTACAGGGAAGCATTATACATATTCTCTCCAATTTTATTTTTCCCCAGGCATTTCCTTAAAAACAACGTGGGAGACACAATAGAAGGATCTTTCATCTGATTAATTATGGCCATGCTAAAATAGTTCTTATTCTGGTCCATGCAGTACAGGCATGTAATGTTGGGTCCCTGCTATATTGCAATATAGGAAAGATAATCTTGATCTTCATGTATCTCTACTTCATATATTTCAAATTCTTTTTCTTCCAGCAGAAATAAGTAATAATTAATGCTGTTTTGTAAGACATCAGAAAATTTCCCTGTTCATTGTATAGGCAACTCATCTTTAAAACCCTAAAACATTAAAAGGGTATATAGAAAACACACTCAGAAATAGCACAGAAACAGAACTTCTGTCCTACCAGAGAACGACAGATGTATTTAGTACCTTATCACTATTGTTTCTAAAATCATTGAATAAAGTAAAGGCTAGCAAAAAAAGACAAAGATGTGATAAAAATTGCAGTGTTTATCAAATATACATTACTAAAATTAAGATAGAAGTTGGGAAGAGGCTTCTGACCAGCATCGGGGGGAAATTATGACATAAACTTCAAACAGTTAGCAAGGCTAGGAAATCTAACTCAGAGAGGCTGAGCCTTCATTTGGCTAAGCTCTTACACAAATGCAGCTGCTACAAAAAGTGTCACACAATCAGATATTAGTATTTAAGAGGTCTCTGGTAGATACTTTTCCTATGCTGGGACTTTTTTCAGGTTTTGGGATTTTTTTTAACTGATAAATAGATTTAAAAATAATATGTAATCTCATTTTGGTGAGTTTCAACAAGTTTTACGACCAGATTGTGTCAGAATGCCTCAACAAACTAGGAAATTTATTTCTGTCAGACTGCTAGTGGTAGCTTCGATCACAGTTACAGAAAATTAAACAGAACAGCTGTCAAATATCAGGTTGCTTGATGGTTTATTCATGTGCAAACACCTACTTCAACAGTTTGATGCATAGAAACTGCTTCCCAGAAGTGTTCTCTATTTAGAAAGTGAGACAAACAGCTCAAACTTGGTGCCTGAAAATGACTTGGTTTTTCTTGGATCATAATGTCTGACAGACTACAAGACAAAACTATATATTTTTCTTGTGATTAACATGAATTAAGTTAAACAATATTTACAATTTTTCTTGCCTAAATCCAAGAAAAATATACTTTCTTTAAAATAATTTCAACTAAACACAGCTCTCTTCAGTGAGGAGCACTTCTTCTGTGGTCTGTGCGGTAGTACACACACATAGAAACAGAGCAGATTTCCCACTCTGTAAGAATTCCTGATATTCAAAATATCCATGTATGTGTCAATGACAAATGATATTATTGGTAGTAGAAGTCTTTTTTCTTTATGGACATTTGCCTATGGAAGGAGCTTTGTTCACAAAAAAATTCACTTAGTGTGGATCAAGGATGAACTGCTGTTGAGCTATGCTAACACTGGAAAATATAACAGAAATAATAATTTGGAAGGATGTTTTCACTATTATTTGTTACAAGTTGCCTAACAATAAGAGGACCTCTCTACGTGGATTTCCCTATCTCTAAAAATCCTAGGCAGGCTTTGCAGAGTGCAGCATGAAATAGAGCAGAAGGGTGGATAAATAAGAAAAGGCAAAGCTTGCAAAAAACCCAAGAAATTTAAATCAAATATAGGAAACCAGAAAGAGGATTCAAAGTGAAATCCAGGGTTCTACATCAGCACATACGGAAAGTGATCTCAGTAGTTATATCACAGATGAACTAGAGTGAATATTTCGTGTGTCTGAGGGGTCACATGAGTTAAGTATATCTCTAATCAAAACAGAAAATCACTCATATATATATATATTAATCACTAGGTCTCAGGAGCAGCCTAGATGTACTCGGTTCCCAGAGGATCATTTTCTTCACACCCCCAACAGCAGGACATGAAGCTGAGAAGGGATGTCTACAGCCCTTAATGAAAAGACCATTGAGAAGAATGCAGAAGGTGCAATTACTGGGAAATGAAGAGAGGCTGCTGCTGAAGGTAATGTGTATAGCTGAAAGCAAAGGAAGGTAAAAAGGACATGTCTCAGAGAATTTTTAACAATGAAGTTGTAGCCACTGGGATGACATCTGCAGGTAAGGAAGAAGAAAAAGCCACCAACAGTAGGCAGGAAAGCTGTCAAAAAAGGACAAATAGTGTGTATGAGAAAACTTCTCTGATATCACTGGGAATAAGTAGGTATGTGCACAAAGAAATCCCTTAATGAATATGAATGGAAGCTGCATTGACATGGGTAAGAATTAACATTTTCAAATAAAGGAAATAGCAATAGGAAGTGCACTACTATTGTTTAGAAGTCTTTCATACACACACACTCTATTTAATTTTTTATATGCCTTAGACTACAATAGAGAATGTTGTAGCAGGATTTTACATTCCTATGCTCTTATTTTTTGTACTATTTTCCTACCCAAAATTTTGCTTCCTTTTATAGATCTGGTTCTTTAAATAGAAAAGATATTAATAGATGTAATTGCTACCTTTTCTTGACAGAGACAGATTTTTTCATACAAATCCAGAAGAGTAGCTAGCACAAGGGTTTTCAGTTTCCCAGGAGTATTTCCAGTTCCCAGGCATATTTCCAGTTCCAGACTGCACTATGCATTACAAGGTACTTCAATACGTGAGTGGACAACAGCAGTTTTACAAAGGCAAAAAAAACCCAAGAAAATCTCTTTTCCTTAGCTATTTAAACTTTTCTCAGGGAGAGATTTAACACTTGAACAAGTTTCAAAACCACTCCAGGCAGTATGATATGAACTAATTTTAACATGTTTCAGTACATTAGTTTTAAGGAATAATACTTCCTTGCTATAACGTTGTCCAAGTCTCTTGGCTAAAATAAACCACTGGACATCAGGAAGATTTTATATTTCTGTAATAGGAGGCCATATTTCCTACTTACATCCATGTCCCCCTGCATAGCACACAGTCACAGTGGTTGTACATCCACATATATGTACCAAAATTCATTAAAAATCCAGAAAGCCTGGTATTTAGGGAAAAAAAAAAGTATAAAAATAATGAGGAATTCCTGGCTGCTTTGTTTTTGAAGATCAGACATTTTATGGTTGTTTCTATACTGAATTGACAGCTTGACAAAAAGGAAATAACATTTTGAAATAGTGTTTCAGTCCTTGACAGATGATTCTAAGTTTTACTTTAAATTTCATGGAATTTTCTATGACTTTAAAAATGAAGTTGGGATTTTTTTTCCATTTTTTACTCAGTCATACTGAGTACGGAAGCAAAAAGTTAAATTATATTTGATCAAGAGTCTATGTCATAAACTACGTGCATGTTTTGTCACCCACTCTATGTGCTTTTTCCTAGTGCTCCTGAAATATAGAGTCCCACTCATATTTCATACTTACATTTTTGTGGTTAGTAAGATGGAGGGACCCTGTGTGTATCATTAATATTTTGTTGATACTATTGTTTCTGCTATGTTTTCTTCTTTCTCCATAGATACACAGCAGGAAATGAAGCAGCAAACACAAGTAATATCAGTTTGTTTCTATTTTAGTATCAGGAAGAATTCAGACAAAGGCAAAAAGCATCCTGAAGTGCTCTGTGAAATTTGCCTTCACTGACTGGGAAGAATAATGAAAAAAAATATAATAATCTTTTGATTTGGCTAGGTCACTCTTTCATTTTCCAGCTAAGTCTTCTGACATAGCTACTGCTGGGAATGGATTTTTGAAGACAAATCTTGACTAAGAACAACTGATCTATCATATGGTGCTTATTATCAATGAATTAATCAAGTACCTTTATATATATTATCTATATATCATTATTAATCTACTGTATTTTCATATCCAAATGCAGACATTTTAGAAGGATAGATTTATGGTTTTCTCTGTTCAACTCCTTTATACACTAAAATATATATTTTGTGAAAGTTGTAAAATCAATATATACCTAGTAATTTTTTTTTAAATTGTGAAATCTAACTGGTGTTTTATTGATACACTATGACCTTTGACTAGTGAAAAAGGGACTCCTAAACTATTCTATTAAACTGCTCAAAACTTACTGCTGTATGATGTATCATCTATCAGAATTTATAATTATTTTCTTAGGTATTGTAATTTCAATTTATCTTTTTTCCTTTCTGCCAGAGTAATAAAAAAGACAATTACACTACTCCATCCTTGCCTTGAGTGTATATAGGAAAAATTCAAATAATCAAAATTAATTCTCATTATGTTTTTACCTTTTGCTTTTCTCCAGCTTTAATAGGCATGTGATTTAGCAGTACTACTTAATAACTCAAAAAAGCACACAAGTAAGTAGCACTCTGAACTTAGAGAAAAAGGTATTTCCACATTTATTTTAAAGATTTTTAAAAAAGCATAAAATCCTAAACAATTTCTGTATAGTATTACCTCATAAAACATTATGACAATTCCTTTTAAGTGTTTAAGGCGTAAAAAGCAAAAGATATTGAAAGGTCACAGGCTGTCTAATATTGCAAACTACTCCTCAGTCTATTTTAAACTGATTGACTTTTCTCTAACTACTGTCTGTCTCTTCTGTTCTTTGCTGTTTTCTCAGTTGTGTTTTATAGACTGAAGTTATGTCTCCAGTGCTAAATTATTTATGAAAAGTATACAGTTTAACCAGACTATAGTGTTTGATTTCTTTCTATTCCAAACAGAGTCTTCAGGTTGAGGGGAAAAAAGTTCATTTTGTAGCTCTTTGTGCCATCTGATAATTTTGAATACTATTGTAACAGGAGACAATTCTGCTCCACCCAGGTGAATGTTTAATACTCTCATTAAAAATGTACACAGAGATAATTTTATATGTGCACGTACTATTTCAACTTTCATAATCCCAACACACCTCATGAACTGTTTGAATACCATCTGGCATACAGCAGTATTTTTTCTCCTTCCTAAAACAAGAACCAACTGCAGAGAGAGCAATTAAATGTAACCACAACAAAACCGCAACAACTTGAAGTAGGGGAAGTAGAATCGCACAGAATATCAGTCTGTTAATCAACTTTAAATTGATTGCCCTCATCTAGTGAACAGAACCAGTGCATTTTTAATGGTGATTTTCTGTATTGCATATATGAGCAATCTGGTTCATGTGAGACCTAAATGCCCTAAAATTCCTAATTATCTTAGAGGTGGGAAAACTTTTAAGATATATGACAGAGGTGTTCGGCCTCACAGGACTGTTACTGATGATATAGACCACACAAAACTTGCATCTACATCAGCAAGATGTTACAGAATATCCGACTGATTCCTTAATACTCCAAATTAGAAAAAACCCCAACATTTAGCTTATGCTTTTTATGTGTTTGTTGGAGTCCACTATGAATGTCTGACAAATACCTGTCGCAGGTGAAATGGCTGCATACCATCAACCAGGCAGCCTCTACTGAACTAGGCAGGTTATTTTATTGTCCAAAAATGGTGCAAAGTAAGCTAATAGAGCACTCTGCTGACTTCAAGGCATTCTGTCACATGAGGGATATCTCACAGCATGAAATAACCTAATCCATAATAACAGCTGAATAATTGATAATTAATGGGCCTTTCCAGAAGTGTTGGGATTTAGAGATGGTGGTTTAACCTTCAAAACCAGTCAAATAGTAACAGCATTTTTAAGACTTTATACTATTCTCCTGAGGTACAAGTATTTTGACATGATTTTTGTTACCCCATCAAACACATTAACAACTACCTTTTGTCCCTACTTCTAAGTACAAGTATGGAAATACATTAAATTATTCTTTCAGGATTTCAAGTTTGCCCTAAGACTGTCAGCTTTTTCTCATATTTCATTTTTGCAGTAGGAAAACAGTAGAAAATTCTTCGATATTTACACTTTTTAAGTGTTTTGCTTTAAGTCCCTGACATCACATTCACTCTTGACCCACTTAGCAGTTTTGTCTAATGTCTATCTTCCTTGCAAATAGTCTATTATTTTCGTATTACCAATTCAATTTCTACTACTTTTCCCTTATTCACCAGATTTTTTGTTCAGAAGTTTGACTTGGTATTTCTAGTGTTTGATGAATTCTTATTTCTAATTAATAACAGCTACTGAATGCTGTAACTTTTAAAGATGAATACTTTCAGCAAGGTCTCTGAAATAATTTGACTGCATTTGATGTACTTTTCCTTCCAGCTCTTTTGTAATTTATATTAAGTGTTCTCTAATGATTTTCAGAAATGCTGCAGTATCACACAAGATTATTTTTGGTTTACTTGTTCGGAGACTGATGTCTAGTGCAAGAAGTTGTTAGTTACACTGATTCAGTCAAGAGTAGATCTGAAGTGATGAAATTAACCTCCAGTAATAGGAGAGTTTTTCAATTAATCGAGGAAAGGGAAACTTGGGTACAGAATCATAGCACAGTGAGTGCTGCATGGTGCATCATCCATGCCATAGTTAAGAATGCACATTTCTCAAAGTATCTTGGGTTTCTGAATATGAACCTTTGCTTCTCTCATACTACAAATATTTCTGTACATAACTGTTCCTATTTTTCCTTGTATCAAAAAACTCTCCCATATCTCTAAGCCACTTGGATGTAGTTGAAAACTTATTTCTAGGAAATTATATAAGATTTATATATAATTATATATAATTATATATATAGACTATATATAAGAAAAAAGTGTATATTTATACATACTTACACATAAACATAGATGCATATATATATATATATATAT
>VZRM01003044.1:24093-55036 GCA_013397955.1 Grantiella picta | reverse complement strand
AGCCAGATGGATTTATTCTGTTGGCATATAAGCGTTTTAGTACTTTACAGTAAGATAGCTAAACTACAAAGACTGTTAAAACTTTCTTTTTAAGAGGAAATGCAGTAGTTTATGGAATCTGTGCATACTTGCACTCCAGCAGTTTTCACTTTTTCTGTCATTGTGTTTACTGTGTCAAATGACTGTTTAGCCTCCTTCATTCCACAAAATAATGAGGAGAGTACCTTTTCTACTGGGACTGTATTTCAGCCATACATTTACTTTCTGCATCCATTAAAAGGGAAGGCACACTCTAGAGACCGTAGGATGAAACCTAATTACTTTTCATACAAGTCCTTGTTATAACTGAGAGTTTTTTAGTCTTACTTCATCTATATCAGAACATGATGGCAAAAATTTTTATATGTTTTGGTGGAGAATTCCAGGAAATGTCATTTGACTATGACCCACCGACCAAGAAAAATAATTCTCACTGCAAATACTTTATGTTTTCTTTTATCTCCTATTGAAATAAAAATTAAAAACAACCAAATCGAAAAGCTTCCAGTTCTACCTTCATTTATTTGACAATTTCATCATTCAATAAGAACTAATTTTTAAAGAAACATTTGTTTTATTTTAGGTAAACTCTATTTTAGAAACACTCCCATCTTGGTGACTTGAACACTTTTCCCTTTCCATGTATTATTTTACACATAAAAAAATGTTGCAAAACTATCAAAGTATTAAGACTAGTAAAGTTCTATCCATATGAGACACAACCCTAGCTATCTTATAATTCATAAATAGATAACGTTGCCACTTGCCAAAAGAAATCATTATTTTGTCTGGATCTGATATCACCTCTAATAAAACATTTTAGGAAATAACACAACAATAATTTATTAAAGTTAATGGGCTACATAAAATTCCACTAACAGTATTTTAGAGAAGGTTGTAATAATGTCGGCGTATAGAAATAGCTCACGAAAAAGCTCATTTGGGCATTGAGAGCAGCTAAATTTAACTTGGTAACTTACTGGGGGAAAGGCCTTACTGTTCTACTTGTGTTATTTCTTTCTAGCATCTTCTCTGCTCCAGCATTTGAACCTCATGTGACTGTAATTATTGACCATTTGATGCACCATTAAAATATCTCTTAGAGAATATATCTAAGAGTATTAAAATACTCTTAGGGAATGCATAGAGGATTTTACATAAAAATTGTTCTTCATCTGGTGAGTTACACTAAGAAAGCAAATGCCCCTGCTCAGAAAAAGATCAGAGACATTTGCTACAAGACAGCTGTGTATGTTCAGCACCCTGACCTCTACTACACCCATAAACACCACACACTGATAAACATACTTAAGTGCAAATCCCTCTTTTTGGTTGTTCTCCTGCCCAACTCTTAGTGCCTCCCGACAACTTCAGAACAAGCTTACCACTGCTGACCATGCTTGGCAGAAATTGAAAGGTGTCAGCATTACACTTGAATACTTTTGTAGGAACACAAGTTTAATAACTGACGCTTTTAAAAGTAAAGTAGAGTGATTCAAAAGTAGTTTTAATTCCAAGATTATTTATTTTAATTTTTTTTTAATACTTGCCAGTTGGTCATTCAAGGACATAGGTAGTGATACCCACCTCTCTGCTGATACAGCATTAGGGTGATAGGTGAGCAGGGAGCACAGTACAGAAATGGATGTCTTAGAGGGAATGAAGGTCACAGGGAAGAGAAGGAGCAGGCATAGGATAAAATCTGTAGGAAACTAGAATAGTGTTCAGCTGCTTCAATGAGGAAAAACAAACATACCAAAACACTTGTTAGTATGATGGAGTGGTTTCTTCCATACTTAAAATCAGACTGACCTAGCAACATATTTGTAGTTTTTCTGCCTTCATTTCAGTTGGGATCTTTACATCCAGGCAGCTATATGAAACAGAGCAAAAAACATACCACATATCTCTGTGAGAAATCAATACAAATCACTTTTTATATTTTTGTTAAAATATGTGCTTATTCTTGATGATAGAAATTGGATACAGTTCTAAAGCAAGTAAAGGGAAGCACCAATAAATCACTTCAGCTCTCTGAGTGTGCCTAATTTACAAGAGGCACTCTACATTTAGGCACAGATGTGGGCTAGATGTAGTGCAAGGTTTTCATCATCATGAAGAGAAGACCATGTTGCATAAAAGTGACTAAGCTTTATACAAGCTTATTGTTTTGGGCATCTCAAGGAGATGATACTCTCATATGCCAGTAGACCTTTATTTCACTGTTATCCATAAGCATGAAGATAGATTGGAAAATACAGTTTTTAACAGTACATTTTTCAATTCACTTTAAAAAAAAGATCTTGTAGTTAAGATGAAAGGTCCTTATAAAGCAGAACACTTGCTTTAAATACCTGTGTTTCTTTGAGTGCATGTACTTAAAACTCCCTGAAACACCAGGGTTAAATAGAAGTGACTATATATTGAAACCACTGGAAAAAGAGCAGTAATAATATTTGATTTAGAAATGTTTCTGGAGGAAGGTCACATTTTTCCAGTATCAAATTGTTGCTTTCTAAGAACACATAATTGGGAGGATGGAACAGTATTTGATACTTCTTAAAAACAAATAGGAAGCAGGAAAAAGGAACAAAAATGTTCCCATAGGGAAGGTTAATGAAGCAGCTCAGGCGATTGTCAGGTTAGATACAGTCTTAGTGTGATGGTGGACTGCACAAACACTGTGACTGCTTTTCATTCATCTGACAAGGAGCACAAATGGCACAATGTGGTATTAATTGCTACTTTCCCTTAGCTTTTATGGTATGTGACACCTGTCAGACAAAGGCATGAAGTACATTCTCTACAAAAGAGGTTCAGAGAGTGTGGTAACCTCGGAAAACAGACCAGCAAACAAGGACCTGAGAAAAGTCACTAAAGAAAATAGAGAGCTTGGCAATACCTCTTCACTCTCCTTAAAAAAAACCACCACAAAACCACTACCAAACAAACAAAACATAACTTTTTCAGGTTTAGTAAGAGAGAAATAAATCCAGTATCTTGCTATGGGCAGTGTTAATATGCGGCAAAAGGCTTTTGTTTATGCTTTAGTTCCCCCCCCCCCCCCCCCCCCCGCCTCCCCACTGCTTTGTATGACCTATTCCCATCAGAAACTCAGACTGTAGTTCTTTGGACTCCAGAATTCGTATCTCATTTCCTCATGAGGCTTGGTAGTGTGTAATCCCAATAGTCAAGCTCTCTGCTTGATTCTTTTAATTAAGATTAGGCTAACCTGGGGACAGTCATGTTCTGTTTTCCTATTCCTGACTCCTGCTCTGCCACTGTCCCTTCTTCAGAAATGCTTTGTATTACTTTAAAACCCCTTCACCTTTGGCCACATTTAGCTAAGCACACTTCCAAGGTCCTTTGGATGTCTGAAATCAGTAGATATCCAGGAGGTCTACCAGCTGCCTAGTTAGCTTTTCCATCTTATACAAAAAAACCCCAGAAGAGTTAAGGTTTTTTTGATTGTTAAGAAGGACGGGTAAAGAAACCTGGGACACTTTCTATCTGCCTCCCTCGGGCTTACTTTCTGCATAACTGGTGACTCTCTGAACTCTTGTGGTTCCAAATGTCCTTTTCTATGTTTGGCTTTTTTTTTCAGTCCATCTTGTCTTACAGTTTCTGCTCTCACTTTGATGCTCTGACTTGACCACTGAATTATTTTTGCATGACTGTTTGTGTGACTAAACAGTAAATGGTCTTCACTGTACAATTTAGGAATACACTGTAGACTATATTAAACAGGATAAATTTAGCCTAAACTAGCTCACACACATTCATATAAACTTAAAGTTACTTTCAAGCATATGTGTGCATATATGTATATTAATAAATACAGTTTATTTTTAAAATAATTTGTAATTTAAGTATAAAAAAGGAATTATGAATTTTGCTGCAGAATACCACGGTACTTTTCTGTAAATACATTATAACAACAGGTCTAAATTTTTTAAATTTTATTAATATAGCAAGAGGATTTTGTTTCAGACCAGCTAGAGTACGTTTTCAATCTCTTTCCCCTACTTATTTCAGAAATATTAAAGTGTCCACAAATTCTAGAGCATAGTGCAGATCCACCTTTCATGCTTGTTATATTTAGTATTATTTGGAATAGGTATGCATAAGTATTTCTTAAATGCTGTCAAGGTTTAAATAAATTATTCATAAGGCATTCCTTACTCTCAGATAAGATTTAGAGTCAGTAAGCAAGTAATTACTATAGTGATCTAGATCTTTCAGTAAGATAGAAAAGGTGCTGCAGAACAAAAAAGATAAGGAAAAAAAAATTCCATATTTTTTCACATCTCTAACCTTGCTACCTTTTCGTCCTCTTCTGAGCACTAATAATTATTGTTTAATAATTAGTATTCTATTATTATTAATGTAACCTTTGACTGTGAACAAATACAATGTGTTTTATCATCTCACTCTGTCAGAAGCATATTTTGCAAATAAAAATCAGAAGTAAATACATTTTTTTAATTTTGTATTAGCCCAACTGAAAAAATTAACCTTTTTTCTCTAAAACAGTATAAGTCAATTTCTATTATTATTTTCTTTCTTCCTCATCTACCTAGCAATTTGAAAAATGAATCAGTCCATGAATACTATAACTTTCTCCACAAGAAGTATTTGCTTTTTTCTCTTTTTTCGGGGGACATAAAAGCAAGGATTCTTGCATGGTTATACATACCCAGCAAATACAGTTGCTGGGTAATAACAGTTACTGGATTCATATGAAAATCAGAGTTCTAACACAGTTGCTTTTCATGGGGAAAGTGTCAGGATTGCACAGGAAGTTGTCAGGATTGCACAGAAAGTTTTTCAAAGGCTTCTGGAGGGATTGGGAAACCAGGCCTTGCTGTGGTGGGCATGAACAGAAATTCCCACATTATCAACCTACGTGTGTTTTTAACAAAATCTCTCTCCCATGTTGGCCATTTATTAACACGCAATGTTTTTCTCTAAACACTCACCATCAGAAGAGATGGACAATGTGTGGACACAAAGTGGACAGAGAGTGCAAAATTAGTCATCCTGTGAGTACACAGATGCAGAATTAGGAAGCCACATTTTCCACTTCAGCAGAGCCAAAAAAGTTGCAATCAGGGTGAGGACTGTCGACTCCTGTTTTAAGATCAGGCAGTGCATCCCTTGAGCCCTGTTGGGTTAAGTGCTTTAGAGAGACCAAAGATGACACTGACCCTGCTGAGAGGAGCTCACAAGTTTCTTTTTCCTTTAAACTAAAAGCTTTCACACAGTAATTGAGTCGAGAAATGTACCATCCTTGATCTTAAATGAAATAACAAAGGAAGACATTCAGATGAGAAGTAATCTCTAGCGGCTTGAATACGACCAGGACAAATCAAAGTATTGTAGCACATTGTTCTTGGGAAGCCTTGTTTCCCTTGGACACCTTCAAAAGGGACTCCGCGGGTGTGAAGTGTGCTTAGGCTGATTGCTAAGGCAGAGTCTGACTGACACACAGAGCCCTCATTCAGCCTCTTCTCTCACATTTGCAAAGCTCTATAATAGTTCGTTCTGGCAGACTGAGTGGAAGCAAAGCCCAGGCAGGCCCTGCACTAGTATTTGATGTTATTCAAGAAAGGCATTTGCCTTTGTATTACATTTAAATATTTAAAATCTTTCTCTGAAATTGGTTTTTTCCCCTCCCAGAATACCCTAACTTCAGACACTGAATTAATATTTCAGCAATTTTAAAGTTTACCTGCAAACTGCTCCCTTACATTATTCAGCATTTCCATTTGATAATTCAAAACTTTACAAAATTAGGAGGCAGTGTTCTCAAGAAGAAACAACTTGCTGGAAGTCACTCCTGTTCCGGATTGATCCTCATAAATAATATGTAGTCAGAAGTCTTTGACTGAGCAGCTGAACAAAAATATCCTACCCTAGTACATCTGATTATTACCTAGTAAGAATGGAGAATTCTCTATAAGTTATTGCAGAAAAACCCCAAACACTCAACCCAAAAAAGACCACTTCTGAATTAGTATTTGGCTTCCAAAATTCCAGTGGTTTGCAACATGGCAGAGAAGAAATTAGAAAGTTCTCGGTAATTCATGCTCAGAAATTCTCAATTTACAAAAGAGAATTTTTTCAGTGCTCAGTCTGAGTGTGGGACATGCACACTCAGAAGCCTGAGCATTGCACCATGTTAGTCCAGCAGCATTTTCAAAGAAAACATTTATAAAAGGACTCCATCACTTGAAGTCTGCAGCTGAGCACACTTAGGGAGCCAAGATGACACCTGAATTTGGCCAGAATCCTACATCAGCAGAACTCCTTAAACACTGAGAATTTATATCAATTCATGTGCCATAGTTGTGAGAAGATTTGAAGTTACAGCACAAGCTAAAGAGTACCATTGCTTGTTTTGCTCTTTTCTCTTCCCCATAAGAAGGAATCCAAAAGTGATATCTATATTAACAAGATAACAGAACATAACCTAAAGGAAAAAAGTCTTGCATTGTGGGCCATATTTTTCTTTATTTTTGTGAAGCAAATTGTAGATCTACGTGATTTTTACTTTTTAAAAAAATTCCTATTTTCTTCTGCAGCGAAATACATTCCTCTGCTTAGGAAACACTCTGCTGCCACAGAAATTTAGAAAACTATGCCTTTGCTTTGGCACGAAACAAAAAAATCACCACAAACCTACAAAATAAAAAGTGAACACTGAACAGGAGGATTTCATTCACTTTTTGTCCCCAAAGAATTCCAAGAAAGGCTGAAAAGTCAATTAAGTTACTTCCATCTAGGTAGTCTTAACGCATTTCAAACGTACTAGGTTTGTCTGTTTTATCACTGTTCCCCCTATAGCTCATAGAAATTGAAGCTGTTCAATTTCTATTAATCATCCCCAGGTAGCAGCAGAGCATTTCTACCTGGTTTCAAATTCCAGTTCAGAGTGAAGGAGCAGTCAGGTTCTCTCACTCAAAAAACAATAACCTTGTCAAGGCACCTTTTGTGCCTGGCTTGTAAAATCTAAAATGCTGAGTCTGGTCAGCACATCAGCATGCAAAAGTAAGTGAGTCTGCTCGCACTACAACTTAAAACCAAGAAAATGGTCCAGTTAAGAACTGGTGTTGCACAGAATTAGACGAAACAATAATATTACCTCTGACTCTTAAAAAAACCCCTATGAATTTAAGATAAATTTTATACCAGATAAAAGTGACAGATAAATCACTATTACTTTTACAAGACTTCTTATTTATGTTTTCTAAATCAAAACTTCAAGTTGCCAGGTTTGCTAGAGTTCCTGAACATGATCTCGATTATTCCATTCTAATTAATTTTCAATTAACGTGTCACTATTTCAACCCATCTATTGTCTCCTGGACTATTGTTCTAGTCTTTCCCACACTACCAAATTTCAAGATTAATATATTGATCAGATAAAAATATTTACCTTTTGAAAATTTTTCCATATATCAAAATATGTATTACAAAGCAAAAATTACTTTTATTTCTGATGTCCAGAGCTAGAATGAAGGCTCTGCCCACCAAGAAGACTCAATGAAAGAAAAATCAGGATTCAGCCATTTTTTCTCTACAATAATCCAGCTGTAAATCTGACCAGAAAAATAGCTTTGGAAATTGTTAGTAATCCACAGTTTCTGCAAACAGGAGGGAAAATCCCCACACTGATTTCTTAAAGCATTTTTAACAAGATCATGAAAGTGATGTTTTTAAGGTGGTAACACCAATTATTCCTTGCTAGTCCCTAATATTTTTAGCAGTGTGACTTCAAGAAAAAATATAGATAGAAGTTAAAATTTTCTTCTTTTCCCATGGCAGTCTAACCAAGTGAAAAAAACTAAATTAAGTAAACATACCTGGAGTTTTAACTCAGTGTTCAGAATCAGAACTTTGGGAATCCTTTCAATAATGTAAAATCATATGTGCACTATTGACATGAAGACTTTAGAGGAAACATATTTTTTTAAATATAGTAGATTAGAAAACTAGGAAAGTTGATTACTCTGTATGTACTTGCTAAATTAGTTAGGCCTTTATACCTTTGCTGAACAACTTAAAAAAAAATAAAACATGACTTATTCTTGTAAAATCATGAAATGTGCTGGTAGGTGGAAACCTAAGGGCTTTTAACTACTTGATCAACTTATGAAGGATTTCCATAGTTTCTAGAAATCCATTAACACAGACCCAGCAGCAGACTTCTTTAACGAACTGCTAATAGGAGAAAAACATGGAATACAGTTAGAAATAATATTTCTTAAGTAAGTTATTAAATAAAAAAGCCAATACTGCAAAGATGAGATTTAAAAAGTAATTTGATTTTCTAAATAACTATTTCTAATTTTTCAGGAAACTAAAATGTGAGCAAACCTGTATCTATCTGTCTTGCATGCCCTTTCTGACATCTTCAGAAATGCATTGTGGAATTTATTCTGTCATCTGCGAGACTGGAAATGAAATGCTGCATTTGATCATATGCATCAAGCAGTATGTCAAGCAGAAGATAAAATAAGCACATAAGGTCTATTGCCCACTGTGATTGAGCTGGGGAAATCTAAAAGCAGGATCCTGGTTTTATACACAATACGAACAGACACACACAGAACACAGAAAGGCCTCAAACATCATAGGTGCTTTTGATTCAGGCAATTTTTTATAGTTTTCCATTTGGATTATTTGTATAGTTAAAAGAAAAAAAAAAAGCAACTGAAATGGTAAAAAATTCAACAGCACAGAAAAAGCATTAAGAAACTGAAAGTCCAGTTCCTTATGGCAGGCCTCTTTCAAATATTACTTTTACCCAATAAATTTTTACCCAAATATAGCTGTAGATCATGAAAACAATCAAGTTAATATTTTTTTGTATTAGGACAACTTATACTTTCATAGGTGCTTTAAATTTAAAGGGGATCTGAAGCAACAATTGATCATTTTTCAAAAGTCAGAAAAAAATACAATCTGCACATGAACAGACCAGTCATGTCTCTAAATTTACTCAGTTCCCATTTGATTTTCTGTTCTTATTAATGCCAGCATTTCTTGTACTTACTGGGAATAGGGGTGGCTTCATGTGTCATCTACTGATCAACAGCTCAACTCAGTCCCTTGCAAAAACCAGCAAAACAGGCTATCAAAGTAAATTGCTACAAATAATTCCTGGTTTTCCTTTCCCCTATTTGAGCAAACCTCCTTGAAAAAGAAACGTCATATAATTTGTCTTTAAAAATACATACTCTCTCTGCACTTATCTTGGGACTTCATGTCATGGGTTCAATCAGTTCCGGGTTTATTGTGTTAACTTGACACATGGTTTGTTATCTATTTGTGTTAAAGTATTATTAATGCTACAGATTTCTGAGGTCTTTGGGAGTTATCTTTTTTTTAAAAAAAATCCAAATAGGTTTTTAAGCATTTGAAATTATTCTTAGTTCTACTGGACTGTAAAGCTGAGATGCTTTAGTAAGTGAAAGACTAATTTTAGAAAATGGAGAAGAAAATTAATAAATTAATTATTTGGTAAATGCTTAAATATCACACAAAATAGCCCTTATCATGAGAAATAAATATGTCAAATCCTGATGAATCACCAGATACTGAATGCTAGGTAGTTTTCATGTTTGGAGACTTGAATGCTATGATAGGCTGAATCTGAGCAATTTAGGGATAGAATATACCACACCAGGAGAAGAAAGAAATATCATTGAGAAAGATTGTTAAAAGAAAGGTATTTTCACACAGAATCGATCTGGTGGCTTGAAATGTCAGAGACTGTGAAGCTGGTTCACTACCATCTTTTAACAGATTTAGTAGTATTAGATTTGAAGAAATTGAGTGCAAAACATTGAATGAAATCCTTACACAGCAGGTTATGACATGTCTTGCAGAGGTATAAGGTGAAGTAGGCTGGAAAAGCATTTCAGGGCTAAAAGAAATATGGGTGACCCAAGTAGAGGTGAGGTATTCAGACAATAAACACCATGACAATTCTGCTGTATTTTAAGTAGATATGTGAGACAGCCATTGTATTTCTCTATTCCTTGTTCTACCTATAAAGATGTATGGATGAATACAGCAAGGTCAAATTACAGAAATAAGTCATACAGACTTGGCACACAACTATCGGATGACTTCTCAGTGACTACTAGTGAGGAATGCATGTGCCAATATGTAATGATGGCTTTGATTTTTTAATCTATTAGAAAAAATTTGCAATTCATAGGAGACTACTATTTGCGAATGGGTATTCAAATCCTAGAAGTAGTATGGACAACTTTTTCTTCCAAAGCTTCATGCCCTAAGCTGAGAACAGTTAAGAACATAAGCATTCCTCCACTGGGACAGTTTGCATGGACTCTGTTAATGCTTTCAATGTCATTTATTCAGGCTAAAATTTACTAATTACATGACCGACTTCTTTACATGGTCATAAACCAATTTCTTTTTTTGTTTGTACCCATGAAAAACTGATCTCTGAAAGCCAGATCCAATATTACTCTCTTTGTAAGAGAATGTAAAGAAAATTTTCTGGTTATTACAAGTAACAACCTCAGACATCCTGTGTGTGAGCACACAGCTTCACACCACTATCAGAAGAACATTTTCTGATGTGCACACATCTCACAGGTTTCCATGTAGAGGCCAAGGTTGATGAGCTCAAACATCACACAGGTTTGGTCTCATCAGTTTGTAGCATCAGTAGTATGAAGACCTTGAAGTATTGCTCTGAAAAATGGAAGAGGTGGCACAAAAAATAACTGTAGTTTGCACATTAGTTTGTGTTTGCTGACTGCCTCAGGAAGCCCAGCAGACACCTGCTCTGACAGCAGTTAGCCTAGCTTGTGCTGAGCAGTGATTTATTGCTTTTAGTGACAAACGTTTAATACTGCCTTTTGGTTATTTTAAGTATCAGTTACTTAGCTAAAAGCTCTTTCCAACTTGCACAGCTCAAGAAACCCCACGAGAACTTTCTAAGGTTGGACTTGTTCCAAAACTCTCAAGGAAGAAGCTGAGCTTTCATAGATATGCATGAGTTTTAACTCCATAATAATTCTTCCTTCATAAATGCTGTGCTCATCATCCGTGCTACCAAAAATAGCATATGCAACTCTTTTTACTCTTGGCAATTATGTACCGTGTAACTATATTTAACAGAGAAAGGAGCCTGCAGAGGAATGCTTACACAATGAGGTATATAGAAAGTGACTGAATGATCAAATTGCCCATTTCAAGAGCATAAATATTTTATGTTTCCAGCCAAGGAGTGCTCAGTGGAAGTTGTTTTCCCTTGAAGTCTGGGTGACTTTCGCAAACTCCTGCCACATTCTAGCAAAGTTGAATGTGACAAGAGACATGGATTACTTTTGTAAATGAAAAATGCTGAGCTACCCGTGGGCTCTCCTGAGCAGAGTGTTTGTTACAGATGATTCAGTAAAAGCAAAATAAGCTGAGGGGAGCAGCTGTTCACACTGACAAAAATGCCATGAGCCATTCATATTGTTAGGTGAACGTTTTAAGGCAATTGTACGAAGCATTTCTGTTGGTGGCTACTTTCTTTTCTCCCCAGTAAGTGCAGTTTGTAAATACAATCAAAACAGCCCACAGTCTTCATAGTGGGGGTGTGCTCAGAGGCAGACTGTGCAGCAGCTCCAACACTTCTGTCCTAATTTCTTTTCCTTCTCAATATTGTGTAGGCAGCTCTTCCCCAGAAAACACAGTGCAAAGAGCATCTTACAGAATCACAACATGATTTGGGTTGGCAGGAGCTTTAAAGATCATCTATTTCCAGCTCCCTCACCACAGGCAGGGAAACTTCCACTACACCAGGCTGCTCATAGAGTACCATTGAACCTGGCCTTGAACACTTCCACGGTTGGGGCATCCACAACTTCTCTGGACAGCTTGTGATTGTAGTGTCTCACCACCCTCACAGTAAAGAATTTCTTCCTAACATCCAATCTAAATGCACTCTCAGTTTAAAACCATTCCTCTTTGTCCTATCACTACATGTCATTATAAAAAGACCCTCTCCAGCTCTTCGTAGGCTCCCTTTAGCTACTGAAAGTCCATAGTAATGTCACTGCAGATCATTCTCATCCTCAGGATGAACAGCCCCAACTCTCTCCGTTTTTCCCATGGAAGAGGTGCTGCAGTCCTCTTAGCATCTTCTTAACTCTCCTCTGGACTAACTCTGACAAGACTGTGCCTTTCCTGTGCTGGGAATCCCTGAGCTGGACAGAACACCCCAGGTGGGGTTTGAACGACAGCGGAAAAGATGTTCAGCTCCCTTGCCCTGCTGGCCACGCTGCTTTGGATGCAGCCCAGGACACGTTTGGCTCTCTGGGCTGTGAGTGCTCATTGCTGGGTCATGTCCAGCCTCCCATCCACCAGCACCCCCAAGTCCCTCTCCCCAGGGCTGCTCTCAATCCATTTATCCCCCAGTCTGTGTTAATAGATGGAATGATAAGTGTGCAACTCCCCCACTGCGGGAAATGTTTCTCAGAAGTGTAAACACTTAAAGGCCTTATAGGCATACTCTGCAACCAATGCTTTTGGGTCCCTTTATAACACAAAAGGCTTCTAAATCATGCTCCTAATAACTCTCACCCTGCTTAAAAGAGATTTTTCTCCAAGCTTCTGTGGCTCTTCAAAGTAGCAAAAATTACCCATGCATAGGTAACAAAAGATTGAGATGAAGGAAAATATACAGGCATTGATGAAATGCTACCACTCACCTGGGCCAAGAGAATCACTTCGATTGAAGATTTCTGAAATATCTATAATTTGAGATCAAATATATTGTTTTCTTCCATTCCAGGTGGTGAAGTTATAAGTTAAATGGAAATGATACCCAATCGTGATACTCTTGTCCCCGGAAAATGCAAACAGAACTATAATCAAAGTACTTCTACGTGTAAATTTTACGAAGAATTATACAACATTAGCTATTCAAACTATTCTTATTAATCATGCTAATGGGTTTGTAGGTAGGAGGGGATGTTTGAAATAGTTAGCTGTATTAAAATTACATAACAATCTCCATATAAAAGGACTTTAAAATTGAGGAAAAGTGCCTAAAAACAGTACTTTCGCAATATGTGTAGAATCTTAGGATACATGTTCCTGAACTGCTAATCAGTCAGGCTTTCTATTGATCATGAATGAAAACCACATTATTGTCTGGAATAATAACTACAGGACTAGGAACCAAGAACACAAATTCTAATCCTACCTTTCCTTTACTTTTCTAGGATCAAATCTGTTTATATCTTTGGATTTGTCTTTATTAATAAATTTATTATTAGAATGGTTTCTGGTGTGTCTTTGGATGAAGGTAGCTAGTCATCTTTCAAAAAACAGCCATGCTTTGGAGCTGGAATGGGTCAGAGGCCATTCCCAATTACCTGTGTGTGGCTGGTGGATTTGAGCAGCTGAGCATGGTGGTATGGACCACGGGGTGTTTGATGCCAGGTGTCCTCACTGCTTAAAGAACATCCAGATACATTTAGTTTAGCTGTAGCAAACACTGATTCTGCATTCTGTTTTCCTGCTTGTGCAGGTGGAGATGTTAAAGCTGTGTAGCAGACAGGGGATCTTGTGTTTGCATAACCTTTGTAAGAGGAAGGAGCTCTGAAAGCAGTAAGACTGCATTGAGCAAACATAAAGAATAGTGAGAAAGAACAGAAGGTTGAAGAACTGCCACTTGTATCTAAACAAAAGCTGTTCTGGGACATAAGGCATTTTCCCAAGGACAGCTAAATAAAAATTCAAACAGAAGATGAATCGAGGAAGTATGATTTACTTTATGTGTAAAAAAATTCTTTGATTTTTTTCTTTTTCTTGTCAGCTTGATCTTACCCCTATGTTATGATGTTTTACACTATTTCTCACATATTGTACCATCACCAAGTTAAAAGTACTGTAGTTCTAGAATGGCAGAAGTCAGGCTCACAAAATTGTGAAAAGGGCCTTATGAATAGGAGGCACAAAACATTACTTTGATGCTTTAATTAGCCTTGTGTTTTAATTCATTTAGCCTTTCTTCTTACTTTAAAGAAAGTGAAGCTAGATGACCAGGTGGGCTGGAGTATAAAATTGGATTAATATTTTAGTTAATGTTACTGTCATGTTATATTCAATTTAATATAAATTAAGAATGAAGTTACATGAAAACACTGCTAATATTCTAATAAACCTACAAAAGTTAGGACTCAAACACTTAGGTATAATGCTGTGAGCCTGATAAGAGCAGTCTAAATGTAGGAAAATGGAATGTTAAAATGACTGAGGACACAGAGCACTGTAGCTTGCTAACACACAATAGTAGTAGGAATATTTCTGAAATGTCCATATTAAATAGGTGTTTGGGGCAATGACGTAAATTTATCTTTGGGTTACAAAACTGCTTCAAGGGCAGAGGAGAGAGAGAGGAGGGTCTCCTCCTTACTGAGTTTCAAACCTCAAACTGAATGTAATACTTATAATGTTCGGTGACTTCATTGGTTTAGTTTGTTTTTGTTACAGACTATTTTGGGTTTATCTCTATACCTAACTGGTATTCCTATCCTTACAGGCAATGAGCTGTAAGAAGAGAGTGATCAGCACTTCAATGAAAGCTTTTTTCCATACTGCAATTTTGAGACTTCATTAACACAGCAAGCATATTTCAGTCTTTGTCCCAGGAGTTGCTAATCTTCAAGATTCATACTGGCTAAGAAATAACAACAGAGCTTAAGTAAGTCTCTCAGCAAGGAAGCTGCAATGGCATATACCTTGAAGCTTTATTTTAGTGTGGAACTGCCAAATTATGACAAGTCTTGATGACCCTATAATTATCCCAAGAAACATATGCTTCCAGAAGTCAACCACAATTCTTAGTGTTCAGTCACAGTCTTTTATGAAATAAACAACAATCATATTACATTTGTCAAGGTGTGGGAAAAAAAAAGATACATTAAATGCTGATTAAAAACAGAAAAACAGACCACTGATGCATTTATTATTTCAAGGCAGGAGACTAGTAATATCAGGTAAGGCTCTGACACAGGAAAATAATTTGTTTCACTTTCAAAGGCCTACTATAAGAGGATATCTGTGAGTTTTGTATTAATCAAGTATTTTCTCCCCATTTTCAAGTACAATGAATAAATACTGTGCATGAAAATTCCGGTGAATTATTTAGAAGACAATACAAATGGTAATTTTGATAACATTTAATTTGAGAGCTCTGAATTAATTTTGAGGTTCAAGATATAACTGCTTAAAAAAATTCTATGAGAAATTTAACAGGAAAGAAAATCACAAAAAGCAAATTTTAATGGATTTTTTTAAAAAATCAATTTTGAACTTCAAGATGAACATTCAGTTCTGAAAACACTTAAATTTTTATTTCTGAAGTAAATATTTTTGCTTTCTACACTAAATTAGAATATAAAGTTTTATATTAAATCCAAAATTCAAATAAAAATTACAAATAGCCATTTCTTTTAAAATGGTCTTTAAGATCTTCCTCATGTTATTCAAATGTTTTTCATTGAAATTGCAATACTCCCTCTTTTAACAAAAACATTATTATTTGAAACTTTCCCACTGGATCTTTTTAATACGCTAAGATTTAAATGTTGTTCCTAAAGGCAGATAAATGAGGCTAGAAAGGCAATAGTTATTACTTACTAATAGGACCTGCAACAAATATGATTTTATTACCAGTGTAATGTACTAAATCACTCTCTATACTAACAAGTTGAAATAAAGTGGAGTGCCTATGGGTATGTGTTTCTGTATTCAGTTGTCACATCAAGCGACAAAGGAATGTATGTGCTCATGCAATACTTCAGAAGATTCTTTTATTTTTCTTTTCCTTTTTTTCTTTTTTAACAGAATTAAGAAGAGTCATTGAAGCAGTACAAGACAGGAGGAAATTGAATTTTGTGCTCTGGAATAATGCATGTGGTTTTCAGTGTGACAGTCAAAGCTGTAACGTGAAAAGCAGGAAGCATAAAATCTTGATTAGATGGAAAGAAAAACAAAAGAAGTGATAAGCCTTTATAATTTAGATTTTCTGTACAAGAGATGAAAAATTACAGAAAATGGCATCTGCTCAAGTCTCAAGAGATGAAGATAATAGTATAAACAATCCTGAACTAAACGGAACAAAACCTTTGAATTAACAGAAAAAATATTTGTCCCATGGCCATTATAGCCACCATTTGGGAGAACATGGGATACTATTACTGTCTTCTTACAGAGAAATATTACGGTTCCTACAGAAAATTAACCATGTCATCCCTGTATTTTACTCCAAAAGGCAAAAACTATTGCCACAAAATCACTTCATATGACAGGTAATTCAAAGTTTGACAAATGACTGTATTGTTGTCCAATACTCCCCAATTTTAATGTCCAGTCTTACAGGTCCTTAAATCAAAGATGTTGCAAGGGCTTCCAGAGGCTGAGGAAGAATCAGTGGGTTTCCTGAGTCCCTGAAATCTCAGTAAGTTTGACAAGAATGGTCAATAGACAAGTAAGGCAAGACTTATTCATATTTGTCTATCCTTGAGAAAATTAATACGTGACTTGAGTATGATCTTGTGCCTGCAGTCTTGCTCTCTGGGCTGGCTTTCTGCACAACCATTGCTCACCTTACAGAGCTGATTCCTTACATGGGCCTGTAGAAACTTAAAATTTTCTTTATTATATATATATGTGTATAATTATATATGATATGAAAGGCACTGAGATAATTAAAAAAAATTCCTTAAACATGTAAAAAAATTGAAGAGATGGCAATACTTAAATGAAATTCACGTCTGAAAGTTGTGCAATTCCAGAGAAATAAATAAAACTGTATATATATCCATGTTGGAAATAACTGACCTGGAATAAAATGTGGAGACTAGGAACTTATGTGCAGCATTTAAAAAAAAAACATTATTTTCAAATTTGAGCATAAATTACTATCCCCTGATCTCTATTTATAATTTCTACAGACAACACATATTCCATAGTGCTCTGTTCAACTGCAGGCTGTTATGAAGTGAATAAGATTTTAGGACATTGAATATCTACTGGGAGCTAGTTAGAACTGTATTTCAGCCAATATTTTAATCAAAACTACAGTTTTGAAACAACCAGGTTGCTGAAAAACTGCTCTCAAGTTACAAGATTACAGCATTTTCACTCCTGCACACTTAGGGTCTTTTAATTTACTTCTCTTCAAGCGCCAATTGAAACAAATGCATCTACCAGCTTATGGTGAAAGTCATACAATCTAACAACTTTAAAAAATCAGACATTTTCTTGCTACTTTCATTTTTCCCACAGAACTTATTATTCTCTCAGATAAAGAAAAAACATCTGTTTTGTAGCAGAGTGCCTTTGAGAGTACAACTCTTAACGACCAAACATACCAATGTAGTAATTAACTCCTTTGCAAGAAGAAAAAAGAGCAATCTATTCATCCTTCATCAAAGAGAAACTTTTTCATTCACTTTATTCAGTACATTGTTCAATTATACAAGCAGAATTTTCAGTTTGTTAATGAAAAAGAAAAAGGAAATGTAAAAAAGCCATAAGGCATGTGGGGCACAAAAAGTTGTCTATTTTTTCAAGCCATATTAGTTCATTTGACAAAATGTATTTAATTTAGAATTCTTTTTTTTGGATTCCAAATACAAACTCAAATCAACCATGATTTTACTCCCACTCACAAACAAGCACATGATATAAATCAAAGGAATTCTTGCAGCTCACAAAACTCCTCTGAAAGCTACATGTTACATCAGAAATCAGACAATGGGTACTTTACAAGTACACGATTACTTTCTAATTATCTTTTAACTGAGATAAGAATTAATTAAAACCTAAAGACTTCTCTCTCCAGTAAGAACAAATTTTTAACACAAATATTTATACTTGCTGGTTTTGCCTTCATTCTGAGGGACTTGGCATGAAAATGTGAATTCTCTAGAAATGATGATTTTATCCACAGTCAGTAAATGCTCAAGACAACAAAATTTATCAGAATTAGCTTTTCTGGGCTACTTTAGCCCTTCCATTACTGATTATTTGACAGTTGGAAAGAAATAAACTTTTTGCTATGGTATTACTATTTTACTTATGTCTCTCCAGATCAGTAAGGAGGAGATTTAATTATTCTATTTTCATTGTGCATCACATGTAAGTGAAGGGAGACTTCATGCTTCTCCATTGGATGGGATGCAGAACAAAGACTAGTGGGCAATCTAAGATGGACATTGTCCAAGAGACAGGGGAGAAGATATTACTCATTGTAATTCTCCATTCTTCTTTCCCCCTAACAATTGTGAAATAATTTCCAAGCCCCAAGGGACAGGCTGAGTTTTTGTGTGTGGTAAATAAAACAAAATAACCTCCTTTGAAATAAGCTGGACATTTTCAGACTTGTTTTGAACACAATAGATCATACTATGTACAAATATTCCATAGCGTACAGAGACCACAAAAAAGCTACTGCAAAAAAGGCAAATGTTTTACAGTTTTTAGATTCCTAGTAAATATGTATAAGTTTTTACTCTGTGCTACTTCAAGTTTATCTGCAACAGAGAAAATGCTAATTTCTATTTTAACAGAGAGTTCTGAATATTGGGAATTTTTTTCAAACTCCTACCCAGGGCTCAACAGTGATGGCAAGCCTAGGTTTTTTTAATAAATACACCAGCATTTTGCAGTGAGTGTATACTATATTCATTTGCATTGCACATTACCATGCAGTGGAAGGAAACTTTGGATGGAACTAGTTCACATAAATATTAGAAAAAATCACAATGCTAACAGTTGCATCTTTTTAGCTTTGATTGATTTTGGCATTTTTTTATTTCATGCAAGTAAATTGTGAAGGAATACCAAAAAGCTCTTTCTTTCATGTGTATTTCCTAAATGCTAAGATTTACCTCATCTTTCAAAAAACATTTCAAAAATCTAAAAAAAAAATAAATAATATCAGCAACAAGGACGTGAAAGTGAATGCACACATTAAACCAAAAAGTTCTACAGTCAAAATCTGTTGGGCCAGATTCTTTTATTCTGTAATGCTCCTAAGGGGACCAGCAGCTGGATTTTCCTTTGTATAGAGATCTCATTGTGGGCCTAATGTAGTTGTTGAAAGGCTTCTGCTTTTTACTCACTGAAAATGTAATCTGATTGTGATACATTCATGCACAGGATGCATTTTAGTCACTGTCGATTTTACAGATACTACTTTCTTATTAGATCTGAAGCCCTTGTGTTTTTAAAAGCTTTTCTATTTCAGTCGTAGGCTTTCTTAATGCACTAGAAAAATTTTGATGAAATGGGTCTGCAGAGGTTGTCAAAATACACAAGATGCAGAATCTAAGGTATCTAGTATAAAAGCAAAATGAAGAGCCACACGAATTTCACCTGGAAGTTCAAATTACTGAATTTCTTTTAAGTTAAGATAAATTTAAGGGGTTTCATGCTGTTGGTTTTGGTTTTGTTTGTTTGTTTGTTTTTCTGAGGAGCTCTTTTCTTGTTTTGCTTTTTTTTTTTTTTATTGGTGGGGTGAAGAGGAGACCTGTGTTTGGATGTTTTTTAATAAAATCACAAAATCGCATTAACAAATCACTAAATTTCTTTAGGCCTTACAGTCCAAACAGCCAGTTTGCCAGCTATCAGTAACACTGCATGGTTTCTCATCGGACTGCGAATCTAACACATGAATTGGAAACTTCCACTTCATACTGACATATGTTTTCCTTAATTAGAAACTGCTTATAAGATACTAAGTGTTGCATAGCCATGCATCAATTGAAAATTTTCTTTTCACTTCAAATGGGAGAATCAAGTGTCTCAAAGTCCACCTTCAATGGACAATTCTGTTTCCATTAAATTAGTAGTAGCAATGTAGTAGTCTCAGTAAATGCCAGTGTTGTCTCAAAACCCATGTTTCTTTTACTCATGAAGTTATCAATAACTACACCTTAAACTATTTAAAATAATCTAAAAATTATTCATCTGAGTCCATAGGTTCACAAAAAGGAAACCTACCCCCTTGGGAGATGGAGCTGCAGTTGTGCAGGGCTGAAATTTACACTATGAGATCCTCTTTTGGATGGGATGGATCTTGCCAAATGCTTTCAAGCATACATCAAAATTCAACAATCTGTTCATTCCCTGAGATGCTGCTTGGAGAAGGTCTGATTTCTGGAGGGTAGTCAAAAAGAAGCAGGAGTAATAGAGATGTGTTCCTTAGGCAGTTGAACTACTTACACTATTTATCTGCATTCCTCCCAAATATATAGAAATAGGCAGGGTTAACCTTTGGGTATAAGCCCAGAATAAGTGGTTGGTTGGAAAGTGAATCAGAATTGAGTGAGGCTGAACATATGCTGTAAGCTGAAAGAAAAGTCCTCTGATTCCCTCTCACATTACAAACAGTTCCTAACACTTATTTTTACACTACAAAATCAATGAGTTTCAAGCCATGATGCTGAAGATGCAGGGTAAAGAAAAGATGAGAGAAACATTCTTCTGTCTCATTTCATGTGATTTTAGAGTTTACCTGAGGAGTTCACTGGAAAACCTGATTCCAATCTGCTCAGTAACTTTTATGATCCTTGCGGAATCCAATCACTTCTGAACATTCACTTTTTTTTCAGGTATCACTTAGGGGTCATTGATCCGTAACCTCCCATAATGCACAGTTCTACTCTTACATTTTCTGTCATCAAGAAAACCGAAAAAATAAAAATTTGTTTCCTTTATCCACAGAAACTAATAAGCTAGTGGTAAACAAGTTCTTAGTCACTGGCAAAAGCAAGGTGTTTACAGTTGGTACTTAATCCGCTGGTGTATCTTCTTTCATGTTACCTGTGCTTTAAAGTAGCTGGCAAGTGCAACAGAATACACTGAGTTTTAATGCATTTTTAATTTTTTTGTTTTTTCATATAAACTTGGAATGATGATTAGGCAAATAGGAAATGCAAACTTTTATTTTATCTGTTTTCCTACTTATAAAATTGGTGTTTCAAACCTATTTTCCTGGATTTCTCTGGTTATATATCAACAGTCTTTCATATTACATAGGACCGTAAATGAAACAAATAAAAAGTATGTTTCTATATAATTATCTTATCTATTTCAAGTCCCAAAATTATCCTTTTCTTTTGTGCACCTTTATTGCTGTTCACAACATCATATGTTCTAGGCTAGTATATATTTTATGATCAAGTAGGATAACCATATAATATTCTGATTTAGTATTATATATCCTGAAAATAGCTTAAAGCACTATAATTTTGATTCACTGAGGCTCATTTCTGAAAGATTTTCCCCAGTACTAAGTACAAGTAATATGTAACAGAGAACATACTGTGAAAATCTTACATGGGGTCAGAATCTGCCAGTTTTACTCATGCTGAATAAAATCAAGCACCCTTAAATGATGCTAATGTTAAGGGGCTACCTAAAGAAAGAGGCCTTAGGGTAAAAAAAGAAAATTTATATCAAACAAGCAACAAAAAAACCACTTTTTTTTCCCACCTATAAAGTAGTCTGAGATTTTGCTGCAGTAAACCAATGCACTCCATTAACTGAAAAGTGTATTGCTAGTCCTCTGCCTTCCACAATCAGTCAACTGCATTTTATACAATTTTCATTGCTGCCTTTACATATTTTTTAATCTACTCCTTCCAACTAGCAATTCCCCTGCATTTTTTTTATCTCACTCTTTCTAACTTTAATTAATTTTATCTTTCTTGCTGTTCACCTTTAAGACTTCTTAAGAACCTTAAAGATAATTTATGAAGGGTCTCATTAGGACTTTACCAACAGAAGATGGAATGGTTTTGTCAGAATTGCTGAGAATTGGGCCTTCATCCATACATGTAAACAGGTGCATATAAACAATGATCTTGTAAATACCACTGCTTGCCTGTTCAAGATGAAGACATGGAAAAGAAGGCAGAATCCCTGTGTGTCACAATATTTTTGATACCATAAAGTGCAAAATCAAGCCATTTCACTAGTTCCATCTGTCCAAACCTTTCTGTTCAAGGTACCTGTTACCAATAATGTTCAAAATACGGACTGATTTTCTTCAAAAACTCGGTAAAATATTCAGGTCAGAGATGACTGCTTTTCCATTCTTATACCCATTTTTTCTCTCTTATCACTTTTATGCTTCACTGATTTCAAAATATTTATCCTCTGCTTACACTGACTTGAGAGAAGATTCATTGTCTTTCGCAGCTTCTCCAAACATGCAGAACTGGATTAAACCTGGCACAGTAACCCATGTCTGGACGAGGAAGCTGGCAACTGAGAAGAGCATTTCTGAGCTCATAGAGTTGTGTCCAGTGAAAAAGATGAAGAAAATGTAAAGGCAAGGCAAAGTAAACTCTATTAATATCTAGAAGAGAATAGATTCATTTCTTGCAAAGAAGTACTCCAAGAAGGTTTGGGTATTAGTCCAATTTCCATTTCTAACTCTCAAAAAAATTTGTTCAGTTGTACCAAGATCAAAAGAAGTCACTGTCTCCCTACCTAGGGAAGAATCCAAGCCTCCTAACATCATTCTTACAGACTTATGTCTATTCCATCTAAACCAAGTTATACAATCCATAGGCCAGGTTGGATAAGGCCTTGAACAACCTGGTCTAGTTGGAGGTGTCCCTGTCCAAGGCAGGGGGATTGAGACTAGATGATCTTTAAGGTCGTTGATACTGCATGGAAGTATTTCACAGAGTTATAGAATTGTAGAATGTCAAGGGCTGAAAGAGACCTTAAAGATTATCTAGTCCCAACCTCCCTGCCGTTAAAGACCTTTAAAGCTGCCTAGTTCCAGCATAGCCTTATAATGTAAACAATCTAGAGTCAAATCACTACCCAAGGAGGCTTTATTCCCTTTTTTCAATGTGAATCTCAAAAGAAGTAGATGGTCTACCACGAGAAAGGGGTACAGGAGGAATACGGGATCTGGAATCCTTGTTCAAGAGTATTTGAGGAGGGTGGGAGGTAGAGAAATATAATTATTAATTAGATTTTTAAGAGTTTGTTCAATTTTGGAGCATTTCATTTAAGCATTAGGAGGCCTTATCTAACATTCTTCATCCTCTTTTTCATTTAGTAACAATCTAATCCTTTTCTGTTAGTGAAATTGGCATCTCTGAAGGTAAAAGAAGGAAAGATAATAGTATGACTTTCTCTTCTTTGTATTTATGAAGACATTGTAAAAGTATTATATGTAATTTGGATTTTGAGGCCCATGTTAACACACTGCATAGCAAAAAGCTTCTTTTGATGAGTATAAATGGAGTAGATTTTCCAGCCAAATAAAAAAAGACATCACCATGCTATCCAAAATTGCTTTCAATTGTTTGTGTCTGAATTGTAAGCTCAAGTCAGTGTTAACACTTCAAATTGTTTTTCTATTATTAAACTAAAAATCACTTAAATACCAGAAAAAGTCACCTTACTGGAGGCATTATTGTTCTCTCCTTCTTTAATAGTTCATATTGTACATGCACTCAGTAAAACATTGGTTTGTCTGTGAACCTCTGTTTTACCATTCAGAGTAACTCTCCTGCCATCTGGTTGTAACATTCAAGCTAAGAGTGTTAACTGGCAGATAGCTGGGGTATGGCAAGATGAAAGACAAAATTTGAAAGCAACCTAGTGGTTCAGCCTACTGTGTTAGACTCCCAGACCTGCTAGCTTTGATTCTTAGCTATTTCTATGAATCACTTAACTACCATGAACCTAATCTCCCTAGGGAAGCAGGAGGGAAACAAAAAAGGAAAGAGAAAACAGAGGGAAACCAGTAGTCAAAAAGGGATAAAGAGACTTGCAATACCGGGAAACACTGGGAAAATTCAATGGAAACTTTTAGAACTACTCATGGATTGTCTGGACGCAAAGTCAACAAAGGCAACATTTGAAGCCGAGTAGGTGCTTCTGATGTCAAAGTGGCTTATGAAAAACCTTACTTTTTGCTCATTTTATGTGAAATGGACCTCAAAACTCAGTCTTTTGTAAAGAGCTCTCAGAGATAAGTGCAAAGTATCCAATATTCATTACATTATATTACATTGTTTTCATACTCATACTTGTTTTGTCACTAGGCATTGTGTGGGGCTTTCTGCTTACACAGTTTTAGTTTCATATCTATATGCTTATTCTAATAAGCTTATGACTTTGGTAAAAAAGAGTTCTTCTAGTTACGTCTTTCAACACTGTGTAGTGCCAGAAAGCTTTAGAAAACTAGGGCCTGAAACAGTCTTCCTTCCTACCAACACCTTCTGCTTCATACCAAAATATTGAAGCTTTAGCAGTCTTAATGCCCACCAAAGTCTTCAAAAATGCTTCAGTAAAGTCTCAAAACCATTGAAATGTTATCGGTTGGGCCAAGGAGAAGAAACTGTTTGTGACTACCAGAGATAGGCGCAGCACTTCACATTTTGCATGCTATTTCAGTCCCTATTTCAGACTGATTAAGGGAATTTATATTTAGCACTGAATGTATAAAAGGATGTTACTACAGCCTCAAATACTACCTCTGAATTAGCTCAAACAGCTCCACGAGTTTGGCCTTTAGCTGCTCACCAATATTCTCCACACCATTACATTTTACATTGTATTACAGTAAACCATTACCACAAAACCTCCAGAGCAATGTAATTTGCTGAACCAGAAAATTGAGATAACCACTTGTATAGCACTTTTTGACTGAGCTCATCACTTCTGTAATGCCTGGTGACAATGAGTCTAAGGCAGAGAATCTGGTCGTAGCCTCTGCAGAGTTGCCATAGACACTGCACATTGAAAGCAGGCAATTTAATGACAATCTGAACAAAAATGACGTTGATGTAATCTCTCCTTATATTACTGTTATAAAGGCTATATCGAAAAACTCAACCCACAGAAGTTAAACCAATGAAGAACAAATTATTTATAAATATCCTCATTGATATGAACACAGGCGCAAGATTTCAGTATTATGTCTATCTATGTGAACAAATGACCAGGTGAAATTCTTGGCCTACTTTCATCTCTCTCAGGGCACTGGGTAGTTGAGGTAGCTGAAATGGAAAGTCACTTATGTTTGTTTCTGTGCAGGCAGGCAAGAGACATGGAAAACATTTTATATGGGTATGAATGGAGCAGTGGTCCTTACCTGTTACAGAGAAAATTTCATTCTGGAGAGGGAGTAAAATTATTTTGAGGTTTATAGCCAGGTTAGAGCATTAGCTCAGTAGGTCTGGGCTTGAGAGAAGAGAATCTAAAGGCAAGAGATTCATTGGGGAATCTGTGCTTTGCATGTGCATCGGAATGGTGTGTGAGGCAGCACTTCTTGACCTAGCTCTGGTCAGCAGACATGTCAGTCTGGCTTAAATCATTCTGCTTTCAGTGACATGGCTGGGTCACTTAGCAATATCTAAGTTACCTTTACTGGACTGTCACACACTGCAACTAACTTGTACAATTGCCGAGTCCCACCAGAAACCAAAACCACTTGTCACCAAGCCAAAGGGCAGCAGTAACTGGGTCTCATGAGTTTTGAATTCAGGAGCATCTCCCTGATCTACCTGTTAATACAAATGAAGGAAAGGTCTGTAGTTCTTCAAAGGACATCTAACTTAAATACTCTAAATGCACTAAAATTGCAGCTTTTTCCTCCTTTGCAGCAAGCTAAGATGTAACTACCACGCAAGTTTGCAGTTTTTCTTCTGAGATAGAAGCTGTTACTTTTATCACACGGTTCCAATAAGGATTTGTGAGAAAGCAAATGAAAGAGCATTGCACCAGAAAAGGACGAAATAGCACATCACATACACATAAGTCAGCTTTGCAATACCTATTTTACTAAATGAAGCAGTTTTACTTACAAATGCTAATTTTTTCAAAAAGCTAAGACTCAAAAACTACGTGTCATGATTATTATCAGAAGGCTTCAGAAAAAACCCTAAAAATAACAGGTATTCATCTGCTGAGATACTAATGCGGTTTGCCTCCTGAAAAAAAAACATTCTACAAAGAAATTGAGACAATCAACTGCAGCTAAATTTGAATGACCCATAAAATTCCTATTGGTATATTACTCTATAACTAGCATACATTTTTAATTTACACAAACATTTTGCGATGTAAGAGTGACATCACTTCTATGAAACACTGAGTGGATAAAGCATCCACTATGCACAAAGACCCTTACAACTTGCCTGCAGTTCTTGCTCAGGCACTCACGAAAGCCTCTTAATTCAAATGATGTGAATGTGAAGGACTTCTTTGCTCTGCCCTGGCTCCACCACAATCTCTTCATGTTGAGACAGACAAATTACTAGGAACTATATACCCCTCTTTGACTGATAAGTTTTCACATTATAAATGTTAGATGGTTATTTTTAATGATTCAGCCATATGGCACCAGCTGATGCCACAGACAAGAAAGTAAAAACTGGTTGAATCTATCACTGGAAAATCCAGGAAGCCACTAATATTTTGTATAGAGACAACGTTTAGGTTTCTAAACTAAGGGAAAAAAGGCTTCACAAAACCTTAAGATTGATGCAGGCAATATTTCCATTCACCTCTTAAAAATCTAATTGTACAAAGAGAACTGAATACTGTATTCACATTTGCAAACTTTGATTTACTGTGTTGCTGTTATTCTGCTCCCCCACCCTGAGCCATAACATTTTCAATCAGAGTGTAATTTAAGAGGTTTTGAAAGAAACTCTAAGGAGATGAAAATACCATTGATGACTAGAATGCATTTAATTTGTTTGTCATTAACTTTTCAGTACTACAGTTGCTTGCCTAAAGACAATATTGTAATGATTTACATGTGCCACAGCTTCACATCAAGTTCCAGATGTTCACAGTAACAACTGCTGTCTGAAAAAAAATTGAGACACTCTTTAGAAATAAAATATATGAGACTTTCAAGATGTGATGCACCCAGTGCTTTTGAAGATACTGAATTCAAGCTAGGAGGAATTTTTTAGCACCTTTCTGCACTTTGCATGTTTTTGACAGTAAGTCTGAATCAGGAATGAGGCTAAAATTATCCCTGGGTGAATCAGCTTCTCATTGTTTACCAAGCTCTTTTCAAAGCATCGTCTAATTATAGAAAAGACAACAAGACAAAGCCTTCAATAAATCCTATTTTTTAAAAGAAGTTTGACTTGAAGTCTTGTTTTTACTGTTCTTCACTCCCAAGATGAATTTTCTATGCTGTGAACCAGTGCAATTGATGCAGCTACAATGCACACATTTCTGCCTGTTTGCTCGGGGCTGGAAACATATAAAACGATTCCTGACAGGAGCTACAGTCCTGTGTCAGGTATAACCTACAGCCACCATAAAGGATTCCTGTGTAGTTGCTGACACTTGAGGGTTTAATGCACAGCTGCTGATGTTTCAAGATGTTCACTGTCAGCACCAGTTGCACTTTGTCAACTTCTGTCCCCATTTAGCACAAAACATTCCTGGGAAATTTTCATTCGAATGGCACTTGTGGATCAGGCTTCAGTCACTCCCTGCACAATGGCCCAAGAACAAAGCAGCTGAAAAGATACACTTTCTGCTTTTCTAGCCTCAGGCATGAATTACATCACCTCTATGCCTACTGAAGCTCACTGCAATGTGCACCAAAATCTTGACATCACAGACTTCCAGCATTTCTTGACTACAGGAAACGTATGAAACCACATTTGCCTTATACCCACCACAAATAATAGTATTAGAAAATAAGTAACCTGGCAAAAGGCTCTAGGTAGAAGGATAAAAGCTGGAATACAGTGTCCCAGGCCAAAGGAGAATTATTGCCATATGCAACTTTGATGATGATTGGGCTCATGGATCACAAGTGATATTGTGTTAAAATCTGTGAGAACCTAGGACAATTTCTTGCAATTTGTGTGCATTTAAGGATACCCCCAAAAATGCTACTTTGCATTCACACATCACAGGGAGGAAATGAATATTCAGCCTATTACTCAGTAATTTGGTGTCAGAGCAAATCCATTCCACATTATGGAAAACAATGTAAAGAAAATATAATGAATGTTATAGACCAGTGAGAAAGAAAATGCATGGTGTCTCCTCCATTGGCAAAGAGAATGTTTTGACATGAAGGACCTCGCAAATCACTTGTTTTAAAGCTTTAATACTTGTTAAACAGCTGACTTTTCCAAAATTCTTGTCACATCCAGAGCAAGGCACCATCTCCAAAGATATCCAATCCAGTAGCACTTACTACTTTAATCAACACATGTTTACAGAAACAGTAAAGAGAAATAAATTAAATACTTTATTACTCATCAGCTGTCTGTAGGAACTCATTTAGCATTTGTAGAACAGTGTTAAAAGCACACTGTTCTGCACCGGTTATCCAGCTATTTGCTACACCAATTCCACCATTCAACATGTATATTTCAATAAATGTTTCAATGTTACTTTCTTTCTACAATGCAGGCTCTGCTGAAATAAAACAGGGGAAAGAGGGCGACTGCTCTCTGAGTTTTGGAGGAAAATTGCATCTAAATTATCAGTATTTGAATAACAATAGCAACAAAGTGTATCTATGTTATTTTTAGTGAGTTAGAATGAAGAAACATCCACCAAAGTTTCTCACAGTATCTATATATTCTGAGTTAAAACAGGAATGTATGAATGGAATACAGTCAGTTTAGAATCTTATTTTTTTAAATTCTGTTCTTTTTAACTGTCCTTCAGGAACTTAGAGTTACTGATGTTAGGTTTTTTCACAAACAGAAATAGGAGAATAAGGTATTCTCTCTTGAAGGAAATAAGTATCACCGCAAGTTAAGGGAATCTTCCATAAATACAGGTTCTTTTATGGATTAATATCTCCATTTCCTCAGGCTCAGCCTGATGGGATCTAAGATTTGACAAGCTACTGATTTCAAATCTGAAACTACAGGACATCTCATATTTTGTTCTACAAATCCAAGATATACTGAATACCATACTTACAGGTTACATTTAATGTCATCAGGCTAGCAGACAAAAGTCAAACAAACTTCTTTACACTCAGTGGGAGCTGCTTGTTGAAAGTAATTTTGTACAGACTGACGCTTCTTCCTCATAGACGTTCTTGTGATTTATATCAAAGACTAACTACTTTGGAAAAAAACCCACCTAACTTCAGGAGAATTTACTAATTAACTCCTATAGGATTCGTCTCATGAACTGACCAATATATTTGGCATAAAGTGACATTACATTTGAGAAGATCTGACAAATTTCTTTTCTCAGGCTATCATAAGATTCCCCACGTTCACTGAGCCAGTGCTAAGACTGCCTGCAGGAATCCCTCAAAAAACTGCACATTTTGTTCTTAAAAACCTCAGGCAGTAGACTTTCCTAAGTGTCTATCAAATACAGTCTTGAAAGAGTAGCTGGTTGAAATTACTTGGTGTTTTTAGAAGGTTAATATTTTTGAAACAAACTTCAGCTGCCAAATTTGTAGGCAGAAAGACAAGGAGGCACTTCTACTGAAAGCAGCTCCCCATTTGCAGGTGACTGTGCATCTTCCCAGTCAGATATGCCTCCATTCCCCGTCCCTTGACACACCACTATCCCTGTGCTCTTCTTATATCACAGAGACACAGTATTTGTGATTTCTTTCTCGTCGTTTTTCTCTATCAGCTAAATCCCCTGTATCTCTAATGTCCCTCTTCACTACCAGGGGAAAATGGCAAAGAAGCCTTTGTCCTCTGACTTAAAATTGCACCACATGGCATATGTAATATCTATAATATAAGATACTGGAATTAAATTTGCAATTATTGTAAATTCAAGACAGTTGCTTCAAATTTATAGTGATTTTTAGATAGAAAGCACCACCCTTATCAGCATAGTAGGGCATTACACTTAGTATAGGTAGTACACCTCAAATTTGGGAAATAAGAAAAAGTGCTCTTTCCAAAAAAACACGCAACGCCAGTTTGCAAGAGACAATCAAAACTGTTGATAAAACAAGCAGTAATCTAGCACTGCTTTTTTATATTTTGCCTCATTTCCTCAGAATATTTTAATATAAAAGGCATTAAAGTTAACAATGCATATGTCTGCTTCTTTAGCTTTTTCTCCATTACCCTTAATACTTCTTGCTAAAAGTCAGAATTTCATGCAACTAAGCATACTTTTGGATAAGGATGTGCTCTTTACTACCAATTGATGAAGCTGTGTGAGGGGAAAAAAAAAGTCCTTAATGATATGCCATGTGCTTTATAGCTGGAAAATGTCTCAGAACATATGCTGGGTATTCTTTCAGGCCTTTTTTTATTTTTTTTTTCCCTTGAGGAAAAGCTGCATTGTCTTCTTTTTAACAGTGTTCCAAGCAGTCTTCCTGCATCACCATTCACAACAGCGTCAGTAACCAAGCATAAGCAGCAAAAAATCTCGGACTAGATTGTTCAAATATCACAGAAGATGATTGATAGGTAGGGAGATTTTTATGAGGTTTCCTGGCACTTGGGGTGTACTGTTAGGGGTTATCCTGACAAGGAAGTGGCCTCCTTAAGCCTATTGAAATTAAAATAAAAGGATGACAAATCACTGAATGTAGAATTAAGCTATGTAGATAACCAAACTTCTCTCTTCCACCTTCTCTTCTATTTCAACCTTTCAATATTCTTTAGAGAAGGGACCTAAGGGTGTGCCAAGGCATGGATAGGTTTTTTTCTATGCTACATCCTATCAAGGGGACAAAGCTACAGGAGATAGCAATATTCCTATATTACACAGAACACATCTCCTCAGAGGGTACCTCTCTGCCACTAAAACTTGGTTAAAATTGCTAGCAAAGAACTAAACTGATACTATTCCTTTTCGGGTTTTGGGGGATTTTTGGTCTTTTCTTTTAGTTCTCTTCATT
>VZRM01003044.1:0-16911 GCA_013397955.1 Grantiella picta | reverse complement strand
TTTTTTATAAATAAACAAGCAGAAGTACCGAATTTCTGCTCAGGACATAAAGTAAGTAAAATCTGTTGTCCAACTGTGACACAGCAAAAATCCATTGACCTGTTCTAACCTTGAGCCTCCAAATATACGATGAATGGGTAACTCCTTTGTACCTGCAAGTATCTGCTCTTCAGCAGAAGAAAATAAAAATGACTGCATGTTACAATTTTATAAGGCATCCTCAAGGCTTAAATTATAGATGTTTTTAAAACCTGAGAGGTAAGTCACTGGGGTCCCTTGCTATGTATTGATTAAGAAATAAATGGGATCGTTAACTTGTTAGCAAAGTATCATGAGGAGAAGCAGTCTCATGGAATTTCAGGAAATCAATTTCATGTTAAAACTAATTCCTTTTCTCACCCTTTTATGAAGAGGACTATGTCAAGGTCAAATGGTCTGAGGACATGATGAGGAATTACAAACCCCAGAGTTCAAATTCAAGGCTGATACTGAGCCAGGCTATGGTCATAAAGCAGAATATTAATATGTTTGTATACAAGGAATACATACCTATTCTTTCACTGCTGCTCTATGAGAGCAGTTGAAGTATCATAACCCAGTCACTTTAAAGATGGTTGGAGCTTTGCTGTAAATTTAAACTGGAGCAAAACTGAGAACCTGCAATCGTACAGTATTTTAAATATGAAGATTTCAAGAATCTTTGAGGACACAGGTCAGCATTATTTTTTGCTACATTTTCCTTTTCATGATAAGCTTTATGCTAGATAAACATAGGAAACATAGATCTTCCCTTCCTTTGTTTTTACATGGTAAGAAACCCACCACCTAACAACCACGATTTACCCCATTAAGGCTCCAAATACTGCTCCTCTGGCATACTGAGTCCCAGAGGCAGCAAACAAGTATCTTATCAGAGGGCTAGTAAAAACCTGTTTGTCCAGTCCTTTCAAGGCTCTGTGATTGTGCTACAAGACAAATAGGCACGTACACAGAAAATACTAATGGTAGTGCTTTGAATCACTGGAGCTTTCTCAAGCCTGGTTCCAAACAGCAATCAAAAAGATGATCTAAACTGTATCCTCCTTTCACTTTTTGTTCTCTGAAAATTTCGCAATACACATTTTTTTTCATTTTCAGACCCACACCTTTCCTCAGAATCACACATTTGGTTTTGAACTATTTTAAGGGTCTGAAAGATCTGGAAAACAAAATTAAAAAATTATACCACCCCTTTCTCTATTTTATTTTCAAAATATTAAGATAAAATCAATAATTTTAATTTAAGCAAGGCTTAAAAAGTAGGAGGCATCCTTATGAATTATTAGATAATTTGAGAAATTTTCTATATGTATCTTACACATATAACTAATACAACGATATGAACCTTTCAAGATACTAAAAATTAACTTGATTTCCATTTCTATTGTTTTAGCAAGAAGTAATGAACTGATCCTTTGTACTGTACAATACCTATGTAGTTCTGAAATTTTTTAAAGGAATTACCAGGATTTTTTTAAATTGTGTAACATGACTGTATTCATTCCACATATAAGAATCCCACCCACCAAAAAACAAACAAAAAATGAGTAAAATCTAGCATATAGTCTAGTAAATTGGAGGCAGAGTCTCAACAGCAGATTTAAAACCAGTAGTGTGAGCAATCCATATCCATATTGAAAATAGTTTTAAGCATTTTGAAAGTAAAATTCCCAATAGGAAAAAAACAAAATGTTTAATTCATTAGATGGAACGTTTATGTTATAATGAATCTTTTCTAAGATCACTCAATCCTTCTTTGCTTACACCAAAATACAAATTGCTTCTTCCACAAGATAAATGAAATAGCTTTAAGCTTGAAAATGCCTAGGGCTTACCATGAGTGCTGTCAGAAAAAGCAGTAGCACTATTAATAGCATGTTTTTAGCCCAAAACACATATCAGTCACCCTCTGATTTTAATTTCTCAGCTTGAAGATTTCGTACATTAGACAGATACTTCTGTTAGGTAAGTGCTTGTGTTCAAATGCCAGATAGCTTTACATAACAGTGTATCAATTATTCCCCAAAGAGTGATTTCTGTTGAGATTCACACTAAAATTACTAACCGTCTTCAAGACAAGCAGATTTAACATGTTAATACTGTCTAGGACAGGGTGAAGGATGTGTAATGAAAATACAACTCTTGAGCTGTCTCAGGGCTGGTGCCACTCTCTGGGAGAGGCAGAAATACCACAAGGCTGCCATTGCTTTGATAGCGTTCCCCAAGATTTCCTCAGATTACAGGAAACAGCCATAGACATTGCAATCCACTCCTCAAACACAACAGAGGTTACCACACCTATTCTGTCCTTATAATCATAACAAAATCTTATAATTTATTCTAGTGTTACACTGTCCTTTCCATTTCCAATTTTCCTACTGTTTCAACCAAGCCCTCATACGATCTAAGGACAATACTTTTATGAACCATACTACTGCACCCCACACTTATAGAACAAAATATAAAATATCTTCCATAATTTCCAGATATCAAATGTAAATTACCACATCACAGAAGTTTTCTGCATTAAGGCTACCATCAGGTGCAAGTCTTCCCAATATGAAAAATTCTAGTTGCTGACTTTTTTCTTAGGCCTTATTTATGAATGGCTGATTATGTTATTTTCATTGACTTCTTGTTAATTGCATCAAAGCTTCTTAGAAATTCAAATTCCAAGAAGAAACTATGTTTCCTCAACTATAGACTCCAGGATGAAGATACGAGCTCCACATCTAGCAGACCGTGCTCAAGAGCAATGTCTGTTTCTCACCAGAACCAGGAATGACAAGGGTTAGGTTTTTATTTGGCGTTGTTGTGGGTTTTGGGGGTTTTTTTTTTGGTTTTTTTTGTTTTTTGTTTTTTTTTTTTTTGGTTTTTTTTTACCAAATGTGCGGGTTTTGTTTCATTTATTAAAATATTTTTAAACATTACTGTTCTAGATGCTGGTAGATATCTTCCATTGAATTACTTGAATATGTTCTATTTTGCAATTGCATTGTTTTCTCACTTCACAGTGTAGGTGAGAATCCAGATTGAGAGCATCATGAGTCTTTTTCCCTCAAGTTCTTCTTTTTTCAGGACTTAGATTCTTTTTTTTTCTTAGAGTAAGGGGACTTTGCTAGGCAAGAGGCAAAAAATTCTGAATTGTTGTTATTATATGTTGATCATAAAATAAGTGACACATTATAAACATCCATTTGCCATGATCCTTGGAAGGTTTATATGGATTTTGAAAATGTTTCCAAATAATTTTACAAGGACTTTTTCCTCGCTTCATTTATAAAATGCTGCCCTTTGGAGTTGAACGTTTTAATTATTTTTAATGATTCATTGCAGAGTCCATCTGAGATTTCAAGTTAGGCAATGACAACTAGCTATTCCATCTGGAACTGTATGAATGTGTTTTAGCAAAAAAAGGTATAAATGCCTATATAAAAATGCTTGAAGCACATTTTATTAATATTCAAAACTGTTTTTCATATATAAGGATAACTGACTCTTAGCTTACATGTTTAGCTTCAAAGAATTTTCTCACAAAACATGTAAATTGTAACTATCATGACAATGAATTTTATTTAGAAAAATAAAATAATCTTTAAAAGTTACTAGCAATATTTCCTATCTACTTAGCCAAATCATGCATGGGCAAAGTTTTCTAGTGTCCTAATATTATTCCTGTGATCTCAGAACCTGGAAGATATTAGATAGTTTATCATGAGCATAAACCAGCCTTATTTTATGGAAAAAAGGAGTAAGTTAGGCTCACTGCAAAACAGCATGGTAGGAGCCAAACATTCACCTAAACAGGGAATTTGGCATGACCTTACAAAATGCTGACAGTAAAATAGGAGAATGCAATCTAAAAATGTGCAGGAATTTTGTCACTGGAATATATGGCCATAATATTTCCTCAACATATTGCTCTCAGCTATTTCCAAAAATAGTAACTAGATGAAATAATAACAGGGAAAAGCTCTTGAACAATAGGAGAATTAGAGTTCTATTTTATTTTGTTTTCCTGTGATTTTATTTTCAGCTGACCTTCCACCTTACCTAAGATTCCGGTTTTATATGGATTCATTAGTGCAGAAGCAGATAATGCATTTTTAAAACACAGCTTCCTGAGTCTGCATTATCTTCCCAGGTTCGTCACTATACATAAACTGATCATGAGTGGAAAATTTGCCCTAATGCCAAGAAGCCCCTCAGACAGTGGCTGCACGCAGCACACAGGGTGAAATTCTGTAAAATAGCTATTAATAACATAGCAACGTATTGTTGCAGACTTTAAGTATGCATTGCCTTGGGAATGAGCTGTGGCTCTGGGATGGTCTGCAGATAGGCTCCTGTAGCCCACCTGTCCATCTGCTCAGGAGAGGTTTGTTGATCTTGTGCATATTCTGAAGCAGTATGCAGGCCTTCGAGGATAAATGTCCCACAGTCTGAAAATCCTTATTTCAAAATGGGCGAGATCCATATTGTCTTTGACAAATTTGATGCTTACCATGTTAAGCAAGCTTGCCAGGAGCTGAAAACCATCTTTTACTGGGCTTTTACTAGTCCATATTAATTACAAAACAATTGTGATGATCAGTACTTTTGAAAGAAGAATACAGAATTCCTTCTGAATACAGCAGGAGATACTGAAAGAGGTAACAGAACAAAAGCAAGGTTTCACCTTTTGGCTGTTCTTGAGCAAACAGAGAAACATGAGGTAAAGTGAAATAAAAGAAGAGAACGATCAGACCTTTTTCTGTCTGTTAGGAGCAGTACATATACTAGAGGAGACAGACTAGCAACAGAAGTCTTCTGCAGCCTCAGATGATCTGATTTACTGCCCATAGAAAATCAGATATAATAAGTTATTTCCGTTTTGAGAAATAGTACTTAGGCAATCCTCTGTGCTTGCAGGAATATGGTTAGAAAACCAAAAATTATCATAATCCTAGAAATATGCTTAAAGCTCAGGTGGTCTAGGGTAAAAGTTTTTCTGCTGTGAGCAGGCTGGTGTCCGTGGAAGATGTGAGACAAACTACTACCATTAGGTGTTGTGACTTAAGACAACCTTTTTTTATTAAAATTTTGATCAATCTTGGTTCTTTCTGAATCTGGCAATTTGTTGGAGGAAGAACAAAAGTCACAAAATTGTCACAAGCATCTAATCTGTTACTTAACTTAGCTCAATGAGGGAAGACTGTAATTAGCAAGATGGTATAAAAGAAGACCTTAAATTCCTGCAGTCAAACCTTTAAGAAAATTATGTCCTTTCAAACTTTCATACAATTCAGTCCTATATTCAAAATGGCTTTGTACTTATCTTCCATGTAGAAGAGTTATGACAGGGAGAAAACAGATCTCAATATTACTATGCTGCCAGGATAATCCCAACCATTCCATATACAAGGAACAGAATGGGGATTTTTTTTTTTTATGCTGCTCTTGCTATATCTATAGCCAAGTAATTAGTCAAAAGGGAAAAAGACTTTGTATACAAGAATTAATTTAATGCTCTAAACATGCTTGTTCACCACACCCCACAGGTGACATCCTGGCCTTAGGGACAATACTGGCATTGGTTGCCTCCCCAGTGGCCTGTAGCCAGTTCCATGAAGTGTCTCCCACCTTTTCCTGCTGGACTGATACTGTATTTGAAGAGCAGTGCTAGGAAAAATGGCTATCAGCCAAGAAAGGCAGCGAAATTCAAGAGCTGTCCAGGGTAACTCCATTATAACAGGTTTTCCTAGATACTCATAATGCTTACTACTATGCTTCCATGATTTACAATATTATATACTTCAATAATATAATAATCCTGTAACAACCATCTGATAGTACATCACTCAGGTTTCATATCGGAAGAAATACTGAGTAACTCTTGTTCCTATTCACGTGTTACTGTTCTCTCAATCTGTCCCAAGGAAACATGTTCTTATATTAAGCCTGTCAATAGCTTGTGAACTAGACCAGGCAGAATTGTAATATACTAAATACAAAACAATTCCTGAGCATGTATGAACTATATGTGCTTGAAGGATGTGCAAAGATGCCAGTTGCCAAAAGAGGTGTTCTCCCCCAAAATCCCAACACATCAGATACAGAATGCCCTGCATTCATACTCAAAATTCACCCACAGCACTTCTCTAACTCCCTATGGAGTACTTTCAAAAGTTTTCATGAACTTACGCTGGCACTTGACAACAAATTGCAAAATTTTTAGTGGTTTCCTTGTCAACATGATGCAATATAGCTTTTATAGGATAACCGACACCAGAAATGTGTTTACCTCCTAATTCTGTGTTGCTTTGAAAGAAGCCTAAAGAAGCTCTGGGTTTCTGAAGTTGTACCAAAACTTCACTATTATTTTATTACAGCAGTATCTTTCAATTTGGTACAAAATACGAGTATTGACATGCTTCCTTTTGGAATGTTCTTCCAACATCAAATAACTAACACACACACGTACAACCACCGAAATCATACAAAACCAAAAAAAAACCAACCCTGAAACAAATAAAAAATGCCAAAAAGCCAACCAAGCAAAAAACTCACAACCCAACCAAAAAAAAGAAAAAACAAAAAAAAAACCCAAAAAACCCAAACCAAAACAAACAAAAAACCTGAAAAACAAAACAAAACAACAACAAAAAAACCCCATAAAAACAACACAAACCACCAAGCAAAAAAACCCTAAAACAACCAAAACACAACAAAAACCCCCCAGAATAATTTCTTGAATAAACAGAACTATAAATAGCAATGAAGACCTTATTTTCATGCAGAAACAGTGGAAAAACTGAGCACAGAGGAGTTCAATCGAAAAAATAGGCTTATGGGAAAACTAATTTTCAATTATTTTCAATTTTCTGCATGGAAAATACCCTTTGTAATGACACTATTGATCAGCAAGAGAATGGTATGCCTAGGACTTGACTTGAGGTTTTCAGGTAGCAAGGATTCCATGCACCCAGTTGAAGAAATATCATTCAGCTATAGGCTGCCAAGCTGATGTAGAGTGCAGAGGCTCCAATCCTTTCCAAAATTGTCCAAGGCAATAAAGGGCAGCCAAAACCTGAACTAGGACAAAGCTCTGTTGCCGCTGGAAGTGGAATCAGGGTGCAATTGATAAACAGCAGAAAAGGAGGATAAAGGAGCATCCCTTCATTAGATGGTCACTTTGTTGACAATAAAAATAAGTGGTTTTAATATAAAGAATGTTATATGAGTCTGTGAGAAGTCCAGATCTGCCTTTAGGCATTCCTGGACTCCTGAAACCTGCTCCATACATGGAAATGATAGCCTTGCAGTTTTAGCCATTCCCTCCATCTCTGATTCTTGAGCTGACAGGAGCATTTCCTAAACAGCCTCAATCAATACACTTAGTTTCTCAGAACTAGCAAAATATCTGGGCTCTCTGGAGAAATTTGCTAAAGTTTTGTTGTGCCTCATAGGAGCAGAGTCCATTAACTTGGTTGAATCATACCAAATTACTTGCAAAACCCCTTTGATATAAGACACTGCCCACAAGGGAAAACTTCAAAACCCATTTGAATTATGAATGGAGACGGATTCAAATACACGCCTCTGTAGAGAACAAAGCAATTTTTTTATTATTATTTTTAACCAAATAAGAAATAACCTGTCATTCTGCTATTGTTAAGATTTTATCTCATCATTTATTTTCAACTGACATGGAAAAAGCAAATAACCACCCCCTGCTTGGCACTCGTATATTTCTTTGTTCATATGCTTGAAACAAATGCACATCAAGAGACCACCACTGTACTGCACAGCACATTTATTTTCCTTACTATAATTTACAAGTCTGTTTGGTGCATTTATCATATAAAATAAGTCTTTTGCAAAGACACCCCAACAGATTCATTGGAAATCTTTTATGGGGCTTTATTCCAGTCCCAACAAAAGTCTGGTATTTACTTCTGCTTAGTGAGATTTTACCTTGTTTATGTAGAAATCTTGGGACTGGAGTGAGATTTGTCCTCCTATTTCAACTTGCTCTGTGCTTCAGAGTTGTTTTGGGGAAAGGAAAGGGAGCCTGGTTCAAGCAACTAGTCTGCTACCATGCTACCCCCATTCCCTGTCCTTCCATACAGAGAGAAAGGAACCAGTTATAGGAAGGAAACTTCCAACTGTTGCTCATGGTAGTTCCAGTGAGCAGAAACAGGAAAGATAAAACTTCTCAGTTTCCTAAGGCTGTGCATTGTTCATTGAGGAGAAAAGCACATAGAACTACAAAAGAGATTTATCAGAACTACTGAAATCCTACCACAACCAGAGGTTTTACTTTATACTTGAAATCCTCAGCCAGAATTAAGTAACTCCGCCTTTTAATCCTACTTGTTTTTCATAATTTCCTGTCATTCTCATACAGAACCAGAAGCCTTGATGGGCAACAATTATAAATGCATACAAAAAATCCTTCCATGAATTTGGATTGCCTCCTCAAGAAATTTGAAATTATTGGATTGCTTCCTCAAGAAATTAATTCGAAAGAAGTGGGAACACTTGCATTAGCAAACCTTCACCACAATAACTTGGTGGTTCACAATTAACTTCCAAGGCAAACTGAGCTAAACTGCGCCAGGCTATTTTCATGAAAATTTGTTATGAGGAAAATGTTTGTACTGCCATAGGTGACTCCTCAAGTATTATCTATGTGCTGCTGTAAAACAATTCCATAATCCTCTAGGACAATGAATATTTATGTGACAAAGGAAAGGCAGCATCTTTCAGCTACTTGAGAAAAAAATAGTCACTCCTTTCCAATTGCATTGAGCTTTCCACCTCACCAAAATCTCCCTGTAATCATGCCAGTGATATTCACTGTTCTAGTTTTAATCCATTTTCTCTGCGCCTAAATTCTCAAGCTATTTACAGGGAAAGTCAGGCTCTATGAAACGCCAAATGTTCAATTATTTATGAACAAATTAAGAATTAAAGGGCATGTAGACTTATTTTTATTATTTTAAACAGAATAACTGTTTATTAGGCCATAAGATAAAAGGAAGGATAATGCAAACTATATAAACTATTAAGACAAAGGGTTAAGCTCAACTTCATCATGTGTGCAGCTGTGTATATTTAATATGTATCTCTACTGTATTTTACCCTTTGATAATACAATGACTTTGCAATAACCTTGTGATTGTCTTAATTACAATAAATTAAATTCTGTTCATTTAGACTAACACTGAATAGTATTTATTTTTGCTGCAAGCAACAGATGATGAAAAAATGTTTTTATGCACTTTACAACACATAGAAGGTTTAAGACTGCTGCCCCTGACTGCCTTCCTCTCCTGCCACCCCAGCATTTAACATGGTGGATGTGGTGGTGGTTGCTGCTGGTAATACCAGAATGCAAAGCTTTTATAATCAAAATGGGCAACCAGATCATAAAACACTAATCAAGCCTAAAAATGGACAAGTAAAATACAAAGTTCCAGGTAACCAGCCATAAACAGCAGACTTGAAGGTGCATTAAATCTGGCATTGTCAGAGTCAGTGTAAATACATCAAGAGTTTATAGAAGATCTGAGAATGATTTGGAGACAATGGTTTACTAGATTTCTTTAAATAAAGATTGGCATGAAGAAGTGATATAACAATCTGTTTAAATGACAAAAGGCTTTGCTCTGTTATCAGGCACAGAATGTGTTGGCTATTCCCTAAGCTCAAGTTTAAACCTCAAAATATTTCCAAAACATCATGCCTATCCTCAGAAATAGGCTGTCTCTCAATAGCTGATCACACTACTGAAGTAGAGGTCAGTATAGCCTCTCTCATTACTCTAGAGGAAAATGGGAACTTCACACCCATTGAAACAGAGCAATAATTTCCAGCTGTGTTGAAATCCAGTCAGGCACTGCATAGCTATTAAGCCACATTACCAAGTAGCATTTCTGACAGAAATTGCAGAAAAACTGCCATTAAGGTTACAGATCATATGTTCTAGTGGAAACAGTTAGGAAGTAAAGACATCTAGAAGAAATTGCTTCAAAGAGCTGTTAATTAACATCACAATTCCTTCAGTAATGCCACAAAACTGCAAAACAACTGTCAACGTAAAAGACTGACAAAAAAGCATGGCTTCAGATGTGAGTTTCTGTTTACTCATCTGCTCATTTTAGAAGGAAAATTGCTTAGAACGACAGGAAAGCTTTTTGTTCTGCATTTTTACAGCAGGTAGCCCTGTAATTGTTGCTTTTGGTTTCAATACCATAAATATTAGTGGATTAAGGTTATTGTACTCACATTCCCAGTGACTAACAATAAACAATTTCTGACATGAGGCAAATCAACTTCCCCATTTCCATCAAGTTAGATTGGCAATTGAGATGTTCTGCACTTTGCGCTAATCTACCTTTTTCACTGAAAGTGGAAAAAGAAAGGAACATTTTCTATTTCCAAAAAAATTCTGTAGTCCTGAGATGCTGACATAGAAAAGCATTAAAAATAAGCAAACTAAAAGTTTCAAAAGAAAGAAGAGATAAGAGAAGTAACACCTCAAAGTTAAAATTTGCTCCCTGTTTTCATCTGTCTCCATAGAAAGATCAGCTTATGCATGATGATATCCCGCAGGCTTTGGTTTCTTCCCCTACTTTTCCAAGTCTCCCAGTCATTTTGATTATGGAGGAAAAACACTTGAAAACCATGTCCAAAATATCCCTACTTAGAACTGGGTAGTTTTGGTATTTCTGCAGATGCCCCCAGTCAAACACTTGACCACAAGACTGGTAGGACATAGAGTCCTAGGTGAAGTAGGAGAGAAATTTGCTTGTTAATTGGGTTGTCAAATCTAGTGAGTAGAAAAAACCTATACTTTGAGGAGAAATTCATGTTACTCTACTATATATTTCAGTAAGTGGGCTGCAACTTTCACATTACAGGAACTGTAAGTCCATGTGGGAAGAACGTTATTTCTCCAAGTGAGAGGGACTGCAGGTCAACTGCATCATTTCCATTCACATCACACAGATGTTATCGTATAATCCCATCATCATTTGTGACCCTTCCCTCTGTGCCCTTTTTTACTCACTAAATATGACAGAGAGCAATTTGCAGATGCTAAAAGTACATTTCTCTAATGTACTTAACCTTAACTTACTTAGATGTCTCAAAAAAAAAAAAATAGGATGACTAATATTAAACACAATAACTCAAGTAAAAAAACTCAAATGTGAGCACAAATCTACTTTATCATTGTGGAAAAATGTAAATGGAGGATTAGCTATTAATGCTGCTTGCTAAAGGGGTAGCAATTATGAAATTTATTTTGACAGATAAGTGAAGAGTAAAAATTGTCCTGTAGATTAACGTAGCTATCATTCCGTAAACTAGGACAGAACCGAACTGAGATCTTAAAAGGTGACTTTATTCATGCTAAACATTATATGGGCCATCAGGAAATGTTTTGACTGCCAAATAAATAGATGTTTCCCTGTCATTAGCCCTCAAATGTAATACTGATATTTTGTGCAAACCGTCTGAGCGATGATTCTGAAATAATAGCACTATTTTTAAAACACAGATTAATGTGTACTGGCCTATGTAAATACAGTATCCGTTTGATAAGGTTTGTCTACAAAAAGAAGTGTTACCCTTCCTTACATGCCATTCTTGGAAGCTTTAAAAAAAATTCAAAAACCTTCTGTTCAGCATTTACACATCCCAGTTGGGCTCCAAGTTGGGCTTAAGTTGCAGTGAACAGGTCAGGGTTAGATGACAAACAACTTCCTGCTGAGTCAAGAAGTCAAGATCAAATGAAGCAACAAATATGTCCCTAAATGATGGCAGTAGGTAAGGAAACTACTGTCATCTGACTTCGGTTTTCTCACTGAAAACTGAATGAGTAGAAATGGCAGTGACTCTTAAAGACCACTTTGACTCTGTTTTATCAGAAAGTCATCTCAAATTGACTATAGCTTTAACCTGCTCTGACATAAACTTTTTTTTGCAATTGCTTTTACATGCATAACATGGAGCTACTGTTGTCACTTGGTGACAGTTTTTGGTGGAAGTTATTTCGACTCCTCAAGTTCTCTCAAATAAGTGAGACTAATGTGTAGCATCTTTTATAATTGAGTCCAACATCCTCCAGTTGTGCAGCAATTGATGAGCTTTCCTTTCTAGTCTAAGTTGCATCAATCTATTAAATCAGTATTACATGAACAGATTTGCTGTATTTTTCTCCCCTCTTGCTGTATTCTTCTGATGGAAGTGACCAGCTAGTTATTGGTATGACCTTTCCAGAATATTAATTTTGGCACAAACGTTGTCTGTGTTTGTTCTGAGGTTTGTCCAACATGAATGAGTGGAGAAGTAACAACACAGGTCAGAAAACATGCCAAAGCAATAAACCCCATGGGGAGGTATTAGACATGGAATGAAATCTTTCCCTTCAGTGAAAGAAAAATCTTCCTTTTTAAAAGATTAATATCAGATTCTCTCTTCAATATCCTGTCCTATACTGGGTGCTTTATCTCACTCTCAGGTTCAAAGCATCTCCCATAAATCAAATTCACTCAGTGTTAGTAAAAGTATTTTTTAGTATAGTCTGCCCCTTTAGTTGCTGATTTGCAACGTGTATGGATAGCTCAGAAAAAGCCTTGAAAAATTATTATTTCAATGAGAAAATATTTTGTCCTTGTAAATGGCTAATATCAAAATATAATTTCTAAATTATAATTCCCACCAGCAGCTGTGTATTCCATCAGTGCATCCCTTAAGCAAGAACAATACAATAGCTTCTTGAAGACCCACCCTGTAGCTAGAAGGTAATGGTTACTCAGCATTAGAATCCTGAGTTCAGGTCTGTTCCCATAGAAGCCACCGTAAATAGAATTTTCCTGTAATCTTTCCTTCTGTTTATGCTCTTGTGATACTTAGGAATATTAAAATTTCTCATTAATATTAGACTTTTAACCCAACATCATTCTACACTGTTAATTAAACTTCTTACCCTTCAGGCCAAAAATGGGTCCTTTCCAATTAGTATTAGCAGATCACGTAGTCTTAGCTCAGATCAAAGGGTTATTTTGAAAGCTTCATGTGGTTTATGTGAATACAGCATTAAAAATTTCTCCTTAATGCTCCCCAATTTCTTCCCAAAGGCTATCACATGTCTGCTGTAGTTTGAATAAGCTTTCCCTGTTGAATAAGGGTTGTTAGCATTTCAACTACTTAATCTCAATGAACTTCTTTGTTTCTCTTACTGAACGGCTGCTTTAGCTAATTTCTTTCAGAACAGATCTTGAATCTTCCATTCTTCTGTAATACATGCAATTTATGTAGGACAATCGGGACTGAAATTATTACATAAAGGTCACAGTGCTTAGTGAAATAAGAGATAAAAGAGAAGATTCCATCTAATGCAACAAAACACAAGACTCAGCTAGGAAATGTAATCCAAATCTGGATTTAAATAAATCTTTTCATAAACTTTATGTCTAGTCCAATTACACAGTACAAACTTCTGCAGACTTTCCATTCAATAGCAACTAGCTTCAAGTTAGGAAGTTAACATAAGAGTATTTCATTACAAAAATAATTTTGAGTTGGAAATTCAGTTTTTTTCAGGATCTATTTAAAAGAGATGCTTTCAAGATTAACATAACCAATGTTTTACATTTGTTTTCCAGTAAAAGAACAGTGAACTCTAAAACTGGGAGATCTAAATAGAGAATTAATCAAGATAACTCAAGGCTCTAAAGGAATACTTCAACAATAACTAGGATTTTTTATGTGGGCATGCAGATGTATAACACGTTATTCAAAATTCTATTTATCTTCTGAAAGATCCCCTTTAGGTCTACAGGTCTTTTCCTCTGTTTTATTCTATTTGCTAATAAAACACCATAAGAATCCCATGAGATACCACATCTAAAGTCACTACAGACTTTTTTTTTTAGTCACAGTCTGCTGACAAAGTTTAACTTGATACCAATATTGATTTAATACCAGTAATAGCCATATACAGAGCATGGTACGTGCAGCAAACATCACTGTCCTCCCTGCTCCCTCCCATAGCATCAGTGAAGGCTCATTTTATGAAGATTACAGTGTAAATCTCTGGAAGTCATTTTTCAGGCCAATTATTCTGCTGGTAAAATGGGATTTCTGAGTAGGACTGTTTGATGTATTCTGGCAGTGATCTCTTAGCTCATTTATTGTATAAAAGGTCTGTCTAAAGGACATCAAGATAACACTGCCAAACAACTCCCACACACTACATCTTTCTCTAAGATGACTAAAAGGCAGTATTTCCACAAACTAGTGTTAGAAAGCACAGAGTGAAAGTGCTTTTACATTAGTAGCATCTAAGCAGTGGGTAAAAACCAGATATGAAAGGCTTGCCTTTGGGGTGAGAGGAGGAAACAGGCTACAGGTATAGAAGTATTTTTTCCACAGTGCTTAGTAGTTATGCTACCTCTAATTTGGTTAACAGAAATGGACTTAAACTCGGCAGCCTTGTGGAGATACTTGATAGGGATAATGTCAATAGTGGCATTCAGCTGTGTACAGATCTATTTCAAACAATGACTCCAGCGATCAGATAACTTCAGAGAGACAAGAGTAAAATAAGAGGATGCACAACATGCACATTTCATTATCAGAGATAAAACATGAAAACTGACTCTTAACATAATGAGTTTGTTATCATTATACTTGCATCATCTTGTTTTCCTAAAGACTTGCATTTCATTATATCAAAAATAAATTCATTTTTAGCTGAGTTGCCTCCAATCAAGCATTGCAAAGTGGTCAGTTCTACTGTATCACTTTCCTGCAGTTTCCATTATTGGTGCTGTTTCTGCTGCCAGGGAGTTTGTTTGTGGCTTTATAGTCCATCCTATCCTCAGCAAATGAAACACTCCTAATGTAAGACTATATTTTCTTATCATTAAAAGAAGTGTTGGGTGACACAGTAGCACAGAGATAACATTCTCTGCAGGTTAAACTCCTCTGAAATGAAGATTTCAAACTACAATCTACACTGTTCAGTATTCTGTGTGTTGAATGTACACAGAATATTAGTACATTACAGAAACAAAAACCAAACCAAACAGCGGTACATAAGCTGAGAAGGATGGTTCACAGATTTGACAATGATACTAGTCATAATGACTACATGAGACAAAATCATATCACGTCGCAGGGCCCTGTCACCCTAAAATGTGGAAGGATTTGTCATTGGAGAGGGGAAAAAATTAGTAGGTAGGTTTATATGCTCAGCTAAAAAACCATACCGTTTGGGTTTGCTTAAGACTTTTTCAAACCTTTAGCACACTGAGACTGATTACTGAAATTTCCTTACCCTTTAAAGTATGTCTGCCATTTTGAGTCAATGCAATGGTGCTGCCACGATTTGATCAGAGGTTGGCTGACAAGGGAATGTGATAGGAGAATATCAGACATGTCCTAGTATGGTAAAACAGGCAGCTGTTACACAACAGCTCTGTGACTGCATTGATGCAGAAGCTGAGCCAGATCTAATATAGCCTGCCCACTATGGACCAAGGGAAAACTGGGTGTGATTGCTGGATGGAGACAAGGGGAAAGGGAAGGCAATAAGATACAATGAAGAGTGAAAGCAGCAGAGATTGATATGAAGAACAGAGTGGGGAAAAAACAAATGATGCCTCTTTGTTTCTCACTCTCACAAGAACTTGTGTTTATAGGTAGGTGAAAAGGATATGAAGATTGCCAGCTCCTGCACAAAAATTCCTGAAAGTTGCACTGCCCTTGTAACTCACTTTCTGCACTAGGCATTCCTGTATATCCTGCAGTGAATACCTCAATATTATTTTTCTGCAATACATTTGTTGCACACTAGTCAAAAAATGGCTTCCTGAGTGTTAACCCCCAGACTAATTTCTTGAATGTGACAAAAGATGTGTAGTAAGCAATGCAAAAAAAATGCTGGAAGAAGGTAATGTCATGATTAAGGAAGATAAGGGTCACTCTCGAAACCTGCAGACTGTTTCTACGTGTAAAGCTGATTTCCAGTATAGAATTGAAGTTCATACTTGCATTCAAATATTCTTATTTGCATTTATCTCAAACTTCAGATCTCACAACTAAATTCTTACACAGCTTACCAAAAAAACCCTAATACAAAAATGTTCATTTTTTAAAGTGACAGACAAAAGTAAGCATAATTTCTCGCAAAAAACCTTTAAAATATTACCTATAAAACTTTTAATATATTACCTATTAAATATAGCAGGATTATGAAATATGTAAGATTGTTATAACAAATACTTGTGAGGTCCCTCTTTACAAACACTACATCAGAAAACTGTATCTTCTATGAATGTGTTTCTAAAATCTTCTATAATATTAATAATAGGAGTTTTTTTGCTTTTCATGACAACATGTAGTTCTTTGGGATACAGCATTCAACAACAAGCAAAGAGACAATGCTAACTAACAAACTAGGACCAGGTAACCCTTTATTACCAATAACATTACACACTGTCTACTCACATCAAATATTAGCTTAGCTAAACGACTCAAATCTGTACTACATGTTGTTGACCCTGCCACTGATCCTACATGTTTTTCTTCTAAGGAGGTTACTGATATTTACTTTTTCTGTCTCTCTGCCACACACACAGGTTTTTAAACAGATCAAACTTTTTTAATGCTAAACCATGTTCCATAATGCACCCTATTCTACGCAATGATGCCATTATTTGCAAAGGTGTTGGTTTTGCTTAGCCCAGACATCAACAAGGTATCTCTACCATCTAAGAGAAATTTAAACCCTTCAAAAGCTATTGTGGTAAGCCTGAGGATGTATCTAAAGGGTTGGAAGAAAGCATACCCTTGTGTTCATGAGTTAGTTTTGCT